>JANAVB010032219.1:22572423-22706643 GCA_029216955.1 Iris pallida | reverse complement strand
ATTTGTGTGTGTAGAGAGGGAAGGGAAATATATATATATATATATATAGATATATATATATATATATATTATATATATATATATATAATATATATATATATATATATATATATATATAACAAAAAATATATATATATATATATATATATATATATATATATATAGATATAGATATATATAGATATGTATAGTATATATGTGTGTGTGTGGTCATACATATATAGGTGTGTGTATTTGTGTGTGTAGAGAGGGGAAGGGAATGGGAATTAGTTGTGTGAAAGTGATATATATATTAGAGAGATTGAGAGAGGATTAGAGGAGAATTGAGAGAGAATTAGAGGAGGAATGAGAGGAAGAAAGGGGGAGCAAAGGCACCAAGGGGGGATAGGGCTGCTGTTCCCCCCCCCCCCCCCCCCAACAGCAGCAAAACAGCAGTAGTAGCAGCAGCAGCAAGCTGTAATAGCAGCAAGCTGCATAGCAGCAGCAGTTAGCAGCAGTAGGGGCAGCAGAGCACCCCAAACCACCCCCCTTTTAGCCCCTAAGATCCCCACTATATAATCATATATATGTATATATACCCCTATATATTAGCTATTTAGACACCTATTTGACCCACTAAAATAGCCCCAAGAACTTGTCCCAAGAGAGTGTGGAAAATGGGTTTGAATGAGTGAGTGAATGTTAAGTTAGGATTTTGGTTAAGGGGTGAAATTGAGCTCCGTGATTCGGAACGCGTTGAAACTTGGAGGGGACTTAGATAATGTGATTTAGATTTTGTGAGTAGGCTTCGAAGTTGGAATCGGGGTTGCGTGTGGGATTAGGGAGACGGTATCGCACCGTACCATTCGTTCTTGAAATATTCAAGATAACGGGTAAACGGGCGATACGGACCGTAAGATGGACTGGATGTCCACTTACCCTAGAAAACTTGGTAGGTAATGGTTGTATAGGCTAGTACCCTACTACCCTAGGAATCACAGAGTGGAATTCCTAAAGGAAGGCCACTTGGCGTCGAGTTAGAACGGTTTGAGGGTAAATGTTAAGGGGTAATCGGGTAAATTCAAGATACGGAGTTCGGGTAGTCGGATTGACTTGAAACTTGGGTGGCTTGTTGGGTACACCCTATAAATGTCATATTTGAACCAATTTTGGCTCGGTTGACCCAAAGTTGACTTTTTATCCAAAAGTCAACCGTGAGTCAACACTTTGTCTAGATTTGACCAAATCCAAACCAGAGTTGACTAGTTGACCAAAAGTCAACTGTTGGTCAACATTTGACCAGTTTGACCTAGGGTTGACCTAGAGTTGACCAGAGTTGACCAGGGTTGACCAGTTGACCAAAAGTCAACTATAGGCCAACTCTTGACCCCGTTTGACTTTCTTCAACTTGTTTTGACCTGTGATGACTGGTATGACCTAGGGTTGACTTGGTCTGACTTAGATTGACTTGATATAACTTGATTTGACCTAGATTTGACTTGACATGACTTAGTGTGACTCAGTGGGACCTAGTTTGACCTAGATTGCATATTATCATTGTGAATCATTTATAAACTTGTTTAAACCTAAATTATATACAGTATCTCATATTTAGGTTTCTGATTACCGCTCTGAGCATTGATATACCCTACAGCTCAGGACAGCAGGCGAGTACATTCACTGATAGTTTTTATATATCATATCTGCTATATCCGATTCTGTCGTAGTGTCTTACTTGATTCTCAGTTACGATAGTTCACGGACTAGTACATGTTGGATCATGACATAAGATGTTGTTCCTAGATTTCTGGGTATATTGGTACACTTCCTGTCTTGTTCCCTGTACTTGTATAGACACCAATTTCTAAGTGGATTTGCTATCCTCTTATGGAATCACGTGCCATGACGTGTCATGTCCAGATCTATTGTACTATTCGGGGATAGGGAATTATTAGGGGCTATGTGATCCAAGCCACCCTGTCACTATTCATGTGCTCGTGCCACTTCCCTCACGAAGGGTGTAACGAGATCCTTTTGCCTTGTGCTCGTTATCCAGGTTGGCCGGCATGACTTTCCGTTGAGGTCACCGCGGATTGCCGGGCCAAGTGGATAGCCTGTCCTGTCACTTATCCCAAGCCGATCACATATCGCTCTAATAATTCAAGTCACATTTTATATTTACTTATCTTATCATATATCCTGCTCTGTTCTACATTCAGTATTTCCTCACCATGCCATGATATACAGTTACTCACATGCTCTACATGCCTTTAAATTGTACCTTGATTGGAGACTAAGTTCTGCTCGGGAGAAGAGTTACAGCCCCGGTCCTTGTTTGGTTTAAGGGTTGTAACTCACTTCCGAACGGATCCCAAGTCTTCATATATCTTTGTCTTGTAGTTCATTATACTATCTCTTATAGAATTTGTCAATTCACATGGAACTGCTGTTAGTGCTTGTACTTGCTCATTTTCCTGACAGGATACCGTTATGATATATTACAGATGACTCTGAGTCGGACTGCTCGACCTATTATGGGCTCGAGTCAGATGGAGTAGCCTTGGATCGTGGCCTTATAGTAGAGCCACTAGATTTTGTACTTCCAGAGTAGTGTAGATTAGCTAGGTTTGACTGGACTGCGATCCAGCTAGCTTTATCAGACTGTAGCTTCTACATTATATTTTGAGACCCTATGATGTTGTATATATCTGGGCTTGTATTGGACTCTGGACTTATTTACTCTTTCATCTATCATATGTTCTCTTTCTGAGCTATCTACCTTAGTTTTATTCTGTGATTGAGACTGTATTGATATGTTACCTCCATTCGGAGAGTATATACTGTACAGGTACCTTTATACTGTTAGTCGTAGTATTTACAGGCGTTATATACAGCGTTCTACCGCCGATACTGCGGCATAGGCTGGACGTACCCACGTGCTCGTGCCCCTCATAAGGGTGCGGGTCGTGACAATGTTAGAGTTCCAACCTGGTGATCATGTATTCTTGAAAATTTTACCAATAAAAGGAACAATCAGATTCGGACTCGCAAGAATTTGAGGTCCAAGATATTGGGCCATTTGATGTGTGCTAGAAAGAATTGGGAGAGTATCCTACAACTCTTCCACCAACCCTTAAAGGAGTACATAACGTATTCCATGTGTCTCAGATCCAGAAATATATTCGAATTCAAGTCATATATTAGACTATTCAGAGATCATCGTCGGGCCAACTCAACAGATAGAATAGATCAAACCTGTTGGTATTTTGGATCGAAGAGACAAGATTCTTCGAAATCGGGTCATTCCGTTAGTCTAAGTAGCTTGAAGCAAGGATTCTCCTGGAGATTCAACTTGGGAAAAAGAAGAAGATTTGCGGAGGCAATATCCGTATTTATTCCCTGAACCAGGTCAGTAATCATATTGTTAAATTAGTTATTTCAAATTTCGAGGACGAAATTTTTCTAAGGAGGGTAGACATGTTATGCTCTAATTATATTTCCTTTTTGATAGATTAATGATAACAACAGTCATATTAATTGAAATATACAAATTTCCTTATATATATATATATATATATATATATATATATATATATATATATATATATAATATATAACTTTGCATTTTAACCCTAATTTTTTTTTTTTTTGCAATTTCAAAATCAACCCAAAGTAATGAGGTGTTATCCTAAGAAGACATGTGGCATTTGTAATGCCACATGGTCCCCTTTCATGAAGAGAAGTCCTCTTCATTAAACACCTCATCCCCTCTCTCCCTTATTTATCCCTCTAACACACAACATTCTCTCTCTCGCAAATTGCTGCTACTATTGCTGCTACTGCGCGTTGCTACTGCTATGCTGCCGCTGTTATGCTGCTGCCGCCGTCGAGCCGCCGCCGGTCACCACCACTTCCAGCACCTTCTTCTCCTCTTCCTGCTATTCTTCCACTCCTTAAACCCAAGGTAAAACCCTTTTCTTCTCTCAATTTCTTCCAAAATTTCAAACCTAGGTTAGGGTTACTAACAAGAGTATATTTTGAACTATGTTGAGTTCAATTAGAAATTTGTAGAGAGATCTAGGTCATCTTCAAACACCAAGGCAAGTCCTCTCTCTCTCTCTCTCTCTCTCTCTCTCTCTCTCTCTCTCTCTTCTCATCTAAAAAAAATTGTTCAAAGAAAATTTTTAATTTTTATCAAATTTATATGTTTATTTCATTTCTAGAATTTAGGTAAATACATGACAAATTCAAGTTTGTGAGAACCAAGTATGAAAATAAATAGTAGAATAAATAAAGAATTCAATTATGGATAAATTTTTTATATGTGTGGGCAAATCGAGCTTGGTTTGAGTTGATTTAGGCTTAAAAATATGTTCAAGCTTGGCTTGGTAACACAAGCAGCAGGCTGAGCTTGATTCTATCTTGCTTACATGTAATGGCCTTCTGTAAATTCAAATTTAACTTGTTTAACTGTGCAAAACAATTGTAGTCCTTATGCTCAAGATTGCTTAAACATATGAATGACATGTATTTTATTACTTAAAAAATTTGAGCCTGAACAAAGAATTATTAGATCTTACAGTCAGAATATTCTTACTTGTGATTAGAACATGCATGAGCTTCATGCTAATAAGCTTCTTTCAGCAGACTTGGTAAAGCTGGATTGAGGATTTTGGCCGAAAAGGAGAGTAAATTGCTAGCTATGGAACACAAGGGTCAATTCGTGAATACAAATGGACACTTGAATGAATGTATAGGACACACTGCAAACGGATACTTGAATAAATGTGTAGAACACCATACAACTTGGACACAACATGGTATGTATACAAATATAGATACTTGGATACAACATGGTGTATAAATATGTAGACATGTTGGACACAAGTGTTGCACTAAACACAAATAGATACTTTGATTGAACATGTAATTTGGACACAACACAAATAGATAATTTGAATGAAAGTATAATTGGACACAACATGTAGACACAACACAAATGGACACCTTGCTTAATTTATGTATGTATAAACACAAACAAATAGTTATATGTGTAGAGAAGAGGGACAACTTACAAGGATACATGCACATAATCTACTAGATTTTATATTAAGAAGGGTGCAAGGTCATAATTCATTATATATAAATATATTTTGAACCACTTTATATGTCCACAAATAGAAATTTTTCATCATTTAAGGGTCTTATTAACTTTGAGTACGAATATAAAATATTAAGGAATGTCTTAAATTTGACTTTGTGATAGGTGTAATTGACAAATTATTAATTTAATATAATATTCAAATCTGTCCAGAATTTAAATCAAGCTTAAAAGGACCATTTTATCATGAACACATGGTTAGAATAGACATTTATGAATACCAGATCAACCGGATATCATACTTGTTAATGTTTTTTGCTAGTTTACACTTCAAGGGGTTAATATTTGAAGTATAAGTTGAAATTGAGCATATTAGATTTTAATTTTGGAAACCTACTGTCACGATCCGCTACCCAAATTGTTGGGCCGGGCCGAGTCATGTCCAGCCTACGCTTGAGATAAAGCGTAGTAAGCTGTTCTAAGGATAAATAAGATCAAACCAAAGTGTGCTAACAATTCTATATGTAATAATGAATCAGAATATGTCCAAACACAAAATCATCTCGTATATAAGTATGTTCCGAGTACATGGCTAAAATGTAAAACTGGATACAGGTCAAGTTATAAAATACATAGTCTAATACATGACTACTCTCAAAAGTTCCAAGTAAATAAAAAACTAGACGAGTTTTTCTGCAGGTACATCCTCGTAAAGTATAGCCTGGTCCTCGGCAGCAACTCCATAATAGGAATCACAAAGCAACTCCTCCTCAGTAAGTATACCTACAACGTTATCCTGTCAGGACGGGAGCTAGTACTGATTCTAGCAAACTAAATATACGAAACATGAAATGAACATGAGTGTAATAAACAGGAATCATGTTATATCATAATCTATCATGGCATCGTATTTTTGTTTTAAAGTTTAAAACTGTAGTAGGTGAGTGATCAGTCAATAGGTAAAATAGGATGTACAGTGGTACATATCAATTTTCTGAAGGGTACATATGTACACTTAACGGCATTGGTGTATATCCATACACAAACGCGGGATCATACATACGACATAGTTACATATAGAATGTAACAGTGCTCGGTAAATACATATGGAGAGGGGGCATGATCACGTACTCTACTAACAGTTTTCCTATAACCCCATTTGTTAAACATGTGAGAGAATATAAGAACTGTCCTAAGCATGGTAGGGACTGAAAATAATATAACATGTGAAGATTTAACTTGCTACCCCAAGGATCAGCATTTAACATGGTTGGATCACAGTTTATTGTTATAACAGTATGTAAAGTTTGTAGAGGCACTTGCCTTTAGCAAAGCAAGGTAGTGATAGAAATGCTATAGATGTCTGGTGACTCGTTACTGTAGAAATAATACATAAACTTAGTTTTCATACAAAGTTAAACACTAAGACACTAGTGTGATACGACTTTCTGACTGGACACCTAGCCAAATGATGACTTTAGCCTAGGAGACCAATGTGGGGTGACACAATACCCAAACTAACTTTCTAAGACCTTTACAATAGTGTAGGGTGAGGTCCAAAGCTACAATAACTCAAATCAACACAAAACTTTGTAAGTCGTAACTACTCAATAAATAAATCAGACTGTACACTGTGTTCCAACAATTTTTAAGATAGACAAAAAGTCATTATACATAAAATAAAGTACCAAAATTATCCTTGTTAATTATAGAAATTTATACTAATTTTTCTAGAATTTATAAACCCTCATAGATATTTATTAAAAATCAGCAAACATATGTATCCTGAAAATGAGTTATGTTTTCCCATTTTTTAAAAATGTCAAAACTAATTAATAAATGCTGGAAAAATCATATTAAATTAACTAAATTAACATAGTATTTAAATATAATTTTTCCCAGATTTTTACAGTAATTAAAATATATATAAAAATTCAAAAACAGCAAGTAACAATTCCTAGAAAATAATTAATTAATTATTTAATTTTTGTCCACGTATTCGAAATTGAACCGAAGTCCAGATACGGAACCCAAAGCCATGAATCAAGTCCAATATGACTTGTACAGACTCTGAATGTATTAGACACATTTGGGCCCAAAAATCTATGCTAGGTTTGGCCATCAAATGGCCATGATTTATAAAATACAGGAATTCAAATATATAAATATATTTTAAAGTGGTAAAATATACAAGTCACAAAATTATATAATAAAATAACTTGTAAATTTACACATAATGACAATTTGCACAAAATTGAATTTGAAATATATATACATATACAACAAATACATTTATATATACATAAATATATAGATTTATATATATATATAATGATATATATATATATATATATATATATATAATATATATATATATATACTAAATATAGAATATAGAATATATATATATATAAATACAGTATATATAATAATATATATATAAATACATATACATATATATATACCTATATATATAAATACATATATACATATACTAGTCTACATGTACGTGCTTTGCACGTATTTCAATTAGAATATTATAAGGTCAGCTACCGTCTTTTCCAGGTGACTATTCATGTGTGTGTGTTTTCTTTTTACAATGCCAAGGGATTCAAAGTACGAATTTTGTTCTTTTTTTTTAAATTTTATATTGAGAACAATAACCTTTAAAAAATGGTAAGGACAAAAATATTTATTAGTATTGGAACATGAAGAGTTGTATGGAAAGAAGAGACTTCATAGCGTGCAAACTTTATTGCTTTGACTCTTAAACATAAATGACATACAAGTTGACATAATGATATCATGTTTATAAAATACTCAAGGGTATTTTAGGAATTCAAAAGTTTTACTACCAAGTTTTCCTATTATATAGTAGAATAGATATATAATAAAACAAAATAAAATAAAAACAAAACAAAAAAGAAACAAAAGGGTGGCTCAAACTCGGCCCACTGGGACAAGGGTGGGTTTGAGCGCCACTCGACTGACCAAGGGGCCAACTCGAGCTTGCTGGTTAGGTTAGGGTTCGAGTTAGTTTTATTATGAAAGGGAATAATGGGTTAGAAAATAACCCAAACCCGATATCCAAACCCATGCTATGGTTCTGTGTCTTCGTGTCCTGACAGTTAGGGACACGAAGACATACGAGTCATGTGTCCAAAGTGTGCACGATACGCATGACACGAGTCTCGCGTGTCCAAGCACTTTACTGGGTTCGTCGACACTGGGCGAGTACACACACGTGTACACGAGACACGATACGACACACAGAGAGAGTGACACGTACGTATCCGTCGAGCAGTGGCTTTCGGGGGTGCTAGCGGCAGCTGTAGGCGTCGGGGTCGTTAGAGGAAAATGGCGCTGAGTTCGTCACGTCGTGGCGAACAAAATAGTAGTGGTCGGAGGTGGTGGCGCGGCCTGTAGGGGCGGCGCTCCTAGATCTAGGGTTCCGGCGAGATCGTCGGAGAAGAAGTGGGGTAGGACGGTGGTTATGGTGGTCGTGGTGATGTCTAGGGTTAGGGTTTGGGTCGGGAGGCTTTTATAGAGTCGAATGGCGGTTGAATTAGGGTTTGGGTTACGGGAAATTAGGGTTTTAGGTCGGTCGTCGATCATCGGTGAGGTCGTGTGGGGGGGGGGGGGTGACGGGTGTTTTACGGTTAGGTCCCCCAAGATTGGGGTTTAACAAACTAACCCTACCGCCATAACAAAATGTAAATCCTAATTGCAAAAACTATCCCACAGTGTTCTGTGCAAATATAATTTGTACAGACAAATCGAATATTGCAAACAGTATTAAAAACAATTAAAACAATTACAAATTGATATTAAAACAATTTAAATAATTACAAAATGATATTTTTTTTGCTTTAAAAATTATTTAAAAATCATTTAAAAATTCTAGAAAAATTTGTAATAATTATAATAATTTATTTTAAAGATATAAATACTATTTAAAATTATAAAAATAATATTTTAAAATCTAGGGGCTTACACCTACTCACAATATGTAGTATTTAAGAACTTGTTTGATAAAATTGTGCAATAGCTATGTGTTTACTTGAACTGTGTAGCACCAAGGAACATTGCAAATAAATATATGCTAGCATGCTCAGGTATGAAGGAAATTCTTTATTTCAACTTTTTTTTCTTATTTATAAAGTTACGTGAATATCCGGTGTTGAGAATTGCTCCACCGAAGGGGTCGGCGAACCCGAAATATTAATTGCGTGGTTCCGATGTTGAGAGTTGCTCCACCGAAGGGGTCGGCGAACCGGATTTATATTTTATATTATATTGTCTCTTGCAAATTTTTTGGAGTCAACAAATACAAAGGAGACTCTGCCGAAATTTTCGAAAATCTCAAGAAATAGCCAAATTCTCGACCTTTCAAGAAATTGGATGATTCCATAAATTTAGAAGGAATTTAGAATATGTATGATACAGGACACGTGTCACGTCACTACAACAAAAAACCCTGTTAATGATGGCTAAAAAGCGTCATTAATGACAAACCATGATGCGCTTTTTTTTAAAGCAACCGTTATGAAAACGGGTGTTATAAATGATTTTTAAAAGCGTCATAAAGAAACTGTCATTAATAGTTTCTATAAAAGCGTTATGAATAGTTAATATATAGTGCACAATTCAGAACAATTTTAAAACGTCATGAATAGATAATATGTGTAGGCTCAATGCAGCACATTTATAACACTTTATACTATTCAAATTAGCATATTTATAATGCTCTTTACTGTACAGTATATATACATTCCAAAAACTTAACATTATATATCACCATCTTTATTACATTTCTCAAAATAGAGTACATATCAACATCTTCATTACATTCTTAAAATAGAATATCCAAATACATATATACATTTACAACTACCAAAATTGTCTACATCAAAACTTGGCCACATCAAAACTGTCCACAGAACATGTAGCAAAACCCTGAAAAAGATAAAAACAAGGTTCAATATACTTTGTAATATAATGTAAAAATTGTAAGAAACGAAGGACTTGTACACATTTTTCAAACTTTAAAAGGAGAAGAGGACCTGTAAATTAACAAAGAGAGGCATATTAACAAAATACTTAGTTTATAATAAGCAACAACAACATTCGAATATCATAAACAAAAAAAAGAGGATTAGCGTAATCAAAAAATATTGCTTGTAAATGAACTGTTGTACTGCACTGGAACTCCATATTGGACTGATATAACCTCTTGATGTCTTCTCAGCAAATTTTGAATAGGAAATTCACCCTGAGGAACACAGGACCAAATACGCAGCTGGAAACTGAACTAATTGTTCCTTTTATCCAGATGCCAGTCCCGAGTGACTGGAACTCCATATTGGACTGATATAACCTCTTGATGTCTTCTTTCCAACAATAAATTTGTGTTCTAGAAAGCATTTTCCTTTGAAGAAACTGATATAAGTTACAACCATGATAAAACCATGAAGTACGCTGCCAAACTTGCATTTTCTTATCAGAACTAAGCCCTACCTAGATTAACCAAATTCTATGTCTTCATAAACACTATATTTCTTACTGAAGGCATTGCTAAACAAATAAAAAATTGATGCCGTGTATCAGTCGAAGTGTCAAACATAAACTGAACATGACGATAAAGACAAATCCTATGCCTCACGTAACTAAAATATTAGTCTTTTCAATTTTCAAGCATGTATGGTAGCATTTCATAATTTTTTGTTACATGTAATCATTTGTCACATGATTTTGTTTTTGTTAGGTGCATTACTATACAGATGGCTCTACTTTTTGCTAATCCTTAATTCAAACCCAAGCTTAATTAATTTGGTTCTCCTTTCTTGGTGCATGTG
Organism: Iris pallida; assembly: GCA_029216955.1. NCBI lineage: Eukaryota > Viridiplantae > Streptophyta > Magnoliopsida > Asparagales > Iridaceae > Iris > Iris pallida. Next base: position 22,695,708 of record JANAVB010032219.1, on the reverse strand, counting down.
CTTAGTTGTTTAAATAGTTTGAATCCATATATAAGTTAGTACAGGTCTGAATAACCATAATGCATGTCATATATATCAGTCAAAGAAGAGAAGAAAAAATTATATGTACTATATATGGAGGAATATTGATGCATAGTAGACATGTTAACATTTGCTCATGTTAGCTTTTCCATCTCATATATAGAAATTTTATGTCTATACTTGCTTGCAACTACCAAGTCTTCAAATAGAATACTATTTTTGTGATGTTCCTCCTTCTTAACTACTGCAGAGATATATTGAGATTAAGATGGAGAACTGGGAAACCAAAGTTATTGAATAACTCAAATTCAATTCTAAATGACAAGGACATAACTATATTTATAACGACGATGATGTCAATGACATCTCCAATCCGTTGCAACAAATTGCCAAGCAAAACAATTCTACGGACTACAACCTCCCTTCTTAATAATACTCGAGGAACAGTGAAGGGAACTAATTATTTTCAAGTGTCATTGTCATCTAACTAAACCTGGCCAGAGGGGATTTGTACTCAGCGAGGGTCCTTTTGGTTGGTCGATGGTTGGCATCAACAAACTGCAAGCAAAATAGTCATATTTTACAAATAACTACATATATGTTTACTAAGTAAAGCTAATTAATGGTGTTTCCAGCTTTCAAGATCAATACCAAAGAAAATTGGAAAGATGGAGATTTTGTTTCAAATATTGAAATAGAGGAAGCCCCATAATGAAGCCCCACCTACAACTATATGTTAACACTGCATCTACATAATCTTAATTCATCATTCTTTCTCAAACATTCTCTACTAATAAACCATTATGTATTAGTTTTGACCTGGGGCGCTTGTGGTATTGAAGTTGTGACCTTGCTCTATTAAGGAATGCTGCATAACAAGAAGTTCTGCATTTGTCAATCCTGTAAGGTTCAGTACGAAAAGCTCGAGCCCAGTTAAGTGCGGCCGTCATACTAGGCTTTTGTGCTGTTTATTGGAAGTATTAGAATTTTGATATCTTAGGTGTGTGTCCGGGGAGTTTCTGACTATTATTAGATTTGTTACTTTCAATTATGTTCATGGGTTTGCCTTTGGTCTGTGTTCGGTCACCAGGACCGCATTACAGTTTTTACCAAATAGGCCGGGCTTTTTTCGGGTTCCCAATTGAATTCTGTGATTATGTTAGAAAAAAAAATATCTTCTTGCAGAACAGTTGTGCCAAAGCTTTATTTGTGGGCTAATTTACACTTAAATACCGTCAACTCTTGATTTTTGAACTTAAATACTCTTGATTTTTGAACTTAGATATCCATGCAAGTTTTATGAGCGCATAGCCACCCTGATTGGTGAGAGAAGGTTGTGATGGAAGAATTATTGGTACATGTAGCTATGGGACTTGCAAGAATTATTGGATGGTAAACAAGATGTCCCAAATAGTCAGATGGTTGAAGATGACAGCGATGAAGATGAGGATATAATCCCATCTGACTTAAGAAGCAGAAGCAGAAGCAGCCGACCAAAAGAGTCGGGACTCGGAAGTTCCCCAATAGTAACAAGGACACTAAAAAACCAAGAACACAAAAACAAGAACCTTAGGTTTTACACCCGAATGCACATAGTAGATCTCCACTGTTAGCAGACAATATCTTGTAACTCATTAAACTAAGATGACAGCAATTGTGTGGCTCACACTGTGAATATCTAAGAAAATGGAAGATCCGCGCAAACTAACTACAGGCGCCGCAAGCATAAATTCCGATGGGCCATCCAAGTAAGTTAAAATTAAAAAAAAAGTAAAGAGAAGACGGAGGAAGAGGGTGCTTGGAGTCCTTACGAGCTAAGGGACGACGAACAGTGCAGCGCTATCGTAGTTGAGGAGGATCTGGGGGAGCTGGATGAGGAGGAAGGGCAGGTTCGACGCTCCCGTGAACTTCGTCGTCGTCGAGTCCCACTCCGACCGCTTCTCCGAACCCTAGACGAATAGACTAAGCTCAATCGATTTCCTCAAACAGTTGAGGAGGAGGTGACGGGAACATGGCGGCGGAGCTTTAGAGGGTTGAGGAGGAGGTTTAGAGGGTTGAGGAGGAGGTGACGGGAATTTGAGCTTTAGAGGGCTGAGGAGAATCCGACTTAAATACGCCTCCCTGGACTCGCTGGAACACGCTACCGAAGTGGTGGCTCTGCACCGATAGCTCAGTCGCCGAAGGGTTGCTGCATAGTCGAGCCCATCGCCGGAGTAATTAAGGTTAGGGTTAAAAATTGGGGGAGAAGAGGTTTGAGAAGGAGAGATGCTACTCGGTTAGAAAATGGATGAGAAATGAATTTTCTCTCTCCCACTGAGCTTTTATACAGTGAAGGAATTACAAGTTTGCCACCGCTCTAAAGTATTAATGACGTTTTGTTTTAAAAACGTTATAAAAAGCCCAGAATTAGCCCAAACCGTCATAGAAAAAAGGTATTTCTCAACTTTGATAATGCTTATGTATCAGCCGTCATTTAAAACTCATTGTCGAGCGTCATTAATAGGTCTTTTTGTTGTAGTGCGTAGGCACAATTTAGATTAAACTCTTTATACTATCGTTCTGTAAAAATATAGAGTATATTATCCCACTTGGTAGTTTTGTGTTTAAACACCAATTTGGGATAATTGATTTCTAAGTACCGTTCAAAACATATGCAAGATGTAACTTAGCATCTTAGATAGATAAATTTCCTATTAATGAGATAATGGTAATAAAATACAGTGATTGTAATAATTAGATAGAAAGCATTGGGCGGGGAGAGAACAACCTGAATATCACCTATACAGCTCCGCAGCATAATAAAACTAAAGTTAATCAGTACATTAGCTCATTCGTAGGGCCATACGAATTGAGTATGTGAGGCTTAGCTCACTTAGCCCAGGAGAGGCAGGGCCGGTACTGTAATAACCGTGCCATCCATTTAGCCCATGAGAGGCAGGGCCGGATTTAATTTCGTGCCACCCGATATTTGCACCAATTTCGACAGCAATATCAAATTGGTGATTTTCTAAGTCCAAGAGAGACTTAGTACATTTAAGCCCAGGAGGGCAGGGCCAGATTCTAGGTACCATGCCACCAAGTCACAGCCTGATCCCAGGTATACGAAATTATTGTCGGAAAAGCTGGTTAGGTGAATATTCTGAAGGGTTGTTCTCTAATTTGCATTTCATTTAGGAAATACACGTTCTTATATGCATATTAAGTGTCTATGCAAGAGAAAAGACCCTAATATTGAGAAATTCAATTTATATTCTTAAAGGTAAATCTAACTCCCTAAATTTCGGTATATAATTATTTATTTATGTCTCTCCAGTCTTTATCACTTTTATTTTTATTTCTTTAACCATTCTTGACAAAGGACTTGCTTGTCGTTTCTAAGCGACCTAGTATTTGTTCACTAGGGGAAGATGACGTTCCTTCGGAACCGTTACCTCTGTATGACGAAGATAATATCGAAGAATAGATGGTCTGGAGAACATCAAAGGACGGCAACCAACATTTTGTAGTCAATTGTATGTATCATATCTTATTGTACAGACTTGTAGTTAATGTACTCTTAGAAAAACTTTTGATGATAATATAGTTAAAGTTGTGTTCATGAATGTAGTAATTCCTTGTATTTTCCATTCTGCTGATTTACGGGCGACAATCGCGAATTCGACACGTAGCCTGGGGATGTGTTCATGACGTCACCGTTGAATCTGGGATGCGGGACGTGACAAATCCCTCTCGTTATGTAAGATTAAAAAAATAGAGAAAAGAGGGTTAAACAAACCATCATTTAACCCTCTATAATCTCTCCGTCTAAACCCCTACAATCAAACCAAACATGATTTTATTTTTCTCACTTAACTTTTTCTTACTTAACTCTCTTATCCAGCAATCCAAGCATACCCTTATAAGGTGGGAAAGTGAATGCTTGGATGGATGGAAGCATTTACTCCCCTAATATTTTTTCCTTTCCTCATCAATTTCTTAGGCAAAACATAGAAAAGTAATAACTTTTCTTTTCCAAATCCATGATTCCGCGAACCATGAACCAAACGGCCTAAAGAAAGGAAAGAGCAAAGAATCGATTTCTTTCCTTCTCTTCCCTTTTCGCGAACAAAACAATACCTAACGACACATGTTAAGGACAATTCATAAGTATGTTTTACTTTATTAAGTGTCGTCTATGCCAAATAAATAAGTATTTTTTTAAGATATAAAAATTGGATTTAGATGCAGTTTTCAAAACAAAATGCGACTCTATTAAATGTTTATTGGGTTTAGGTAACAATTTTCTAAGCTAAAGGCTACTCTTTTATTTGTCCTCAAGACCCACAAATATATTGTGTACACAAAATACCGGACATATTTGTTATAGATGACATACTTCAAAAATATATTTATATGGCAACGCCATGACTATCCATCGCTATTCATCGTCTACCCATCACTGGTCAAATATCGACGAATCGATTTCAAAAACATTGTAATGAAAACACACGTCGATGACGAAAAGGATGTTGCCAAGTGGTCGTTCCAGCGACTGATATCGATAACCAACGAATCAGTGATGGACAAATAGCGACTCCTTGACGTCCACATGGCAATGCACTGTACTCGGCAACTTCGGACAATACACTACGACTCCCCTTTAGAAAAGGATATCGAAAAACCAGCAACGGATCTGCAAAAACTTTTGTGACACATTGATGACGGATTGACGATGGAAAAAGTTTCTAATACCTAGGTTCCATTTCGGATACTCAGATAAATTACGGATGAATGCGTCGCCCAGTAATCACCAATGCGTCGACAGTCCATTGCTAAGTTGTACTAATTTGTAAAAAGAACTAAAACTAATAAAAACATATGCATATTGTTGGGAAAGAAACACGAAAACCTTTCCCCAAACCGGAGAGTACCTGCGAGAGGACCGAGCAATACAACGCACGAACCCAAAAATAGCCACACAAAAACAATCACGCAGACACAGAGAATTTTTGACGTGGAAACCCTTGCGGAAAAAACCACGGGACGATCGGAGTCCAACCCTGAGAAGCCTCCACTAATGGAATAGAAGAATTACACCCTCTACAAACTCCTTCCGATCCAAATCGGATCCCCACAACACTCAGAGATAAGAAAATGATTACAAGGCTACGAAGAGCGAGAACGACGAGTAGAGATTACCCGAAACACGATCTCCTTCGAAAACGACCTTCAATGCTCCGCCTTCTTCTCCGAAGTTGTAATGGCACTCTTGTCTCCTTCTCTCTCAAACTTGTGTTACTTGCGATAATGAGTTAGGGTTTAGAAAACTCAATATATCTCCCTAATCCCGTAACCAACCTGGACCGTTGGATTAGATCCAATGATGAAACTCATCCAGAAATCCACTTCAGCGACGACACAGAGTTCGGCTAGAACTCTGTGTGGGGCAACCAGACCTACTGGCCAAACCTGGAACGGCCAGACCGAGTTCGGTCAGAACTCGGCCTGGGACCGAGTTCGGCCCGAACTCGGATCCCCTGCTTCCAGCCAGCAGCAGCAACAACTCCGTCGCCTACTTGAGCTTCCCGACATCGGACGGCGCTCGTCGCACTCCGGGGTCTTCTACATAGTTGGGAACCCCTCCCACTCCAACAAATCTCTCCCTTCACAACTATGGGGACGTCGTCATCCCGACGACCTGCCTGCAGTACTCAAACTTCCCCCTTGGTAGAATCTTCGTGAACATATCGCTCCGTTGTCATCTGTATGCACCTTCTCAAGCTCCGCGTCCTTCTTCTCACATCCGGTATCCAATGATACCGGGTCTCGATGTGCTTGGACCGGCTATGAAACGTCTGATTCTTCACAAGGTGGATCGCACTCTGACTGTCGTAAAGCAAAGTATACTGCTCTTGCTTCAGTCCCATTCCTGCAGCAGCTTCTCATCCACACAGCTCCTTGTAAGCCTCCGTCGTCGTAATGTACTCTGCCTCTGTCGTCGACAAGGCAACACACTTCTGCAACCGCGACTGCCACGATACTGCTCCTCCCGAAACATCATCACGTAGCCCGAAGTCGATCGCCTCGTGTCTACATCTCCAGCCATATCAGCGTCGGTATACCCAACCAGCTTCGACTCGTCACCACCAAAGGAAAGTCTCCAACCAGCAGTGCCCTGAAGATAACGTAGAATCCACTTGACCGCACTCCAATGTACCCTTCCAGGATTTGAAAGATACCTGCTAACCGTACCAACTGCATGAGCAATATCTGGCCTCGTACACACCATAGCATACATCAGGCTTCCCACAGCTGAAGCATATGGAACCCGCTCCATATCTTCTTTTCGTTCTCGGTAGATGGACACTGTTCCTCAGAGAGCTTAAAGTGAGCCGCGAGGGGGAACTCACTTCTTCGACCCGTCCATCCCGAAATGCTGAAGTACCCGGTGAATGTACTTCTTTTAGGACAAGTGTAGCAGCTTGGCTCTCTCTCGGCTGATCTCCATCCAAGAATAGTCTTCGCTGCGCCCAAATCCTTCATAGAGAAGGCCGCGCCCAGTTGGCGCTTCAACTCCGCTATCCTAGTGGCATTCCGACCCCTAATAGCATATCATCAACATAGAGCAATAAGATGATAAAATCATCATCGGCAAATATCTCACAAATGTACAATGGTCCGACGTCGTCCGTGCATAACCATGCTCCCCCATAAACGACTCGAACTTCCTGTACCACTGCCTCGGAGCCTGCTTCAGACCATACAAGCTCTTCCTCAACCGGCAGACCAAATGTGACTTGCCCTTCTCACAGAATCCTCCGGTGCTCCATGTACAACTCCTCAAGATCACCGTGGAGGAATGCCGTCTTCACGTCCATCTGCTCGACCTCCAAGTCGAAACTGGCTGCTAATGCTAGCACCACCCGAATAGACGAATGCTTGACGACAGACGAAAAGATCTCATCATAATCTACGCCTTTCGCTGACCGTAGCCTTTGACTACCAGCCTCGCTTTGTATCGAGGGCGAGTAGCATCTTCCGTCTGCTTCACTCTGAACACCCATCGATTCTTCAAAGCCTTCTTGCCCTTTGGCAACCGCACCAGATCATAAGTGGATTGGTGTGCAAGGAACTCATCTCCTCCTGCATAGCCACCATCCACTCCTGCCTGTGTTCGTTCCATAGCCTCTGCAAAACTTTTCGGGCTCCCCCCCGTCAGTCAATAGCACATACTCATCCGGTGAGTATCTCGTAGATGGTCGACGATCCCTGTCATTCTCAGTGGAGCCACTGGTGCTGGCTGTATACTGACAGCCTCCGCCCCTTCAGGAACTACCTCTCCGGCATGCTCATCCTCCTGAGGGACACCCTGACCACCATCAGCAGGCTGATGATCAAGGTTGGGAGCAACTCCATGTACCGGCTCCCCCATAACTGGATCCTCTGCGATGTCCTCTGGAAACTGCTCGAAGCGAAATGACTCTAACTCAGGCAATTCCTCAGCCTCAGAAGGCGTCTCGGAATCCTGAGTGTTGGTCATGGTCTGATCCTCGACGAACCCACGTCCCTGCTTCTGTAGAGCTTTCCTTCCACTGGGTCGTAGAGTCTATAGCCAAACTCATCCCGACCATAGCCGACAAAGACGCATCGCCTCGTCTTCGGCTCAAGTTTGGTCCTCTCGTCCTTCGTACATGCACGAAGGCTTTACAACCAAACGCCCACAGGTGACTGTATGACGGCTCTTTGCCGTACCATACTTTATCAGGCACATCACCCTGCAAAGGAGCACTAGGAGACAAATTAATAATATAAGCAGCTGTGAGAAGAGCCTCACCCAATAACTGCCCGGCAAGTTTGCTTCTGACAGCAAACACCGTACCCTCTCCATCAGTGTCCTGTTCATGCGCTCCGCTACCATTGAGCTGAGGTATCTTTGGCGGAGTCTTCTGGTGTCGTATCCCTTGCTCTTGCAATACGCATCAAAGGGACCGATGTATTCGTCGCCATTGTCGGACCGAACACAAAACAATCTTGCCCGTCTCCCTTTCAACAGAGGCCTGAAACTCCTTGAAAGTAGGCAGCACCTGATCCTTGGTCTTTAAGGCATAGACCAACCTTCCTGGAACAATCATCAATAAAAGTCACAAAGTAGAAGCACCACCAGATTTTACCTTCATAGGACCGCAGACATCCGAGTAAATCAACTCGAGCAACGCTGGCTTCTTCGAACTTGGGTGACTTTGGAAAGACACCCTATTTTGCTTCCCAGCTAAACAGTGCGTGCATTTCTCCAACTTTGTTGACTTGAGCCCCGGAATCACTTTCCTGTTCACCAAGTAGCTCATCCCCTTCTCGCTGATATGGCGAGCCGCCTGTGCCACAACTCGGTAGACGCATCACTGACTGCGTTCACCTCCTGTGCCCCCTCTGCGCTCCCCTCCATATAGTAGAGCCGGACTTCTTTCCTCTGGCAATCACCATCGAACCTCTGGAAAGCTTCCACTGACTGTTCCCGAAGAGACTGAAAATCCTAGTCATCCAACCTTCCAACCGACACCAGGTTGAAACGGATATCAGGGACATGACGAACATCCTTGAGAACAAGAATCGCACCCGTCTTCGTTCTCAAATGCACATCTCCAACGACAACCGCCTTCGACACATCTCCGTTGCCCACCTTCAACACTCCACAGTCGCCTGTAGTGTAAGTGGCAAACAGTGCCCTATTGTGAGATACATGTGCTGAAGCCCCTGAGTCCACCAGCCAAGAATTGTCATCGCAGGCGAGGTTAGTAATGACCTCATCACCTACGACGATCACATCGCCTCCATGTACCGAGGCCGCCGCTGTATGTTCTCTTCTTGCTTCCCCTTGTCGCCCTTCTTCTCTCTCTTCCAAGCGAAACAATTCCGCTTGATATGGCCCTTCTTACCGCAATGGTAACACTCCGAGTCCTCGAAACGACCCTTGGACTTCCCCCTGCTCTTGTCTCTGCCACCACCTGGACCCCTGCTTTTGCCCCTTCGCGGCTCTCTGAAACCAATGCCTCCGAGTGGTGGGATGTAGATAAAGTGCCCTGAGAACGTCTCCGCATCTCTTCATTCAAACACCCGCTCTTGGCAAACTCCAGACTGACCACGCCCTCTGGAGCAGAAGCGATCATAGATACTCGTACGGTCTCCACGAGTCTGGCAATGTACACAGCAGCCACAGTCCCTGAACTTTGTCGTCGAACTTGACTCCCATAGAGGATAGCTGGTCAACCACGCCCTGAAATTACTCAAGTGATCCGTAATAGACGCCCCATCCTTGTACCGCAGACCCATCATCGTTCGGATCAGGAACAACTTGTTTACCCCGGTCTTCCATACAAGGATTCCAGCTTATCCCACAACGTCTTCGCGTGCTCAATATTGGCAACGTGGTTGTACACGTTCTCATCACAAACTGCCGTATGCACCCACATACCTGTATGTGCTCGAACTTTCAGTCCTCCTCGAATTTATCACTGGGCTTCTCGGTTGCAAACACAGGTAGATGCAGCTTCTTGACAAATAGCAAATCCTTCATCTTGCTCCGCCAATGATGATAGTTTGTGCCATTAAGGTTCACCATGCGCACCGGCTTCGCGTCCATCTCTCCTCTCTGGTTCCTCTGTCAACTCCTGACACCCTTTGAACCCAAAGCTCTGATACCACTCTGTTGGGAAAGAAACGCGGAAACCTTTCCCCAAACCGGAGAGTACCTGCGAGAGGACCGAGCAATACAACGCACGAACCCAAAAATAGCCACACAAAAACAATCACGCAGACACAGAGAATTTTTGACGTGGAAACCCTTGCGGAAAAACCACGGGACGATCGGAGTCCAACCCTGAGAAGCCTCCACTAATGGAATAGAAGAATTACACCCTCTACAAACTCCTCCGATCTAAATCGGATCCCCACAACACTCAGAGATAAGAACAATGATTACAAGGCTACGAAGAGCGAGAACGACGAGTAGAGATTACCCGAAACACGATCTCCTTCGAAAACGACCTTCAATCCTCCGTCTTCTTCTCCGAAGTTGTAATGGCACTCTTGCCTTCTCTCTCAAACTTGTGTTACTTGCGATAATGAGTTAGGGTTGAGAAAACTCAATATATCTCCCTAATTCCGCAACCAACCTGGACCGTTGGATTAGATCCAATGATGAAAACTCATCCAGAAATCCGCTTCAGCCCCCGACGACACAGAGTTCGGCCAGAACTCTGTGTGGGGCAACCAGCACCTACTGGCCAAACCCTGGAAGGGCCAGACCGAGTTCGACCAGAACTCGGCCTGGGACCGAGTTCGGCCCGAACTCGGCCCTGCTTCCAGCAGCTCCAGCAGCAGCAGCAGCAACTCCGTCGCCTACTTCCCGAGCTTCTCCGACATCGGACGGCGCTCGTCGCACTCCGGGGTCTTCTCCACATAGGTTGGGAACCCCTCCCACTCCAACATATATGATATATATATATGAGATCCACGCATTCTTCCATAGATATCATGTCCACTCGGACCTTAAGCAACATAAAATGCTCGTTGAAAATCCAAAAAATGCAAATATAATATGAAAATCCAAAAATGCAAACAAATAATATGTGAGACCAAGGGCAAACCCTTCAATTGGACTGGCACAAAACGTTAAACGTTCACTGAAAATCCAAAAAAATAAAATAATAATAATACAATTTCAAATAAACTAGCATAACCCTGTGTAGCATCCTCGTACAATACAACAAAATACAAAAAACAAAGCTACGTCCAAACAAACATAAGTTCAAACACAACCAAGTTTTGTTTAAACACACATAAGTATAAATAGAGAAAGAATTAAGAGGAGGAGAGAGAGAGAGAGAATCACACTTTGTAAACTTTTGTGGAAAGAGAAAATTTTGAGGGAAAAGAAAATGGAGGGAGTAAAATGAAAGTAAATTTTTTCTTCTTTGTTTGGATCAACAAAAAGTAGGAGAAAAAATGTTTAAACATATATATTTTTTTGTTTATGGATAGAGATATAATTACTATTTAGTTCTTAGTATTCTCAAATCATAATTTATGATTATCATTTTGAGGGTTTATGGGATTTTTTTTTCGAAAATTCTCTCTCACTCTTTCCATTTTTTCTTTCATTTTGGGAGAAATTTTTTTGGTGGGACCAAGATAGTTTTTCTTCTCAAATTCTCCTCCCTCATTTTTTTCTCTCTTTCCAAATAACATAACTTTGATTTTTCTCCTATTTTTTCTTTCAGCTTTTTCTTTCACCCATTTTTTCCCTTCCCAAAACAGTACACACGAGAGAGAGAGAGAGAGAGAGAGAGAGAGAGAGAGAGACCCTGAATAATGGAGCACAAATGTGCCATTTCAATCATTTTCTAAAAGTTGTAGAGATAAAAAAAATATATTTATCCTTATAGTAACCCACAAATAAGAGACTTTTCTACAACTACCTTCGACTCATTTTGTAAAAGTCTTAGGGATTTGTACATAAATTTTTCAACTACAAAATAATACTAAAAAACATAAAATATATGATCATTAAAGCCTTTAAGACTGCTTAGAGTGTAACCAAGTTTGACCATTATATTAAGATTTTCAATTATAGTCTTGTTATTTGACAAGGGCTGCGTTCACCGCAAAAGAGTGCGGATAGGAGAGGGAGGAGAGGCATCGACGGAGGAGGATGCGGCAGAGCAGGAGAGGAGAGTGGAGCAGAAGGGGAGATGATGGTGGCGACTACGTCCTCCTCGACCGCGTGCATACACCGATTGTACATGCGTGCGTGTCAAATATCTTTATAGTTCCAATTAATACACTGATGTGGTTTGGGTTTACACAAACGCATGTTTGATGTTTATATAGATTTTGATAAGTAGCGGCCTCAGATGTAATTCTTTGGGGTATTGTTGATTATTGTACACTGGTATACAAGGACCAATTACATGCTTAAATACACTTTTTAATATAATTTCCACCATGTACCAGAAACAGTATCACCATCCCTCCTAAAAGCAGAATATATAACAAGTTATTATTATGTATGACCGACTCTCCACCATCTCCCTCCTCTCATTTTGGGACTCTCCTCTCTCTCTCTCTCTCTCTCCCCCCCTATATGGCTTCAAACTACTCTGATCTCCACAAGCTTTCGAAGCAGAAGAATTAATGGAAAGTGAGATCTAAAAGCGCTTCTCCCTTCTCCTTCTTCTCCAGTCCTCCCTATAGCTAAAGTTAGCCAACAACTTTCTCTCTCCTCTCCTCTCCTCTCCTCTCCTCTCTCTCTCTCTCTGAGTTGAGAAGATGAGAAGATGGTATCGGCGAGGAACCTCCTCCGGCGCCACTACGACAGCTATGGTGGTGGTGGTGGCTTCGCCGACTTCCTTCTCCTCCAAGAAGAGAAGAGCACCTCCCTCTTAGTCTCCTCCTCTCTCATGGCCGAGGAAGAAGAACAAAGACAGCAAGAACAAGAACAACAAGTAGCTGGAACCAACGGCAGCAGGAAGTCCGAAGAAGCCGCTGCTGCCGGCGACAGCTGGCTCCAGCTCGGCATCGGCTCCTCCTCCACCAGCACGGCAGCCGCGCCGTCCCCTCGCTCTCTAGAGCTCGACTTGTTCTCCAGCAATCCGACAACGCCGACGCAGCTGGCGGCTCGCGGCAGTGCAACTGTAAGCACCACCGTACCGCAGCCGATGCAGATGCCGATGCCAACGATCTTTTCCCCGCAATATGGGTTTGGATATAGAGGGCAGTGGGGATATTGTAGTAGTACTACTACTAGTAGTAGTAGCTTGATGATCGGTGGAAGTAGTAGTACTAGCTCTCCTTGTCTCCAGTACCCACCATCGCAAGCTACGCAACATTACACTAATTTTCCACAATATGTGGGGAGTACGAGTTCGTCGTCGTCGAGGACAGAGTTGAGAGTGATCAGCCCACCAACTAGGCGGCAGGCCGGGGTCTGGTTCCTCCTCCAAGCAGCCAAGAACCAGTAAGTTTCTTCTTCTTCTTCTTCTTCTTCTTCTTCTTTTTCTTGATTATTGGTTTGGTACATAGATGATGCTTGACCTGTAGTTATATTTCTCTCTCTCTCTTGTTCTAAACTTGTGTTATTATTTGAATGCAGAGCGAGAGAACCCTTTTTGCCACAGATAGCCAAGAGCCACTTGAGGATCAAGTATATAGACTTGTTTGTTTCTCTTCTTTCCTTTGTTATATTTACAAATAGCAGTTAATAAAAAAAAAAAATTCTCGCTTTCTTCCTTTGTTGCTAGCAGGGATGGGAGTATGACGGTTAGGTTAGTGATGAAGTATTTGGTGAACAAGCTGGGACTAGATGACGAATCAGAGGTACTACTATATATTCATCTATTAGTTCATTTTGTTCTAATTAATTAAAATGCCTCTCCTTCTTCTTGATCGTGGTATATATATATTTAGTAGTACATTTGTAGTTTTTCCTAAGGAAATATGCAATGGCCTGGATATAAATGTGATGATGGTGGTAATGGAAGGAACTTGAAAGTAGTTAGAATGGTTCTTTCTAATATTTGTAGCTAGTAACCACATATTTAGGTGGGAGGTGCGTGTCAGAGTGCTACATTATTGCTCACCGTGATCATCATGGTTAATTTCACTAATTATGAGCTGCTTGTTAGCTTTTGCTTAGCTTTCAGTACTTTTGTTTTGGGATTCAAATTGAGGTGTACGTAGAGCAGTCCTTAATCATGGCAAATGTGTGTAACTCTTTTGTTGGCTTTGCATGCCTTGAATGGTTGATTGAATAGCAAGCCTTAGAGCCTTAGGAAAATGAGTGTGCTCAGTATGGTAGCTAGCTAGGCTAATTAAGTAATTATGCACATTAGCCCTACCTTAGCCATATATGTTTTCAAAGTTTTAGTTTAATTATTTTGGGGTTCTTTTGAGTAGAATCTTAGTTACTATTTGAAGTTAGAACTTAGAAACTAATATAGTGGGTACCTTTTGAAGCAATATATAACCATTGCCCTATGCTAAGGTGAACTAATGTCCTACAAGTTTCTAAAGTAATTCTATATAGTGAAGAAAATCACTCACAATATTTCCAAAAAAATGTCCTCTATATATATAGCGTTTGAGTGTAGGAAGGATATTTTGTTTTAAAGGGTCTCATTATCACATGAAGTACAAACTTGGTCAAAATGGCTCCCTAATCTTGTTCGTATATATTTAAAAACTGATCCAGATGCCTTAATGCAAGGTAAAAATATATAAAACTTAATAACCACTTCTATGTATATTTTCTTTTCTAAATTAAATCATTTTATCATTATTTTGTATATAGTGTTTTTCCAGAGGAATGATCAAACAAACTTCTTATATATAAAGCCATACTCCTATGCATCATATATAATTATACTGAAATTTAATAAACATGAGAAAGAAGGTATATATATATATATTTTTTGAAGAAATGGGTAATTGTGGCGAACTCGCCTCCACTGGGGCTCGAACTTCTTTTATATATATATATATATATATATATATATATATATATATATATATGACCTCAAGCCTAGTGGTTTAGAGAGATGTATGCGGCCCAAGTGGTCAGGAGTTTGAGCCCCAGTGGAGGCGAGTTCGCCACAATTACCCATTTCTTCAAAAAAAAAATATATATATACCTTCTTTCTCATGTTTATTAAATTTCAGTATAATTATATATGATGCATAGGAGTATGGCTTTATATATAAGAAGTTTGTTTGATCATTCCTCTGGAAAAACACTATATACAAAATAATGATAAAATGATTTAATTTAGAAAAGAAAATATACATAGAAGTGGTTATTAAGTTTTATATATTTTTACCTTGCATTAAGGCATCTGGATCAGTTTTTAAATATATACGAACAAGATTAGGGAGCCATTTTGACCAAGTTTGTACTTCATGTGATAATGAGACCGTGAAACAAAGAAAAACCCATTACCATAAACATAGAATTTACCCTATAATATCCAACCTCCCAATTAAACTTTGATGGCAAATTCTAATATGTACCCTTATCTTGACCTCAAAACAATCTATCTTGAATAAAAAAAAATAAAAACTTGGTTGAGCTTTATATACATTTTCAACAACTTCATATATAAAAATCAAGAGCATATATATTCCCATCCTGTTTTTCAGAACCAGTGACATAAACATAAGGTATACAAGAATAAGTAGTGAAGTAAGGGGATTGCGAGAACATTTTACTCTTATTTTTCTTCTTATATATATATAATATTTCCTTAGCACACACATACCTAAGGGAAGAAACAAAGCAAGCACCTAGATGTACTTTACTATATAGCATTAACAGTGTGAGTATGCAAAAGAAGACTTGGTGTAAATTAGCTCATTATGATTCTTTTAGGGTATAACACATAGAAGGTCAACTAAGAGTGAATAAAATTCCAGATCTAGTTCCTAATCATAATTATAACAAGATATAATGCTATATATGGTTCCAACAATTTTTAATGTTCACATCTATATATATTACAAACCCAAGTCAGAGAAAATTCATTGAATTTCTTATACTGTTATATATGTATTATTTCTACTATATGTCATGAAGATAGCTCTTGTGTGGAAGGCTACCTGAGTTCCTTCATTCAATATTTCTAATGAACTTAAGTTATACAAACAAATTGGTGAATTTACTTCATATATATTTTGTAATCTTTTTAATTTTGTATTGCTTCTTTCCTCCACTTGTTTTATTGTTTCCTTTTTTTAAGTTCTCTTTCTTTGGTTCCTCCTTTAATATTCTCTCTTCTTTTTCTTCTTGTTCTTGTTAAAGGATACCATTCATTTTTAGTTTACTAAATGCAAGCATTTTAATATATTTTGATAGACAAAGTTTTACATGATTAATATTTTGCCGGTAAAATTTATTGTTATTTTTAACTTAGTGAAAGTAAACAATATAGTTTAGTATATATTTTGCTACAAACTTTTATGAGTACAAAGTGGGTGTAGTTTTTGGATTTAACTTTTATTTGCATTTGCATTTGCATTTAGCATAGTTACTTCTTTTCATACTAGCGTGACATATGTAGAAGTGTGCATGGAAGTTCCCCAACTGAAACACTATGCTAATGCTTATTGTACTTATTATCCAAAACAGTACCGGACAGTTGTTAGCTGTGTCTACGTATCCTTGTAATAACTGCATATTATACACAATTCAAGTTATAGTATGGTTCGAATTCCATCCTTGGCGAGTGGGATTTGAACCATGTCCATTCCCATAGGACCCCCCGGTGTACCCAACGGGCTACATCTCCATGGACTATTGTGTTTAACTTAGAAATGAAACTACCATCATATTACGATAAACAGTTTACCTGCTTCTTTTTCTTTTTTGAAATGTAATTATTTTATTACAATTTATGGTCAGTACCTAATTGCCTACAACCCAGCCCAGAAGCCAACAATCCGGTCCACAGACTACAATCTGTCCAAAGACCACACATGTCCGCACCGGATACGTCTGTTCCGCATCCGGCCGAGTCATTTAATTTTCCCATCACATGAGATTTTAAATGCATTCACCAAAGTTTAAACCCAAGACCTTTGGAACTAAACCACTTCTTTTATAGGTACATGTGGTCTTATAGCTTCATAACATCATCAACAAAACATGGTGGAGGAAGATCATGCTAGCTAGGATATCCTAGGATTGGGAAATTTTTTATAAAGATTCTCTAAAATATGCATGCTATTCTAAATCAATAATACACATTCTTATTATGAAAAGTCTACTTGGATCAATAATACACATTCTTTCTTTGCTTATATAGTCGTGTCTGGCTCTATAAACACTAGAATAATGCAGTGTACGCCTGGCTTTCTTTGGTTATTATACTGATTAAGCCACCTAATTATGGGAGTAACCTAAAAATACCGGACCAAGTACATATATTATGTGACATGCATGTACTGAACATGGGAATATTCTGCAAATCTATTACTATTTTGCTTCATATATAGTAACTAATTATATCTAGAACTAGATACATTCAATATTGCCAGTATGATCTTTATGAACTGTTAACATGCATTTATTTTAGAGCATTTAACATGCATTTGTTATAAAGCATATGCACCAAACATCATTCTTTCTGCAGTGGCATATATATTCATGTCAAGCACATCTTCTTCCCACTCCCCATGTCTACTATGTGCCAACAATTCAACATCTTTTCCTTATGGCATGCACCCTTTAATAAATGCAAAATGCTTTGCCATGATCTGAACATGAGATGCATGAATGATTAGTACTTATGTTAATACTGAAATTTGGGTTTGATGATATGTCAATTTTGTCAACTCAAGTTTGTCAACTCTTGTTAGTGATGAGTGTAGGAATAAATCTTCTTCATTATTGGTTTGTTATATGGAATGCATATTGACTATTATCCATGCAACAACCCTCAACCAATCGTTCTTTTTTCTTCTTTTATTGAGCTTGTTGGCATATCAAATATTCATAGCACTAAAGCCACATGACCTAACAAGAACTAATTTTGAAAGTGTAGTAGATTATATCAAATTTGTCAAGTTGAGTATGAACTATTACATTTTGTCGATCATAGCACTACTCCTATAAGTGTGTTATTAATTACCGCAATTCATAACAACAAAGAAAATAATTATACAATCCCTTAATCTACCATCGCCTAGATACTTACTAAAATCAAAACTCCTATATAACATGGGAGTATACTACTTTGTGGTGAGATATCAAATTAACTATTGGTATATATTCTTTAAATTTACTGAAAATGTGGATCAAAATCATTGTATCAATTTGTGGCTATATAGATACTCGTAATATTTTTGTTTCAAAATAGACCAGTTAATCATTCACAATAAATGGTTTATATTAATTGTCTTTCCATAAGTGATTCTTCATTCACCAAGTTCTAGTATAGTCAAATGTACGTTCTAGGCTCATCCGCGTACTAGTAGAGCAATGTTCTTATAACCTAGGTCCATAGGGGATCTTAGAGATATAATATAAAATATATAATGTGTGTTGGTCTATACCTAATAGATTGATATTTGGAAAACTTTGTTCCAAAAGTATTTGTAGAATAATCGACATGGAGTCATATGATTTCCACATCTAATTTGTTTTATAATGAGTTACTGCTGCTTCCAATTACAAAAGAAAAAAATCGTACAAAGTGTAACAATACAATAAGTTGGAATTGAGATATTATAAACTGACTTGAAACACTTTCAAAAACCGCAACCAAGTTGCTATAAAGAGAATTCTAAGATGACATAGAACAAAGAAACTCTTGTTTGGGTGATGACAATGATGGAAATTTAACCCTTTGATTCATGAGATAAAGAAGATAAATAAATGTGGAAGCGTACCTGAATCCATTACTCAGCTTGATGGATTTGTAGCAATCGTCTCTTTATGCAGTTCGATCTTCCAACTTGCTACGACCTTTAATGACAAAGATGAATTTTTTATCCCTCTCTGTTGTTGGAGATGCAGAAGAGAAAAAGAGAAAACCCTCTCTTTGGCGGTCGTATAAGTTGGAGACCATAACCCTAATATATATATATATATATATATATATATATATATATATATATATATATATAATATTTAATATTTTTTTAATTTGGCCACTCATCAAATTAGATTTATCTTCAGTATCTACACATTATTTCCATGAAAATTATACTCATAAGTTAATTTTTTAAATAGACCACTTTAATTTGGCTTTTATTTAGATAGCACAACATATTTAAATTTACATGTGTAGCCCCTAATTATTGGATAATTCCAACAAATGATCTATCACCGTTACTCAAAGCAAGATTCTACCTTTTCTGTCGATCTCTCTTATGAACCAGCAAGTTCAATGATTTGAACTTCTAGAATGCTCCTTCGTGACCTTCATATTGGACTTCATACGGATAGAACTTTGACTCTTAGACAACACTTCGTGGACAACACTTATGGCTTCAACGCTGCTGCTAATTCTCCTCTCCTAGCATATATTCTCAAGTGTAACTCCAAGAGCAAAAGACTAGAATATATTGAGGAAACAAGTCCCCTAGCAGTCACTACTACTCATAATAGATAGTTAATCCGAAGAATAACTCTTCATTAAGTGGACGGTTATAGCACTAACATCCACTAAATGTGCAGTTACGAAAACTGAAATATTCACACTGAAGCATATTGAAGAGTCACGTGAAAGAACAACACCAGTTCAGCGAGAGCAGACCCCCCGTTGGAATCAAGGTCTAGCGTGAGCTGCCTCCATGCCGGAACAAAAGTTCAGCGGGAACAGACTCTATTTTGGAACCAAGTTCCAGCGTTAGCTGCCTCCATGCTGGAGCTGTAATCTAGCGGGAGCACTAGCCATGCTGGAACGTTAATCGTTATGCACGTCACTTGTAGCTCAATGCACGAGTGCTGGACGGCACAATGATGCACAAAAGAGCCATCTCGTGTTCGAACTCCACACTGGAACCAAGGTAGAACATGAGTTGCCTCCATGATGGAACATTACTCGATCGCTGTGTACTGGAACGTTATTCGTTGATGCATGTCGCTTGACAGCTCGATGCACGAGCGCTGGACGATGTAATGATGCACAAAAGAGTCATTTCGTGTTCGAACTCCACACTGGAACCAAGGTACAGTATGAGTTGCCTCCACGCTTGAACCAAGGTTCAGCGGGGATGGACTCAGCACTGCAACTAAGACCATGGTCCAACGGAAGTACTGATCGCGCCGGAACGTTGCTCGTTGTTGGATGGCGCAATAACGCGCAAAAGCATCATCTCAAACCCGATGCTTAAATGCAAAGTGCAAAGTGTATCATTAAAGTGCCTTTTTGCGTCCTTCGTCGGCATTCGAATTCGGGGCCTATTAAATTTTTTTTTAGAAAAATGAGTGACAAAAATATAAATGTTTATTGGATGATTTGAACCCTTTAGTAAAATATTTCACCATATAGATTACCACTTTTCATATGTGCAAATCAATAAAAGAAAAATATTATATTGAAATACACATTTGAGATTTACCAAGTGGATGTGGAACCACATTTTGTAGAGAGTAAAACCCAACAATTACAATGCAACAAAATAACTAACTCGATAATAAAGTACATCTTACTTGTCAGCGGAAGGCCAAATAAGAAGTATAAATATCTATCTAATTTTATTTTTACTTATATAATGTGGCTTGAACCCTAAGGCATTTGTAAATTCTTTGTTAATTAATAATAAATAAATTACAAATAAATTACAGAAGATAATAATTCTAAAACTCTCTTTTTTTCGGCATAACCGAAATATTTTCTTTTCTTCACATATATTTTTAGAGTTATAATTAAAATATAAACAAATCTTAATTAAAATACAAACATATATATAAGAAATATTAATTCAAATATATACTTCTTTTTTTTTAATAATATCATAAAGAAAAAAAAATATTTTACGAATCTACTAGTCATCTATAAATGGTACAAGTGGACCTTTGTATGCTCTACAAACCTAGTGATCTAATATGCTCGTCACGCTTACGCGAATCTAATTATCACCCTAACACCCCCCTATAGAGATTGAGGTGAATCCTGCGGCATCAAAGTGGGTTTAGTGGAGCTTTATGTTGCAAGCAAACTGGTGGTGAGAGGTCCCCCATCATCCGATTAGTAGAAAGGTTTTGAAGGAAAGGTATATATGTAGTATTAGTAAGTAGTGCATGGGGCTATTGCAAGAGAAATATCTCCATCTAATCGACATCAGAATCATTCAATTCCAAAGTGGGTGGAAAGAGGGGGGGGGGGGGGGGGGGGGGGGGGGGGGGGTGGGTAGACAAACAAACAAAAGCACCACTTCCCTTCCCTTCCCTTCCCTCCAACTGAGTCATCTTTGATTGCATGCATAAAGTATATTAATATTAACACACACATGTTAAGGTATGTATGGAGAATATTATCGTGGATTTGAGTGAGGGCCTGAAAACTAGGACTGGAACAAGTGTTCCTATATAATCATGTCTTGATTAATTGATTAATCAATTCTTTTTTTTAAAGTCAGTTTATTCTTTAGTTTTCTAAGAATATTTGACTTGTTTTGCTTCAAAGAAATGTGGAGAGAGAGAGAGAAAGAAAGAGGATTGCACAAACAAACAAGTGTAGGGAACGTGACAGAGACGTGCATGCTATTTATGCTGTTGCTGCATTGTTACTTGTGTGTTTGGCAAAGGTTTGAGAGAGAGCGAGAATAAATAAATTGAGCTGATTCCTCGGCGTGCTTCTTGGGTCCGCCTGATTTTTATTCTCTCCTCTCTCCTGTGCCTGAAGCCATATATACGCTGCATTCATAGTTGGGTCGGGAGGACGAGCCGACACGAGGAGGAGGGATCGGAAAGGAGGAGGTGGCATGTGTGTGTGTGTGTGTGTGGGGTGGGTGGGTGGGGGGGGGGGGGGGGGGGGGGGGGGGGGGGGTTGTGCCTGGAGGAGACCTCCATCTACTGGAGCTCTTGGGAACAAAATGTGGAAACATTTTTCCCAAATCAAAAGATTGTGAGAGAACCAGAAAATATATATATATATTTTTTAACAAAATTAACCTGTCAAAATCACACAGAAAGTCAAATTCAAACAAAGTCACTTTTGACGTGTAAAATCCAGAACCAAAAATTTACGGGACGATCAGAGTCTAATTCTGATATCTGCAAACTTCTTCATCGATCAAACTAGATCATTACAACTACCCAAAGCAATAAAAATAGATTACAGGAATTTACCGAAGACAGAATGACGAGAACGAATCATCAACGATCTCCTTGAATCGATCTCTCTTCGAAATAATCCCAAATTCTTTCTTTCTCTTCTTTGAATATTGCAAACTTTAACCCTCTCATGTGATCTCTCTCACTCGGTATACCCAACCAGCTTCGGCTCGTTACAAACGAATGAAAATTTTCAATAAAGTTAACGAAGAATCCACTTGACTGCATCATTTTCAGATTGAAGAGATACATGCTAACCATACCAACTACGTGAGCAATATTTGGCTTTTTACACACCATGGCATATATGAGACTTTTCATAGCTGAAGCATATGAAACTTTCTCCATATCTGTCTTTTCGTCCTCGGTTGATGAACATTGCTTCACAATGAGTTTAAAATAAACTGCAAGAGGGGTGCTAACTTTCTTCGACCCGTCCATCGAAACGCGGAAGTACCCAATGAATATACTTTTTGGGGGGACAACCACAAAAACTTGGACCCTCTTTCTCGACTGATTTTTATCCCAGTAATAGTCTTCGTTGTGTCCAAATCCTTCATAGAGAAGGTCGTGCCCAGTTGGTGCTTCAACTCCGCTATCCTAGTGGCATATCGACCCACCAATATCGATATCATATCACTAAATAGAATAATAAAATGATGAAATCATCGTTGGAAAAAATGATTCACAAATGCACAATAGTCTGATGTCGTACATGCATAACCATGCTCCCTCATAAATGACTCAAACTTTCTATGTCACTGTAGACTCTTCTACAACCGGAAGACGAGTTGTCCTTCTCATAGAATCCCTCGGACTACTCCATATATAATTTCTCCTCTAAATCACCATGGAGTAATGTTGTCTTCGCGTTCATTTTCTCAACCTCTAAATTGGAATTTGCTGCTAAAGATAGCACCACTCTGATAGATGACAACTTGACGATGGCGAGAAATTTTTATCGAAAATCACGTCCTTCCTCTGACACTAGCCTTTGACTATCAGTCTCGCTTTTTATCGAGGACGAGTAGCATCTTCTATCTTCTTTACTCTAATCATCTATCAATTCTTCAAAGCATTCTTGTCCTTTAGCAATCGAACCAGCTCATAATTGAAGTTTGCTTGTAAGGAACTTATCTCCTCCTACATGGCCTGCATCTACTCCTAACAATATTCATCTTCCATCGCCTCTGCTAAGCTCTCAGGCTCTCCCCTGTCAGTCAGTCGCACATATTCATATGAAGAGTAACTCGTGGATGGTCGATGCTCTCTCGTGCTCCTCCTCAATGAAGCCTCTAGTGCTGACTGTGTACTAACGGCCTCATTCCTTTCAGGAACTGCCTCATCGGCTTGCTCATACTTCTGATGGTCTCCTTGATCATCATCAGCAGGTTGATAACCAAGATTGGAAGTATCTATATGTATTGGCTCTCTCATAAATTTATCCTCCGTAGTGTCCTCTTTAAATAGTTCGAAGTATGATGACTCTAACTCAGGCAAATCCTTCAAAAGGCATCTTAGAATACTGAGATCATGGTCTGATCCTCGATAAATATCAAGTCCCTGCTTCTATAGATATTTTTTTCCATTGGGTCGTAGAGTCTATATCCAAATTCATTCCAACTATAGCCAACAGAGACGCATTACAACGTCTTCGGCTAAAATTGGATCTATCGTCCTTACATGAATGAAGTTCTTACACCCAAACACTAGAAGGTGATTATATGATAGCTCTTTGATGTATCATACTTTGCTAGGAACATCATCCTACAATGGAGCACTAGGGGACAAATTAATAACATAAGTAGCACTATTGAGAGCTTCACCCCAATCTGTCTGATAAGTTTGCATGTGAAAGTAAATATCGTACCCTCTCCATATTGTCCTGTTCATACGCTTCGATATGCCATTGACTGAGACATCTTTGGTGGAGACTTCTGGTGTTGAATTCCTTGTTCTTTGCAATAAGCATCAAAGGACCAATGTGCTCATCGTTATTATCGGATTGAACACACTTTAACTTATTGTTTGTCTCCTTCCAACAAAACTTAAAACTTCTTGAAAGTAGGCAACACTTGATCCTTGTTTTTTATAGCATAGACCTAAACTTTTCAGTAACAATCATAAATAAAAGTTACAAAATAAGAAACAACATTAATAGTTTTTACCTATACTAGACCGCAGATACCCAAGTAAATTAACTTGAGCAACATCGACTTCTTTGAAGATATATGACTTTAAAAAGACATCATATTCTGCTTTCCAGCTTTGTAGTGCATTCAACCCTAGAATTACTTTCATGTTCAACAAGTAGCTCATTCCTATCTCGCTAATATGGCTAAGCCGTCTATGCTACAACTCGATAGATGAATCACTAACTGTGTTCATCTCTTGTGTCACGTGTGCGTTCTCTTCCATATAATAGAGATCGAACTTCTTTCTTTCTCTGGCCATCACCCACGAATCTCTGGCAAGCTTCTACTGATAGTTCCTAAATAGATTAAAGAATCCTTCATCATACAACATTCAACCGACACTAGGTTGAAACAAATATCAAAGACATGATGAACACATTTGAGCACAAGAGTTGCTCATGTATTTGTCTTTAAGTGCACATCTTCTATATCAATAGCTTTTTACACATTTTTGTTGTTCATCTTCATCGCCCTACAGTCTCATGTTGTGTATGTGGCAAATAGTGTCATATTGTGAAATACGTGCGTCGAGACCCCTGAGTTCACTAACCAAGAATTGTCATCACAGGCGAGGTTCATAATAACCTCATCACCTATAATAATGGCATCGCCTCCATGTGCCGAAAAAGTCGTTGTTGTATTATCAACTTACTTCCCTTAGCCCTTCTTCTCTCTCTTCCAAGCAAAACAATTTTACTTGATGTGGCCCTTCTGCCCACAATGATAACATTCGGAGTCCTCGTACCGACTATTGGACTTGCCTCCTCTCTTGTCTCTACTACTAACTGGACTCCTGCTTTTACAACTACTTTGACTCTTTGAAACAAGCGTCTCTGAATGAGATATGGATGTCGTGCCTTGAGATTTCCACCGCGTCCCTTCATTAAACACCCATCTCTTTACGAACTCCAAACTAACTACCTCTTCTAAAGCAGAAGAAGTGATCATGGACCCCCGTACGGTTCCTATGAGTCTAACAATATATACAACAACTAAAGTTCATGTACTTCATCGTCGAACTTCACTTCCTTAGAGGATAATTGGTCAACCACGTCCTAGAACTCAGTCAAGTGATCCGTAATGGATAAACCATCTTTGTACCTGAGACTCATCATCTGTCGGATTAAGATCAATTTATTTACCTGATTTCCTTGGCATACAAGGATTCTAGCTTCTTCCATAATGTCCTTAAATGCTCAATATCGGCGATGTGATTATACATATTCTCGTCTATGAAGTATTTGATATATCTGCATGCCTATATATGCTTGAACTTTCAATCCTCCTCAGACTTATCATTGGGCTTTTCTAAAGCAAATATTTGAAAATGCAGCTTTTTTGATTAATAATAAATCTTTTATCTTGCTCTGCTAATAGTGGTATTTAGAACCATTTAGATTTACCATGCGCATAGGCTTCGATCCATCTCTTCTACTTTGTTTGTCTATCAACACCTGACACTTGATAGTGCTCTGAAACCTGGCTTTGATACTACTCTATTATGCAAAAACTGTTCCTCAAAACCAAGAGAATGTGAAAGAACTAAAAAAATGCACAAAAATAAATTGCCAAAAATACACAGAAAGCCAAACGCAACACAGTCACTTTTGTCGTGGAAATGCAGAAGGACGAGACGATTATAGTCCAACCCTAAAAAAGCCTTCACTATTGAAAAATAATTTATACCATCTATAAACTTCTCATCCGATCCAACTGGACCACAACAACTACTCAAAGCAATAAAAAGAATCACAGGAAGTTACCAAAGATATGAATGACGAGAACGAATTACCGATGATCTTCCTGAACCGATATCTTTTTGAAATAGCCCCAAATTCCTTCTTTCTCTTCATTGAAAGTTGCAAGCATTTGAGAACTCTCCCCTTTTGTCTTTATCTGGTAGATAATGATAAGTTGGGGTTAGGAAAAGTCCTATTTAAAGCACCACAAATCTCACAAGCATCTGGACCGTTAATTTAGATCCAATGATATTAATAAAATATTAATTTTTGGCT
Organism: Iris pallida; assembly: GCA_029216955.1. Lineage (NCBI taxonomy): Eukaryota > Viridiplantae > Streptophyta > Magnoliopsida > Asparagales > Iridaceae > Iris > Iris pallida. The sequence goes on along the minus strand of JANAVB010032219.1, from coordinate 22,669,669 downwards.
TCAACTCCGACACTGGTATATCGAATGTAAACCGGTATTGCTATGTCGACAGCATACCGAAAAATTACACTTTCGTCACAGAACCTTCTGAAAGAAAGAATATATCAGACCGGTATACCGACGGTACCGACACCTACATCGGTATATAGGTGGTATATCACTGACACTGATACCAGTCTTCCAAAGCCTCTAACATGCGCTCAAATTGAGCCACATTTATCGCGTTGAATTTTTTAGCTTCTCCGACATACGGATGTTACTCGTTGCACTAGGGTGTTCTCCACATAGGTTAAAAATTCCACCCAATACCAACAGTGGCGCACTAGTGTAGGAGATATCTGCATGGCGAGAGGGTCAGGAGGTAGATATCGATTCGAGGGTTCCGCTGAATAAGAGGAGGAGGAGGAGGGGGTCGGGAGGAAGAGGAAGTAGAAAAAGGGGGTCGATTTGGTGGAAGAGAAAAATATAGTTTGATTTGGAAAAGGAAAAAAGTGTTGGTTGCTGGGACTCTAATTTGGCTTGCGAGGAATATGTTCCGTCGCTAGAGAAAATAGTAACGTCTTAGCGACGGACAAGTGACGAAATATTGGATTTGTGAATTCTAAACAGATCTGTCATTCGTCGCTGATCCGTCGCTAAATCATCGACTAATCTTATTCAAACGCTATATATATATATATATATATATATATATATATATATATATATATATATATATATATTCGAAATGATAATTGTATTAAATAATGACCACTGAATGATCCACATTAATCCGGCCCGAATGCCTACAAAGTCTGTCCAAATGCCACCAACCCGGTCCGAAGGCCCTACAACCCGGCCTGCATCATGCCCGCCTTGTCAGCACCCTAGTCCGTACCTGACCAATATCCTAGCCTGCATCTGGCTCGCAGCTTCCCATTATATATATATATATATATATATATATATATATATATATATATATATATAGAGAGAGAGAGAGAGAGAGAGAGAGAGAATCTTCACTCTTAAGTATTTTTAAATATCCTCGAAATAGCTTCCATTTTTTTTAACCGTATCGATTAATTCCAAATCTTACAATAAATTGAGTACTTTAAAAAACTAATATCAACAGTCAAAAGAGACTAATATAATGGTTGTTACTTTGAAAATATTTAAGGATACTTAAGAGTAGGAATTCGAATCCCCCCATCATATATAATCTTGGGGCTCAACAGTGTGATCCGTATGGGCAGTGTTCAAATCCCGTTAGGAAACGATCATTAATTACAGGAATTCTTAGCTTTCTTGTAATGTGTATGAAAAAGTATAGATAGAAGACGTGGTACACAGAGATATAATGTGTATGAATGTGTATGAATGTGGTTCAGACAAGTATAGTCTATAGAAGTTGAAGTGATCATGTCAACAACAGTAGTTAGAGTACGTCCTATACATCAGTGATTAGGAGGTTTCATCCATATTTTGTAGGTTAGGGGCGGCAAAGTTGGACCCAATCGACTCGTCACGTGCGGACACAATGTGGAATGTGTGAGCTTCAGTCAAATGTAGCGAAACACCCTGTGATGAAATGACACCAATTTTTATAGGGAGCGAGCTAGAGGTGAGCATATAACGGTTGAAAACCGAAAATCGAACCGAACCGAACCTAAATATCACAAACGGTTCGATTTTTCGGTTCGGTTTTCGGTTTAAAATTTTGATAATTTAAAATAACGGTTCGGTTTTCGGTTCTTGATCCGGATAACCGAACCGAACCGAAAACCGATTTAGATATAATAATTTATCAAACTATCATCAATCTACATATACTAATGTTTCGTAAACCCTAACTAAGCGCACTCTCCTCTCCTATTCTCTATCGGTATTTCTTTGAACACTCTCTCTCTCTACCCTCAATTTATATATACTAATATTTTTCACACTGTGTAATATAATAATTCATAAATACAATAAAACCATATTTTTAAAATAAATTATTATTTAAATATGCTCATTTTGTTAAAAAATTTGAAGATCCGACACATTGACCCATGAAACCGAACCGACCGAAAACCGAACCGAATTAATTCGGTTCGGTTTTGTTCGGTTTTCATAAAAACGGTTCGATTTTCGGTTTTGAGAAATACGATTTACGGTTATTTCGATTTTCATATATACGGTTCGGTTTGAACCGAACCGAACCGTTGCTCACCCCTAGAGCGAGCTACCCTCCCCCGCACACCCACAACAATGGTCAAATGTTGGAAGGTTGGGATTGTTTTGTGAAAAAAATAAACGAATTGTTTAGGATTAATTAATTAATTTATTTTTATTTTTTTGTGCTTGCATTCTGTGAGCCTTTATTCTAGGAAATAGTGAATCGAAAATCCACTCTATAGTATGATCCGTGGATTCTTCCTTCTTGTTGCAGTTTCACCAGGGAACGTGACGTATGATGAAATAATTTTCTGGAAATTGCTGAGAAATCCAATTTCGGGGTGGACTTTTATGAAATATCCACCCGCTGGATGAGTTTTATGAAATATCCAGAATTAAGTATTTTCACGTTAAATATTCCAAGATTCCCTTTTAGATGCCACCTGCTGAAAACTGCTGTTTTTATAATACCGAAACTACCCCTCCACGCGAATTGGTCATCTACATGTATTTGAATTCAAAAAACTCAGATCTGGATTGTGATTTTCGTCTTCTTCTTCTTCACGGGAAATCTGAATTCCATTGCTCTCATCTTCAGCAGAGATCGCAAAGATCGTTCGTAGTTCGGTGTACTTTTCTTCAGTCGAACTCAGATCATCGCTCGTCATCATCATCACCATCATCATCATCTTCATCGTGGAGACATTTGAAGTTTTCCGACGATTAGGTCAATTGTGAAGAGAAGATCTTTCTTCTTCTCTTTCATAAGAATTATCATCGTTTTGAAAGAAGAACGAAACTCTTTATTCCTGACAAAATTTTTCTAAAAAAAAAATTCTCCGTGTTAAAACCACGGAGAATGACCATTCTCCGTGCTAAAATGACGGAGAATGACTATTCTCCGTTTTAAAAACCAAGGAGAATGGCATTCTCCATGTTAAAAACCACGAAAAATGACAATTTTCTATGAGTTTTAACACGGAGAATGCCATTCTCCGTGGTAAAGTGACGGAAAATGGCCATTCTCCGTCATTTTAGTACGGAGAATAGCTATTCTCCGTTGTTTTAACACGGAGAATGGTCATTCTCCGTCTTTTTCAATACGGAGAATGACCATTCTCCTCCATGTTAACACGAGATTGGTCATTCTCCGTGTTAATATCACGGAGAATGACCATTCTCCCTGTCGAAAAAGACGGAGAATGACCATTCTCCATTGTAAAAAATGACGGAGAATGTCCTTTCTCCGTGTAACGATCACGGAGGATGATTATTATCCGTGTTAATATCACGGAGAATGACCATTCTCCATGGTAAAGTGACGGAGAATGGCCATTCTCCGTCATTTTAGTACGGAGAATAGCTATTCTTCGTGGTTTTAACACGAAGAATGGTCATTCTTCGTCTTTTTTAATACGGAGAATGACCATTCTCCTCCATGTTAACACGAGATTGGTCATTCTCCGTGTTAATATCACGGAGAATTATCATTCTCCGTGTCGAAAAAGACGGAGAATGACCATTCTCCGTTGTAAAAAATGGCGGAGAATGTCCATTCTCTGTGTAAAGATCACGGAGAATGATTATTATCCGTGTTAATATCACGGAGAATGACCATTCTCCGTGATTTTACCATGGAGAATGGCAATTCTCCGTGGTTTTGACACGGATAATGACCATTCTCCGTCATTTAGTACGAAGAATGGCTATTCTCCGTCATTTAGTACGGAGAATGACTATTCTCCTGCGTTTTAACACTAGAAATGACCATTTTCCGTGATTTTACCACGGAGAATGGCGAGTTGAAAGTTTGGAAAGCCATAACTTTTGACTGGGAGATCGAAACGAGGTCCGGTTTGTCGCAAAACGAGGGTATTTCCGAAGAGCCTGAAAGTAACAAATTTTTGTTAGACAGACTTTTGAAATTCTAGAATCGCAAAAAAATGATATTTTGACCTCCGTTTTGACATGGAAAGATTTTGGAGAAGAAAACCTAGATTCGAAAATGAGCAGCATATCGAAGAAGAGGAAGAATAGAAAGTGAGCAGCGTAACGAAGAAAATGAAGAATCGAAATCTTTTTTTTTTAACAGTATGTTTCGCGGGTGCTTTGAATAAATTAGAAGGGTAAAAGGGTCATTTGGAACCCGCTTTGGATAAGTTTCTCTAATTTTGGGCACGCGATGAAAGTTTTTTTAGCGGTGAGTTTTTCATGAAACTGTTTTAGTTTTTGGGCATTTCATAAATTTTCCCATTAATTTTTATCTTATTCCCAACCAATAAGTGTTATGGAACATGGTTGATGTTTTACTAATGTTCACTATTCTTACTATTTTCTCTGGATAGGATTTTCTAGTTTCTCTTTGGGGATTTTGTATCTTTTATTGGATTACTTATAATGACCCTCACTATGTTTCATAAATATTACATACATGAATTACTCATATTTTAAAAATAATTATATTGACCTTTCCTTTTATTTATAAATTTTATTAACCATAAAGATGGCCAGTGTCATTAGTTTCTATAGAAAACAGAAACTAAGGGGATCCGTACATTTAGTTTCAAAGCATGAATGGTCCGTATAATAAGTATAATAAATGTAAACATAGGAGTAGTTAATGCAATTAACTCTTATTATTTTTCAAATCTTTGTTTATTTTGCAAGAGTTGGCATTGGCTCATCCTTCTCGTGGGAGGACAATCTTTGGAAAATAATGTTCGTATTTTATTTCCAACAGACAAGTGCCTGTAAAAATATTATGAAATTATAATTGAATTCCAGCCACCCGACTGCAAAGTTCTCTTTTGGCTTCAGGATGAGAGAATCAAAACCAATTAAAATTTGAATCAAATCCTAACATAATTATTCTGATTTGACTCAGATTGTACAACCAAGTATGGAAGTATCCCCGATTTTGAGACATAAATAATAAATTTTGAGGTAATATGAAATATTTAAGCTCTTCATTAACTTAAAAAATAAGCGGTATTAGCAACGTAAAGAATCGTCGCAAATCTTTTTTTAGGCATTACGAAATGGACATAGCTTTGACAGACTCAATGAACTAAGACCCTTAGTCAGACAGTCTGCAACTTGTTCTTCTGAGCGAACATGGTCAATCTTCAGTATCCCTTGTTCCAGCTTCTCCTTGATGAAGAATCGATCGATCTCGATGTGCTTCGTTTTGTCGTGCTGAATTGGATTGTTAGCTATACTTATCGCAGCTTGACTATCGCTCAGAAGACGTAATGGTGCTCCCTTGTCCAGCTTCAACTCTGTCAGCAGTGCTCTTACCCACAGCAACTCTGACACTCCCAGAGCTATTGCCCTGTATTCTGCTTCAGCTGTCTACCGTGCTACCTGTTACGCCCCAGAACCAGAATACTGGAGAGCGGGGGCAGACATAGCCAGCTACGTATAGTGAAATGGGATCCACTCTACTATACGGTCACGGCTGTCTAGATATATGAGGGTTTATCTACAAGCCATCAGTCTCTTAAGGTCAATAACAAGCCTAGTGTCTCAATCACAAGCAAGTAAATAGAGTTACAAGATGTAAGATCACCAAATATACAATAGTAAGGCGTCCCAAACATTACATATCCAGCTGATCATGAAGCTAGTCGTTACAAAATGTGAGGACTAGCAAGAGTTTAGTCATACATGATCAACCCTAGGTTGCCAATCATGTTACAGCCCGTAGGCAGACAGTAAGTAAAAATGTATACGAGCTAACACTGGCTCGGCGGCTAAACGTCGCAAAAGAATAATTTTACAATAAAGTGGTAGAGCAAAAATAAACCCACTCGTTGCCCTGGTTACGCCTGGTGTTCACCATCGGGCTGGAAAACCGGTAGATCCTCTGGAGCTGCTCTGGTATCTGGCCATACAAAACCAGCTGGGTCAGACCCCAGAAAGAGCAAGTGCCACAAAGGAGGCTTCACTTAGGAACTAAAACCAACAATTAGCACAAGAGTAATAATATATATTAAAAGACAACAATTAAAGAAAACATGACAGGTGATATACGATGGGATAACCATGGGACTATTCGGATAACCAGGTTACAACCCGTAAACCAAACAAGGACCGGGGTTGTAACCTTTCGTCTGAACAGAACTTGGATTCTCCCACCATTTATCGGCAGGATAAATTAAGAAATCAGGACGTAATAATCTTGTACAGAATCAAGACAAGAATAGACTAGTAAACTTCATCCAACATTTCACGGCCAAGCAATAAGTACGGCTTGATACTTTGACTAACTAGGGTTATCACAGGCCTAGTTACTAGCAAGATGCAGCGAGATTCTTCCAAGTCCAGTTACCCGCCTGCTGCTACCTGAGTGACCCCAGCAAAGAAAGGAAAAAGATAGCATGATATAGCAGACACACTGTAGTAAGATACATGTGTCCTAAGGAAGTGCCACACTCGACGGAAGGCTGGGAATGCGCTCATCTCGACGGAAAGCAACAAATCCCTAGTATAAATATATATATAAGGCCGGGATCAAAGGGGCAACAGGTAACTGGAAAAGTCTCTCCATGAACTACTGGATTATTCTAGTAATTAGCCTTAGTCCATTTCAGTGGGTAACCCTGACCGTGGTATTCAGGGGTCCCCGTCCTAGACATGATGCAAGACAAGACGGGTTCATTTGTACAAGCACAATCGTCCACGGTGTCCAGATTATTCAATCTTGTCATGTCGTGTTGGCCGTCGCAACAACGATTCGAGAAATATATCATGTCAGGTTTATCATGTCAAGAGTGCGCCACGGCGGGCCACTATCATGTCAGGTATATCATGTCAAGTTTACTGTTAAGTTATCATGTCAAGTTCATTGTCAAGTGTGCACCACTACGGGTCACTGTCAACTTATTCTAATTTATCAAGGAGGGGAGAAACGGGCACAATTAATTAATAATAAATATATAATATATATATTCTTGAAGCCAAAGAGAAATTCTACAACTTTCATGTTAAGAGTGGGAAGAAATTCGGACCACAAATCACGCAATTAAGACATTTAACAATCAAAGTGGGACCCATGCGGTCCAAAAGTGGGAGAATCGATATGCGGCCAAAGAGGGTGGGAGGCCACCCATGCGGCCAGCTAAAGCTTATGCGGCCAGAAAAATAACTGAAAGGGGCCATGCGGCCAACAAAATATTTATGCAACCAGAAAAGTCAAAGAGAGTGGGACCCGCAATAAATGCAAGCTTCCACACAAGCAAACGAAAGGGGCACGTGGCCACTCAAGTACGGGGCCATGTGGGATCCAACAATTAATGCAGTAAGAAAAGGTTCACGTGAACCATTTAATTAATGATCCACGTGAAACAATAAATACATGTATATAATAAGCCATACCAGTGGAAGGGACCATGTGGCCAATATTAAATTAATAGTGGCCATGCGGCCAGGATTTCAATGCATGCGGCTAGGAAATTCAATATATGCGGCCAGGATTTTCAATATGGTTATGCGGCCAACGGGTTACCAGGCATGCGGCCAGCTTATTATTATATATTCTTTTATTTTAGCATGCCATTTTAATATATATAAAATATGCTTGCAACAACTTCAGTCCATGCGGCCAAGAACGATTCCTAAGCATGCAAGCTTGCTTGCATGCATGCATGCAACGTGGCCAAGCTTGCATTTGCAAACAAATGTAATGTATTAAATACTAATATATGCATGCCACCTAATATATAATGCTAATGCTATTTAATATTAAAGCATGCAAAAATCAATAAGAAAAAGTGCATGCATATATAAGTATGCATGTAACATGAAAGCATGCAAGGATGCATGCAATGCCAACAAGGTGATTAAATGGCCATTCGGTCAATAGCCTATGCGGCTCACAAACTAGCCTTATGCGGCTAGGAATTTCAATGCGGCCAATAATGATTAAATAAGCCCAAGCAAGCTTGCAACTGCAGCTAAGTGACGCAAGCATTAAATATTAAGCCATGCTAACGTGGCCAAGCATTAAATGCTAAACCTAAGCCTTACTCCCATGTGCTGATGCAACCTGGTTCCCATATACATGCATTAAATGCTAAGGTACGACCAACAATGGTAAAGGAGATTAAATGATACACTTCCATATAAAGCCATGCGGCTCACTTGCTTGATAATGTAAGCATGCAAAAAAATGAAATTAATGCTAAGGCCAAAGCTAAATAATTAATGCTAATGGTGAATATTTAATACAAGCATTTATTTAATGCTAATGGCCAAAGGCCCATGCGGCTGGGAATAACCAATGGCCTATGCGGCTCAGGCAAGTTGCATGTAAATGCATGCAAGCTTGCAAGCAGCCAATTAATGCAAGCAACTAAAAAAAAGCCATGCATAATTAAATAAATGCTCATGCGGCCAGAAGCTAGAAATGCTCATGCGGCCAAAAGTGATATTAATGGCTCCCACAGAGAACATGTCCATGAAAAATACCATGGCCTCCATGCTCCTCCAAACAACAATAGAAACCCAACTCCAGACTCCCGTAGGTCAAATTTGAGTAAAATGAAATTTTCTACAACATGGAACCATCAAATAGCAAAAATAAGCAAGTTTGATAGATCAAAATTTATGGAAATCGAAAATACCACAAAATTAGATCTACAAGAAATTAACCACAGAAATGTAAAATACTAAGTACTAAAGTGGGTTAGAAACACATGAAGAAGAAGACAATGGAACAATAAAAATGGAGTTCCTCCATGAAGCAAGATGCACTTGCCTAAGCTCTCCCTCTCTCCTGGTAGGTGGAGAAGTAAAGATGGAGAAGAAGAAATGAGTAATGAGTAATAATGGAAGAGAGAGAGAGGGATAGATATTTATGGTGGGAGTGGTGGTAGGTGGGAGTGGTTCTCCACAAAACCAAACTAAGCCAAACCCACTAAACCGAACCAAACCAAGCCAATGCAATCCCATGATGAACCATGCTAATGCAACATGCAAAATAAAACCCAAGGCTAACTAATTATGACAAACCAAAAAAATACGAGCCCGAAATACGTATACGTATTTCCAATACGTAATGCGAACTACGGGCATCACAACTCTACCCACCTTAAAAGAATTCCGTCCTCGAAATTTAATCAAGAGGCTAGAGTGGCAAGGACAAACTATACTAATCACAGACAAGCTATACTAAGCAATCAATCATGCAATCATGTATATAAGCAAGGAAATCGAAGGCACGAGAAAGAGGGAAGATATCCTGCTAGAAACCTCTCTGCCAGTTCTGGATCTGAGCTTGGACCTGGGCATACGGTTGGGGTCTCTGCTGGAATCCCCTCTGCCTATACAGAAATTGTGCCTGGGCATACTACTGAGGCCTTTGCTGCCGAAAAGCTTGGGCCTACATCGGCAACGGCCTCGGGGATGGAAACTGCTGCTGGACTGGTACTGGAGTTGGTCCCCTAACCGATGAACTGATCATGGCTGGTGATGAGTCAGTCCTGAACGGACAGGATCTTACCTTGTGGTCCGACGCTCCACATAGCAAACACAATCCTCGAGCTCTGCGACACTCCGAAACAACGTGTCCTGGCTTCCCACAATGAGTGCAGCCCATTGTAGAAGACTGCTCCTGCTGCTGAGAATATGTCGGGGTTGAATGTTGAACCGACGTAACCGAAGCTGTCCTTCTCGGAGCTCCAATGGTCAAAGCCCTAGCTGCCGGGGCTGGGGCTGACGACTGGTTCATCTGGCCGCGCGATCGCTTTCGACCTCCGGTCCTGTCACTGTTTGCTGCGCTGTTCCCATGATGTCCACCTCTGCCTAGAGCATCTGCCACCGCCTGACGCAAAGTGTTTCCTCGAGGATCCTGCGATGCAAAAAACTCCCTGATAAGTCCAACCAAGGCTTCATCATCCTGCCTTGTGGGCGGGGCTGGCTGAACCGGGGGTTCTGGATCTCCGTGAGACATGACCCGGGAGAGTGCTTTTGAGTGCTGGGCCTGATCCCCAGGTTGCTGCTGGTCCACGGGAGGTGCTCCGCCTTGCTGATCGGCAGGTCCAGGAACAATGCCGCTGAAGAAGACGACATAGGGAACAATAAGGAAGGACCAGGATAGATCAAGGATTACAAGCATGTGATCAGGACAAGAATTCCAAGAATCAAGAGGATACGAGCAGAGATCAAGGGCGAGTACTGATTGAGACATCTATTCGGTAAACACTCACATATCTTGATTTACAAGACCTGCATGGGCCACCACTTAAACCATGTCACGCCCCAGAACCAGAATACTGGAGAGCGGGGGCAGACATAGCCAGCTACGTATAGTGAAATGGGATCCACTCTACTATACGGTCACGACTGTCTAGATATATGAGGGTTTATCTACAAGCCATCAGTCTCTTAAGGTCAATAACAAGCCTAGTGTCTCAATCACAAGCAAGTAAATAGAGTTACAAGATGTAAGATCACCAAATATACAATAGTAAGGCGTCCCAAACATTACATATCCAGCTGATCATGAAGCTAGTCGTTACAAAATGTGAGGACTAGCAAGAGTTTAGTCATACATGATCAACCCTAGGTTGCCAATCATGTTACAGCCCGTAGGCAGACAGTAAGTAAAAATGTACACGAGCTAACACTGGCTCGGCGGCTAAACGCCTCAAAAGAATAATTTTATAATAAAGTGGGAGAGCAAAAACAAACCCACTCGTTGCCCTGGTTACGCCTGGTGTTCACCATCGGGCTGGAAAATCGGTAGATCCTCTGGAGCTGCTCAGGTATCTGGCCATACAAAACCAGCTGGGTCAGACCCCAGAAAGAGCAAGTGCCACAAAAGAGGCTTCACTTAGGAACTAAAACCAGCAATTAGCACAAGAGTAATAATATATATTAAAAGACAACAATTAAAGAAAATAGGACAGGTGATATACGATGGGATAACCATGGGACTATTCGGATAACCAGGTTACAACCCGTAAACCAAACAAGAACCGGGGTTGTAACCCTTCGTCTGAACAGAACTTGGATTCTCCCACCATTTATCGGCAGGATAAATTAAGAAATCAGGACATGTAATAATCTTGTACAGAATCAAGACAAGAATAGACTAGTAAACTTCATCCAACATTTCACGGCCAAGCAATAAGTACGGCTTGATACTTTAACTAACTAGGGTTATCACAGGCCTAGTTACTAGCAAGATGCAGCAAGATTCTTCCAAGTCCAGTTACCCGCCTGCTGCTACCTGAGTGACCCCAGCAAAGAAAGGAAAAAGATAGCATGATATAGCAGACACACTGTAGCAAGATACATGTGTCCTAAGGAAGTGCCACACTCGACGGAAGGCTGGAAATGCGCTCATCTCGACGGATAGCAACAAATCCCTAGTATAAATATATATATAAGGCCGGGATCAAAGGGGCAACAGGTAACTGGGAAAGTCTCTCCATGAACTACTGGATTATTCTAGTAATTAGCCTTAGTCCATTTCAGTGGGTAACCCTGACCGTGGTACTTAGGGTCCTCCGTCCTAGACATGATGCAAGACAAGACGGGTTCATTTATACAAGCACAATCGTCCACGGTGTCCAGATTATTCAATCTTGTCGTGTCGTGTTGGCCGTCGCAACAACGATTCGAGAAATATATTATGTCAGGTTTATCATGTCAAGAGTGCGCCACGGCGGGCCACTATCATGTCAGGTATATCATGTCAAGTTTACTGCCAAGTTATCATGTCAAGTTCATTGTCAAGTGTGTACCACTACGGGTCAGTGTCAACTCATTCTAATTTATCAAGGAGGGGAGAAACGGGCACAATTAATTAATAATAAATATATAATATATATTCTTGAAGCCAAAGAGAAACTCTACAACTTTCATGTTGAGAGTGGGAAGAAATTTGGACCACAAATCACGCAATTAAGACATTTAACAATCAAAGTGGGACCCATGCGGTCCAAAAGTGGGAGAATCGATATGCGGCCAAAGAGGGTGGGAGGCCACCCATGCAGCCAGCTAAAGCTTATGCGGCCAGAAAAATAACTGAAAGGGGCCATGCGGCCAACAAAATATTTATGCAACCAGAAAAGTCAAAGAGAGTGGGATCCGCAATAAATGCAAGCTTCCACTCAAGCAAACGAAAGGGGCACGTGGCCACTCAAGTACGGGGCCATATGGGACCCAACAATTAATGCAGTAAGAAAAGGTTCACGTGAACCATTTAATTAATGATCCACGTGAAGCAATAAATACATGTATATAATAAGCCATGCCAGTGGAAGGGACCATGTGTCCAATATTAAATTAACAGTGGCCATGCGGCCAGGATTTCAATGCATGCGGCTAGGAAATTCAATATATGCGGCCAGGATTTTCAATATGGTTATGCGGCCAACGGGTTACCAGGCATGTGGCCAGCTTATTATTATATATTCTTTTATTTTAGCATGCCATTTTAATATATATAAAATATACTTGCAACAACTTCAGTCCATGCGGCCAAGAACGATTCCTAAGCATGCAAGCTTGCTTGCATGCATGCATGCAACGTGGCCAAGCTTGCATTTGCAAGCAAATGCAATGTATTAAATACTAATATATGCATGCCACCTAATATATAATACTAATGCTATTTAATATTAAAGCATGCAAAAATCAATAAGAAAAAGTGCATGCATATATAAGTATGCATGTAACATGAAAGCATGCAAGGATGCATGCAATGCCAACAAGGTGATTAAATGGCCATTCGGTCAATAGCCTATGCGGCTCACAAACTAGCCTTATGCGGCTAGGAATTTCAATGCGGCCAATAATGATTAAATAAGCCCAAGCAAGCTTGCAACTGCAGCTAAGTGACGCAAGCATTAAATATTAAGCCATGCTAACGTGGCCAAGCATTAAATGCTAAACCTAAGCCTTACTCCCATGTGCTGATGCAATCTGGTTCCCATATACATGCATTAAATGCTAAGGTACGACCAACAATGGTAAAGGAGATTAAATGATACACTTCCATATAAAGCCATGCGGCTCACTTGCTTGATAATATAAGCATGCAAAAAAATGAAATTAATGCTAAGGCCAAAGCTAAATAATTAATGCTAATGGTGAATATTTAATACAAACAATTATTTAATGCTAATGGCCAAAGGCCCATGCGGCTGGGAATAACCAATGGCCTATGCGGCTCAGGCAAGTTGCATGTAAATGCATGCAAGCTTGCAAGCAGCCAATTAATGCAAGCAACTAAAAAAAAGCCATGCATAATTAAATAAATGCTCATGCGGCCAGAAGCTAGAAATGCTCATGCGGCCAAAAGTGATATTAATGGCTCCCACAGAGAACATGTCCATGGAAAATACCATGGCCTCCATGCTCCTCCAAACAACAATAGGAACCCAACTCCAGACTCCCGTAGGTCAAATTTGAGTAAAATAAAATTTTCTACAACATGGAACCATCAAATAGCAAAATAAGCAAGTTTGATTGATCAAAATTCATGGGAACCGAAAATACCACAAAATTAGATCTACAAGAAATTAACCACAGAAATGTAAAATGCTAAGTACTAAAGTGGGTTAGAAACACATGAAGAAGAAGACAATGGAACAATAAAAATGGGGTTCCTCCATGAAGCAAGATGCACTTGCCTAAGCTCTCCCTCTCTCCTGGTAGGTGGAGAAGTAAATATGGAGAAGAAGAAATGAGTAATGAGTAATAATGGAAGAGAGAGAGAGAGGGATAGATATTTATGGTGGGAGTGGTGGTAGGTGGGAGTGGTTCTCCACAAAACCAAACCAAGCCAAACCCACTAAACCGAACCAAACCAAGCCAATGCAATCCCATGATGAACCATGCTAATGCAACATGCAAAATAAAACCCAAGGCTAACTAATTATGACAAACCAAAAAAATACGAGCCCGAAATACGTATACGTATTTCCAATACGTAATGCGGACTACGGGCATCACACTACCACTGGCTGTTTCTTGCTTCTCCATGAGACTAGGTTTCCTCCTACAAAAATACAGTACCCCATGGTAGACCTTCTGTCGTCTATGCAGCTTTTCCAGTCTGCATTGCAGTATCCCTCAACTTCTATACGTCCATTCTTCTTGAACCATAGTCCTTTTCTCGGCGTCCCTTTCAGATATCTCAAGATCTGAAATACTGCTTCCATATGACATGTTCTTTGATTATGCATGTAGCGGCTCATTATATTCACCGCAAATAAGATATCCGGACGAGTGTGCCCCAGATAAATCAATCTTCCTACAAGTCTTTGATACCTTTCATGATCAACATGCTCTCCTGCTTCTGCTCCCAGCTTGCACTTCTGGTCAATTGGAGTTACTGCTGCTTTGCATCCCAGCATCTATGTCTCCTTTAGCAGATCTATTGCGTATTTTCTCTGTGAGAGAACAATTTTCTGTTCGCCGTCACACACCTCGATACCTAGAAAATACCTCATCGCTCCTAAATCCTTCACCTCAAACTCCTTTGCGAGTTATGACTTCAGCTTAGTAATCTCGACTTCATCATCACCAGTGATTATTATTTCATCCACATATACAGCAAGTATGGTAATGTGGCCTCTTGTATGCTGTAGAAAGTCCGTATGATCTGTATTTGTTTGATGGTACCCCATGCCTGTAACAGCCTTTTTGAATCTGTCAAACCAGGCTCGAGGAGATTGCTTGAGTCCGTATAGTGACTTCTTTAGTTTACACACTTTACCATGCGACGTCCCTCCGTCTGATTCTGTCGCATAGCACCCTAGCAGGAGTTCCATGTATACTTCTTTTTGCAGGTCCCCATGGAGAAAGGTATTTTTCACATCTAACTGGTATAGCTTCCACCCATAGTTTGCTGCAACGGAGACCAGAGTTCTTACCGTGCTCATTTTTGCTACTGGGGTAAGCGTCTCATCATAGTCAATGCCATATGATTGTGTGTATCCTTTTGCAACCAACCTCGCCTTGTACCGCTCTACTTTTTCTTCTGGCGTCTCCTTTACTATGTACACTCATTTGCATCCCACAACTTTCTTTCCTTTGGGTAATTGAACCAGCTCCCATGTCTTATTTTTCTCTAGTGCCCCAAGTTCTTCCATCATTGCTGTCACGAACTGCACCCTAGAGTAAGGGTACGAGACGTGGGTACGTCCAGCCTACGCCGTAGTATCGGCGGTAGAACGCTGTCCTAGGTCACAACATCTAACAATATAATGCTAAACAGTTTATACTCCCCGAATGGGGGTGATATGGCAGAATGTAAACTCAATCACAACTAAGGAAGAAGAAGCACGATATGATATAGAACTCAATGAAAAATAGATAATCAGAAGAGTCTAAGTGTCTAGGATAACATCTCAGCAAACATCCAGAAATACAAGTCTCAACTACAGAGTATGAAAGAATATATACAATCCAGATCTCAAAGACAGAAATAAGGCTTAACTAAACTAGTCTAGGCAGTAGGGTAATGTCATCAGCTAGAGCTGGGTCCTCCTGAGAGTCCAGCTCACAAGTGTCGTCTAGGGCTGCCCCGTAGAAGGTATCCACACAGGCCTCCTCCTTGTCCTCTGTAATATTTTCAACAGGTCCAGTCAGGACAGTAGCGAGCACAATACATCTCAACAGATCATAGCAGGTTAGAAAATATAAACATGCAGTAGAGTAAGATACAGGAAACTGAAAGGAAGTACATGATGTAAAAGAAGAAGAACTGTAAGTAAATAGCTACTGTGTATAGAGAACTAATAGTGGCTAATGATGTAGAGTACAGGATAGCACATGTGAACAAGACATATTAGTACATGATCTACACTAAAGAGTTTCACATGATCTACACTACTATGGAATTTGTTCACATGACTATTTGCACTCCCCCGTTTTCCTCAATCAATACACAAGGATCTAAGCAGGTTATGTTATTATACATGATATCACATGAAGGCACATGAAAGGGTGCACATGATAGTATACATGAGGGCTCCGTGAACATGAGAGTACATGATTCACAAGAGTGTACATGTATGGTGAAAGCACAGGAGTACATGATGAAAGTGAAATACACATGACACAATGTACCCGATGCTCCCGAGGGGGATAACATCGCATAAAGAGATCCATATAGTACTAATCCGTGATAATATCGTGACAGCATCAAGTAAAGTAATCTAAAGCAGAAATATAATTCTAACAAGATATGAAATGATCAGAGAATGTACTCGACTGGTATCTGAGTGTCCGGATGAAATGTACTGTCCGAGGAGAGGTGTCTGGCTCCTAATCAGAACAGCACAAGTCACAACAAGTCTAAAATGATAACAAGATGCAATTCAATGCATTCTAAATGAATCTAGGTCAATCTAGGCCAAAATCAACTCTTGGTCAACTCTGGTCAACCCTAGAAGTCAAACTAGGTCAACTAGGTCTAACCAAGTCTAAACTAGTCGAATTAGCCTATGCTAGTCTAACTAGGTCTTAACCAAGGCTATACAAGCCAAACACAAGTCACACATCATAAGCACATTACATTAGCTATATAAGCTATCAATCATGAAATTTATGTATATACATATATATCTATCTATCCATGGTCCTAGGCATATATAACCTATGAACCATATAGTACTATATTCATATAATATATATATATATATATATATATATATATATATATATATATATATATATATATCACATATATATATATATATATATATATATATATATATATATATATATATATATATATATATATATATATATATATATATATATATAACATAGCCTCACAACATAAACTCTATAGTATTACCCATACATATATACCAACTGCAATGCGTCACATACAAAGTGAGAACCTTCATGTAAACTGGAACCCCAATCAATACACAACATTACCATGTGTCATTTACCTAGCATATGTGTGTGTGTGTAAGAGTTTTGTGTGGGAAGGGTTAATGAATAAACCATGTGTGTCATGATATTGTGTGTGTATGTGTGGTGAACATGTGTGTAGGAATTATAAAGCAGGGTGTGTAATGTGTGACTGGAATATAAAAGATTGTGAGTGTGTGTGGGTGATGAGCTAAGGGTGGCCTGTGCTCAGGTTTTATAACCCAAAGACAGTGCATACAAGTCATTCCAGGTTCACTCGTGTCTCAGTATTCTCAGGTTTTGAAAACTATGGAATCAAAACAGTTGTAAATAGGAAGGAAAATAAGACAGTTTATAATGAAATCAATCTTGACAGAAAATCTATCCAAATCAATGAATCCCATTTCCCTTTGGAAACCAATTCCATTGGCAGTTCACATTAACAGTAGTGAATCAATTTAATTCAACAACCCATTGAACTAACTATTAGCTATCAAATTCGAATCCACATACACATGAACCAATCAATGAAATAACAAAATGGAAAAGGAATTTGCAATTCAATTTAAAGAAAGGGAATCAATTCTCAGTTTTCAATGTTAAGAAAAGGAAAACCCATCACTCTGGACAGAGTTAATGAAGGGTCTGTTCTACCAAGCTATGCAATGAATAGACATGTAAATGAGATGGATACATGTATGTAGTTTATGGCATTAAGTATCTAGACAAATGGCAGGTATAGTATGTAAAAACTACATCTAAAGCACAAGGGTCTGAACAAGGAATGCAGGATTTAATGGGCATAAA
Organism: Iris pallida; assembly: GCA_029216955.1. Taxonomy (NCBI): domain Eukaryota; kingdom Viridiplantae; phylum Streptophyta; class Magnoliopsida; order Asparagales; family Iridaceae; genus Iris; species Iris pallida. The sequence continues at coordinate 22,651,843 of JANAVB010032219.1, read as the reverse complement.
ACTGGACTAACAAGTCATGTGTTCGACGAATGAGAAGATACTTATATGTTCAGTTTCAATTTGCCTACAACTGAACCAATGAAAACCAATATGTATATAAGTAACCTTGAACAATTTCCTAATAACTAACATGCATTAAAACCAGGTAACTAGGAAATTCATTTTCGAAAAGAACCAAAATAGCCCATATCAGTAAAATTCTTTTGCAAGCAAAACCCAATCAACTCATCAAGTTAAAACAACCTGAAATCTTTAGGAAAATAGATAACTAACTAAGGGAAGAAAATAACAAAACAACCTGAAATTAACTCCCAGGTTTCAGATTTTGAAATTTCCAGTTTACGTTTCATCTCAACACAGGTTTACATCCAATTAAGTTTTCGTTGAATCTCAGTTCACTTATACATTTACAACCTAAATCCTAACTAATTTAGCATTCCAACCAGGGAAATAGGTTCATAATTTTAAGTGACAGTTCATATAACCCAACTGAAAGAAAATGAAGAACACTGATACCCGAAATTCCTACTTCGAAAACTAAGTTTAAACCATATAAATTTACAAACAGGTGTGTCAGTGTGTTCTCCATATGTTCATGGGTCCAGGGGTGTCATTCGTGTTCAAGTAGATCAGGACACAAGTGTCCAAACACAGAAAAACAATGTATCAGTAAACAGCATTACAAATCCTCGTGCACGTGTGTCGATTGATCCAGGACACGACACAGACATCCATGTGTCACGTGTACGTGTCAGGGTAGGTGTCTAAGTGCCTGATTCGTGTCCACGAAGTATCCAGCTCCGTGTCCAAGCCCGTATCAGTGACCCAATGTGCGCATGTGTGTGTGTTTGTAAAACCAGTGCAAGCCCGATTTCTTCCTAACCACTCGATAATTTCTCCTAAAATTTTGTGTGCTTAATGACAGACATTGCCCGCACCCACACACAAATTTTCGTGTGTCGAGGTGCTGTGTCGTGTCCGCTAGGACACTCGAGCAGCAGGGAAAACCCTAGCCGCGTGCGGGGACTGTGTTCGTGTCCTCGTGTGGACATGACACGAAACCAAAACCAAGAAGAAATGTCACAAATCCACAGGCAAGCCCTAGATCTACAAATCCATTAAAAAAGATTCCAGAAATTAGGTCGAAATGTCCTTTGGGGCATTTCATCAAACACATTCATGTAAGGACTGATATGTGTCCATTTAGGACACGAAATGGACACGAAATGCCACGAATTTCTAGGGTTAGCTAGGGGACACCTAGATCTAGGCTAATATGCAATAATGACAACAATTTCACTAAGTTTTGAAGGAATTACCTATAGGTGTCAAAATCCTCAAAAAGCTCCGAAGAGGGGTGTTCTTCTTGATGGCCTAACTTCACCAAATTGTCCACATTCTGAAATTTCTCAACTACAGCAAGTAGAAGGAATTTAGAACCTATTGCAATTGGTTTGAGGGAAAAAGAAATTAAATTGGATTTTCTATGAATTTCTAAAGATGGAGCATACCTCTCTTTCCAACTTGTGAACTTTCTAAAGGAGGCTAACCTAATGGAAGAGATTACTTATAGGGTAGGATTCCCTAGGTGGGTTGGCCGGCCAAGTAAGGAATTCAGGGTTAGGGTTTAGTTGGGTTTGATGGGCCATGGACTTCTTGACTAGTTTCAAGTCTCTCTACCAAAAGGCCCCTTTGCTATATCAATTTCTCTCCAACTAAAACTTCTAATTAGATAACTAAGAGAATATTCTAGTCATGACTTAAATCACCAAGTCCAACTTAGCCTATTGGTTAAGTCTAACTTCTAGGTTAGGCCCAATCTAGACCTAAGACTAACATAGTTCAAGGCAACTATAAAATTACAAGAATTCTCATAAATTCTAATAAGTCCTAATAAATCCTAATAAGTTCAAATAAATCCCAAAATGGCCAAAATATCCTCTAGGCTAAAATGTACTAAATTGAATCTATACTCACATGGTTAGGCTCCCAAGGTCATGGTTAGTCTCCTGGTCAAGTAGTCTCTAGGGCTACACTAGCAAAACACCCAAAATCATAAGGCATGACTTAAAATAATTATATTGATTTAAAAATCACCAATAATCAGAATATGACTTAAGTATTACTATTAAATAACTAATAATTATAAAAGTTCAAAATTACCCTCATTTGAAAAACTGGGTGTTACAATTGCAGCTTTTCACCTTGAATTTTTCTTTGCTTCTTGCCAATACTTGGGCAAAGAAGTAGAGTCTAACGATGCAATGAAGGCTCGATAATTTGAAGAAATATTAGAATAAGACAAGAAGTTGGCAATGTCATGTTCATAATCATCATAACGACGGAGAGCCTTACCCGCATTGATGCGAGAAGATCTCCTTAAAGGAGCAATAAGTGGTGGAGAGGACATACCATCAGAGTCAGAGAGATCCGCATCGGAATCAGAGTGATTCAGTGCGGGGGCAACATCTTCAAGAGCCGTGGCAGGAGTAGACGAGGGACTTGGTATGGTAGGCACTGGACTTGGTACAGTAGGCACTGACACTGGACACGACTTCTCCCCCTGAGTAACCTATGTATCATCTTCTTCATCGGAGTCACTGCTATCTCTCTCTTTCGTCCAGTTCTTCACGACCGGGCACGGGACCGATCCGACTACCACGTTTGGGCTTATTATCTCCTCCTCACATCTAACACCCTCCGTGTTAGGTGTGTCACCAAACGCTAAACTTTCATCTGAACCATAGTATGATTTCAGTTCTCGGAATGTAACATCCATGCTTACAAACAGTTTTTGCTCAACTGGGCTCCAACATGCATATCCCTTCTGAGTCGCCGTGTACCCGATAAAGACACATTTAACCGCTCTAAGATTCAGTTTACCAACTCCCGGCCTATCATCTTGGAGAAAACACACACACCCAAATACTTTCAGTGGAACTGTGTAAGTGGTTACACCAGTAAGCATTTCCAACGGTGTCTTCCAGTCCAATACCTGAGATGGTATTCTGTTGATGAGATAAGAGGTCGTCAAGGCAGCTTGTCCCCATAAGTGGTTTGGGACATTCATAGCCAGCATCATCGTCCGTGCGACCTCCAGCAGGTGTCTGTTCTTCCGTTCGGCCATACCATTTTGTGCCGGTGTATAGGCATATGAATTTTGGTGTAGTATTCCATGAATGGATAAATACTCAACAACCTTCTTATTAGTATATTCTGTCCCATTGTCAGACCGTAAGCACTTAATTTTAGTGCCATATTGTGTTTCTACCCGGCGATGAAAATTTTGAAATGCCTCAAAGACATCACTTTTATTCTTCATAAGGTAGACCCAAGTCACGCGAGTATAATAATCAATAAAAGTGACGAACCATCGAAAACCGTTAATACCGGTTGTAGGACAAGGGCCCCATACGTCCGAATGTATCATGTCAAATGCAGCTGAACATTTATTCCCGGAGCTCACATACGAGCTTCTGGTATATTTTCCCAACTCACAAGCATTACAAAATAACTTCTCTTTATTAACCCTTTGATATAAGGACGGATACATTCGACTAATAACTTTAAATGAAGAATGCCCGACACGCTGGTGATGGAGGAGCAATTCGTCTTCTACACTGCTACGTGAAGCATCCGGTTGTGCGTCTGCTACTAGAGATGCCAATGCTTTGTCCAGTCCAGTCCTGTCCAAGTACCATAGCCCCTTATGCCATGTGCCAGACCTTAGTCGCCGTCCTGTCCCCTTCTCCTGAAAAGTTATCTTTGGAATGTCAAAGGAAACAATACAGTTTAGATCAAGGATAATGGCACTAATAGATATAAGATTGACAGGAAAAGAAGAAGCATGTAAGACATTGTTGAGAGTAAGGGAAGGGGTGCATGCGGCAGTGCCTTTACCCATTACAGGTCGGGAGGTACCATCAGCAGTCTGAATACTCTCCGGCAACGGTAGGTGAGTATAGTCCTGAAACTCACCACGGGACCCCGTGACATGACGAGATGCCCCAGAGTCCATAATACAACCTGGCTGATGGACAGATGCAAGAGCACGTGCATGTATACCTGTGCTGGGTTGGACAAAGCAAGTGAAATGAGTGAAATTTCTCATATGATTTTATTGATGGGCTCCTGCCACTACTTATAGAGAGTACACCTTCTCTTCACAATACAACTTCCGATGTGGGACTAAAGTTCCTTATTAGTTCTCAACACTCTCCAAAATCGACCGACAATAAAAAATCGAAGGACAACCAAAACTACCTCCGAATAGAACAGTCCAATCTCCTGGCCGGCCATGAGTAAACCCTGGTCAAGGGAGGATCGAATTGCGACAGTGTCGAGTTTCTGATGTTGTAAACTGGATGTGATTAGAGAGTTTTATTGTTGTAAACAGTGAAAAGTGGAACGAGACCTACCTGGAAAGTATAAAGTTTAGCCGTAATGATTACAAAAGGGTGGATTGGATAGTGGATCCTTGTATGTGGGTGATGTAAAGTAGAAGTTGGTTCTTGTTCCTGACTTAATATTTTTGTTTTCTAATTCCAACCACAAATTATACTTAAATTAGGTCATCATCATTATATTATTATCTGTCTAAAGTAGTCAATTAGCTTAATGAATTACAAATATCAAGTTATCAATCCAGCATGTTCAAGTTATCATTACCGAGGTGACTAATCATTTTTCAAATCAACCACAATATCTATTTTAAGGATGGTCGTTGACGAGCAAACAATAAAATTTCTTCTTCTTTTTTCCTTTCTTTTCGGTTAACTATCAGTAAAACAGCATCAGACTCAAATGAAATTGCTTTGAGAACATTAAAATTTCGTAAATTACAATATAAAAAACAAAATATCCTTTAAAAAGATGTTTTTAGTGTTTGCACTGAAAATACTCTTTAAAAGGATTATTTTTTTGCATCATGCACAAAAACATCATTTAAAAAAGTATTTTTGGCACATGATTAATTATAATTAAAGAGGAGCAGAAGAGCTAAGGTAAGACTGCACACAAATTAAATGGATGCTACATAAACATTCTTTTAAATGATGTTTTAAGTACAAACATTTAATACGTCCTTTTAAAGAATGTTTTGTATCTTATGTTGTAGTTTATATAATTTCGATGTTCTCAGAATAATTTTAATATATGCAATTCTCTGTCAAGATTTTCTTTTCTTTCACGGATATTAAATTTCATGCTTATCTTAATTTCATCTTTTGTACTTAGGTAGAAATTTCATGTCGAGGGCAATCGCTGCTTCCTTACATGACATTGCAACATGTTCGAGACAACATCTGGTGTTTACGTGAGACGACGACAGTAGCAATTTTGTCCGACTCACATACCGACCGTGTCATGGCGCTTCAATATGGTAGAAGCCACCACTAGGACATTTTGGCCTTTTATCCCATTTTTCAATGTATAATTAAGTGAAGGTTTCGGTAGTATTTCTACTTTTATCATTTTTTCCCCTTTTATATCTCTCCATCTTAATTCTTTGGGAAAATTAGCTTGGAAATGGAAGTCTTGGGATGGGAAGTCGGAAATCAGAGATGTAACTTCCATGGTATTGTGGCTCGACATTCTTTTCCTGTTTTCTAATCCACTAATTGCAAAACATCCTCATTCCCTATATGGTGTTTATTAGAACATATCATTTTCATCAGCAATCAATATTTAGCAATTTTTGGGAAATTATAATCAGCAGAATTAATATTGTGATCTTGAACTCTACTGACATAGACTGCCAAATAAGTAATAACAAGATTTTAGTGTCAGGTTTCTGGAAATTCAAGTCATAGAAAATAAAACCCAGCAATATTTACTTGAGAAAACATCCCAGCATTATAGTCCCTGAAGTGTATATGCTTGAAAGCCGTCATTAGTTTGTTTGAACAATTCGAAGCAAATTTGTTGTTTTCAAAATAGTCTAATTATATTCTCTTTTATGCATACAATTTGATATACATAATTATTTATTGGGAAACTTTATGAAATGTCAAAAAAACGAAAAAGTTTTATGAAAAATCCACCGTGCAATAACATTTCATCGCGTGTCCAGAATTAGCAAAAAATATATAAAGAGAGTTCCAATGACCTTTTTGTCCTGCCTTCTAATTTATTGAAAACACCCACGAAACTACTCTTAAAAAAATGTTTGGATACTTCATCCTCTTCCATACGCTGCTCACTTTCGAATCTAGGTTTTCTCCTCAAAAATCTTCAAAAACTCGTCAGAAAATTTCGGAAAGACCGAGACAAACGACAAAAGTGCTAAAACGGATGTCTAAACATCATTTTTTTGTGATTCTAAAATTTTGAAAGGCCGACAAACGATAAAACGGTTTATCTCAGGCTCCTCGAAGATACGCTCATTTTGCGACAAACCGGAGCCTCGTTTCGACCTCACAGTCAAAAGTTATGGCCCTCCAAAGTTTCAACTGACCATAAAATGCAGGAGAATGGCCATTCTCCGTGTTAGAATACGAAGAATGTTAATTTCGCATGAGGGTGGCCGTTCTCCGTGTTAGTAACACGGAGAATGACATTCTCCGTCTTAATTTACACGGAGAATGGCTATTCTCTGTGTTAGTAACACGGAGAATGGCATTCTCCGTCTTAATTTACACGGAGAATGGCCATTCTCTGTGCTAAATTACACGGAGAATGACCATTCTCCGTCTTAATTTACACGGAGAATGTCCATTTTTCGTGTAATTTAGCACGGAGAATGGTCATTCCAGTGTTAAAACGCAGGAGAATGGCCATTCTCCGTGTTAGAAACACAGAGAATGCTATTCTCCTTGTTAGAAACACAGAGAATGCCATTCTTCGTGTTAAATAATACGGAGAATGGCCATTTTTAGTATTAAAACGTAGGAGAATGACCATTCTCCGTATAAATTACACGGAGAATGGCCTTCTCCGTGCTAAATTACACGGAGAATGATCATTCAAATGTTAAAACACAAGAGAATGGCCATTCTTCGTGTTAGAAACACGGAGAATGCCATTCTCCGTGTTAGTAACACGGAGAATGGCATTCTCCTTGTTAAAATGCGGGAGAATGACTATTTTTTGTGTTATATCGATAAAGAACAGTTGACAGAAACCTAATTTTTTATTTTTTATTTTTTGTGGAAAGAAATTTGACATGAATAAAGATTCAAGAGTTTTCGTTCTTCTTTCAAAACGATGCTAACTCTTATGGAAAAGAAGAAGAAGATCTTCTCTCCATAATTGACCTAATTGTCGAAAAAGAAGAAGAAGAAGAAGAAGAAGAAGAAGAAGAAGAAGATGAGCAATGATCGGAGTTCAACTGAAAAAAGCACGGTGAACTACGAACGATCTTTGCGATCTCTGCTGAAGATGAGAGCAATGGAATTCAGATATCTCGTGAAGAAGAAGAAGACGACGATAATTGCAATCCAAATCTGAGTTTGTGCGGAGGGGTAGTTATGATATTAATTTTGTAAATACAGAGCATCTAAAGGGAATCTTGGAATACTTAACATATAAATATATAATTTCGGGCATTTCATAAAATTTATTCTGCGGGTGGGTTTTTCATAAAAACCAACCCCGAAATTGGATTTCTCAGCAATTTTCAGTTATTTATATGTGTAAGTATATAAGAGAAAATAGAATTGGAATATAAATTTTCCAGTTACTACTTCTGCTTCAGACTCTAGAAAAAAAGAAGCCACTGGCGCACTTGATATGACAGAAAAGATTTCCAACACTCCTATGTAACCAACACTAATTTGTTGGAATTTTCTTCAATTTTCTTCCTTTTAATATCTGCGATAAAAATAAAATAATAAGTATGTTACTGGCCTCCGGGGAAGTCGCGCACGTAGCACTGCCCTAAGAGTTAATTCGGGTCTATGTGCAGACTTTATCCGAACGCTCATAGTGGTAAAATCTTCGCTCCACCGGAATCTTCTTGCCGTACACATCGCAGAGAGAATGACCCCCGACTTAGCTCTGCCCAGAGCAACAACGAAGAACAGAAGAGAGTTTTGGGAAGAGGAAATTTTCAGAGAGTTTTCACGTAGAATGCTTAGTGTATGAAATAAGGAGATGAAGGCTTAATATAGAGGCTGATTTGATCTTTGAAATGGACAGTAATTATTATTAATAAAGACTGAACGTTACAAAACGTTTACAACCCAACACATGAAAAACATATGGTTCATTGAACCTGGACACAATTCAGTATCAACCGTTACAGAATTAATGGACTCTAACGGTCAAAAAATAAATGATGAGGAGCAAAAGGACTTTAGGGTCTCAGCCCGAACCCGAAGAGAAAATCGATTCGGCATTCGGTGCCCGCAGATGTGGGCACGTACCCGCACACGTTACGCACGTCGAACCGAACCGGGCCGGGCGGCGGCGGCGGTGCGCGCGTGTAGCCCATAAGGCTCTCACATAACACTTTAATGAGACAAAAAGGAAGAAAGCAATATATGCTAGACAATGGAACTTTGGCCAGCCAATATGGGACTAAATATATAGGGGAGTTGAGATTTTGCAAGTACATGTATGTGTGAACACAACACTCATATAGCTAATAATCCCTCCCAAAAAAGGTCAAATTTAGAAGTAATAGAAGGAAGGAAAGTAAGACAAGAATGAGAGAATTTCTCGGTAGTTGTATACTATGTATAAATGAGATGGACTACAGTCTTGAATCTCACATAGTGACTATTGTTTTTGTCTGAAGAAGAGCTTGATGGACTATGCCTTGAATCAGTTTTCTTGAAACAGATTCAGAAAATAGCACACATAGTACGCTAGAGGTATTTGGATCTATCGGGTGGCACATTTGGTTGACCATGCGCACTTTTACATATTCATGAGAGTTGTTTAGGATTGCCCGGTCCTATAGTCGCAGCCTTCACGACCTCTTATATCGGTAAGTCTTCAAGGGTTGGTGATATGAATCAACCCTGCATATCATGCTTGGACTTATTAAGAGTTTAAAATCACCCTATCCATATCACACAAGGAACACTGTCACCATAGGGATGGGGTATCAATACACATGTACAGCCTCTTGGGATTTTATTTTAAGAGAATTTAATCTCAGGTCAGTGTTCCATAATAGTCACCTAGTCCAGCTTGTTCCTACCCATTGAACCGGCTTCTTAGGATCTCCAATCAGACTCGGTTGGGTTCCACTGCTGGTGACTAAACTATGGTCTTAACCCCATCCCCCTCGATGATTCTAGGATCAATGTCATAGACAGACCCTTCGTCAAGTGGTCTGCAAGGTTCTTTTCTGACTTTATATAGTAAAGAACCACATATTTGCCTAATAGGCTATTTATTGATTTGAATCGGAGCTGCAGGTGCCTGTTCATCTTACCATTTACAGAATCATGCTTTAGTAGTTCTATAACAGATTTATTATCACAGTTTATAGAAATTGTAGGAATAAAATGAACAGAAAAAAGTATATGCATAATAAAATTTTGAAGCCATTCGACTTCTGTACAGGTAGTGTCCAAAGCTATCATTTCAGAGTCCATTATACTCCTGGCAATAATAGTTTGTTTACATGATCTCTAGGAGATTGTAGCTCCTACTAGGGTAAAAACATATCCAGTAGTGAATTTCACATCATGTGAATCAGTTACCTAATTTGCATCTGAGTAACCTTCTATGATATTAGGGTGTCTAGTATAATAAAGTTTATAATCTAGAGTTCCCTTAAGATATCTAAATACTCTGTCAAATGCAGTCCAATGTGATTGATTTGGGTTACTAGTATATCTACTTAGTCTTCCAATAGCAAATACAATATTGGGTTTGGTCCTATTTGTTATGTATATGAGGGACCCAATTATCTGTGAATATCTATGTTATTCTACAGGTGATCTTTCGTTCTTTTTTAGAATAACATTACTGTCGTAAGGAGTAAGGGAAAGTTTTTTTTATCAAAATACTCAAACTTTCTTAGCATTTTCTCAATTGAATGTGCTAAGGATAGAGTATAACCCTCTTTGCATTTGGACACTTGCATTCCTAGGATCAGATTTGCTTCACCTAGGTCTTTCATATCAAACTGGTTAGATAAATAATTCTTAGTGTTATTTATCAATTCCAGTGAAGATCCTAGAATAAGAATATCATCTACATATAAGCATAAGATAACACAACTTTTATTTGTATTTTTAGAATCCAAACATTTGTCATATTCATTTGGCACAAAACCAAATTCTATAATGACTTTGTCAAATTTATTGTGCCATTGCTTGGGAGTTTGCTTTAGGCTATAAAGAGATTTTACTAATCTACAAACCTTCTTTTTTTGACCTTTAGCAATGAAACCTTCAGGTTGCTCCATATATATTTCTTTTTCTAAATCTTTATTTAGAAATGCTGTCTTTACATCCATTTGATGGATCTGTATATCATGAATGGAGGCTAAGGCTAGAAGGGTTTTAATAGAAGTGATCCTAGCTGAGAGTAGGTATCAAAGTAATCTAATCCCTTTTTCTAGGTAAAACCTTTGGCTACTAATCTAGCCTTGTATTTCTCTATGGTACCATCGGCTTTTTTTTGAAGATCCACTTACAACCTATGGATTTACTACCTAAAGGTAGGTCTGTTAAAAATCAAGTATTATTCTCCATAATGGAGTTATACTCATTGTTAATAGCTGCTTTCCAAAAAAGGGCATCAGGAGAAGATATGACTTCTTCATAAGTTGAGGGATCACCCTCTATCAAAACTGTGAAGAATCCTTCTCCTAAATTCTTTTCAATCCTTTCTCTTTTACTCCTTCTAGGTTCTGTAACTTGTTCATATTGAGAACTTGATATTTGAACAAGAGAATTAGAAGATGGAGTAAGAGAAGGGTTGGAGGAAGATGAAGATGTTCTATCCTTGAAGAAAAATATATTCTCAAAGTAAACTGTATCTCTAGCTTCTATAATTTTATTATTAGAGATTTTATTTACTTCAGAATGCGTTACAAGAAATCTATTAGCATTACTATCTAGGGCATATCCTATGAACACAGCATCAACAGTCTTAGGTTCTATCTTCCTCTTTTTTGGTTCAGGAATTCCTACCATAGCTAGACATCCCCAAACTTTGAGGTAATTAATCCTAGGGGTTCGACCTTTCCATAACTCATATGGTCTCTTATCATTAGTCTTACTGGGTATACTGTTAAGGATATAACAGGCTAACAATAAGGCTTCTTCCCAAAGATTATCAGGGGCACCTGAACTGAGAAGTATTGTATTTACCATGTCTAACAGAGTGCGATTCTTTCTTTCAGCAACTCCGTTGGACTGCAGTGAATAAGGAGCAGTTACCTCATGAATAATTTCATATTCTTCACAGAAGTTAGTCATTTCATTTGAAAGTATACTCTCCACCACGATCTGATCTAAGGATCATAATCTTTCTATCTAACTGGTTCTTAGCTTCAGACTTATAGACCTTGAATTTATCTTGAACTTCATCTTTGGTCTTAAGAAGGTAGATGTAACAATACTTTGAATGGTCATCTATAAAAGTGATAAAGTATTTTCTACCACTTCGGGTTAAAATCCTATTGTGATCACAAACATCACTATGGATAAGTTCTAGTAGTTTGGAATCCCTATGGACAGATTTGAAAGACAATCTAGTGCGTTTGGCTTGAACACAAATCTCATATTTGTGTTTATCATCTATAGGAGTCTTAGCAATAAGATCTATGTTCATCATTCTTTTAACAGATCCTAAATTCACATGACATAGTCTACCATGCCAAATATTTGAGGATTCAACATTAGCAACAACCAAAGAAGGATTTGAAATTTTATTCATAGTACTCAAAATAAAGAGTCCATCTTTTATAAATTATTTTCCCACAAAAAGTTCATTCTTAGAAAAAAAACTACTTTGTTGGCCTCAATTACAATTTTGTATCCTGAGGCTACAAGTAGCGATCCACTAACTAGGTTTCTTCTAACCAACAACACATGAAGCACATCATGAAAAGGTAAAAAAATTTCTGATGTCATCTTTAGATCTATTCTTCCTCTTCCTACGATTTGTGCCGTTGAGCCATCTCCTAGAGTCACACCTCCTCCACCTGATTCCTAATAGTTTGAAAAATAGGAGCGATCAAATGAAACATGAACATTAGTTCCGGAATCCAACCACCAATTATTAGAATGGTAAGAGATATTTACTACAGGTTGATAGCTTACAAACCTGATTGAGCTAGAAGATCCATTCAAATCATGTTAGCCTCTGGCTTGCCTTTCCCTTTGACGGAGGTCTTGACATGTTCTTTCTTCCTTTGGAAGCAGTTGATGGCCGTATGGTTTGTTCTACCACACACAAAACAAAATCTTCTCTGATCCTGAGTTTGACCAAAGTTTCTAGGTTTATGAGGTTGTTGGTGTTGAGGGTTTTGGTGATGAATATTTTGGTAATGAGGGTTTTGGTGATTCGGTTGAAAACTATGCTTCTTTTTAAAGAAGTTTTTCTTAGGTTTGAGATGATGGTTAGTCTCGAATTTGCCATGGCTTTCTACAAGGTTTATCCTAGATGTGGCATTAGACCTAGCTTTGGACTTTAACCTATACGCTTCTTCTGTTCTTAGTCTCTTTAATTAGAGCTTGAGGGTATGTAATTGTTTCTTGTAGATGGAAGATATCCTTTGCCACATTAGACCAAGAAGGAGAGAGTTTGTCTATCAAGCATCCTATTTTATGCTTAGTAGAAAAGAATGTACCTTTGGATTGGACATATCTAAGGTGTTCTTAGAATCCATAAATTTGGTCATTGATAGGTTTATTATCTACCATGATATATCTGTTGAATGTGGAGGAATTAAATCTTTCAATTTTAGCATCATCACAACCATATTCATCTTCCAAAGCATCCCAGTACTACAAGAAAAAAAACCCCTTTTACAATGTTTCATCTACAACACATCCTAAAAACATTGTAAAATAGGAGGGTCTTTTACAACCTTTATTGTAAAAACATTATAAAATACATGTGCAAACAACGTTTTATATTCAAACGTTAAGTTTTCTACAATAGTTATTCACAAAAGTTGTGTATTAATGTATTCAATAACATTTTATTAACATTGTAAAACTTATTAATTTTGACAACATTTATTTAATGTTGTCAAAGTTACTAATTTTGACAATATTTTTAAAATATTGTAAAAATGTCATATTCAACAATGTTTATCAATTGTTTTAAATTTTCTATCTTTCACAATGTTTGTTCGGTGTTGTAGAATTAAATTTTTTTTACCACTTTATATAACCGTTGTGTATGTATTATCGTTTTACAATGTTTAAAAGCATTGTAAAAGGTTTATATTCAACAACTTTTATAAAATATTGTAAAAGATGTGTATTTCACAATATTTATACAGTATTATAAATTTATCTTTATTTGCCACTATAATAAATGTTGTTAATATATTTATCTTTTTACTATTTGAAATTGCATATGCATGTGTTTGATCCAAAAAAAGTGACACCTCATCATAAGTTACATGTTTCTTATGTACGTGTCTGTGTGGTGGTAGTTTGGGGGGGGGGGGGGGGTGAATTTCCTCCCAATTTTTTATCCCCCCCAAAAGAGAAGTCTTCTTCTATTATTTAAATTAGTTATTACAAGCTGTGACTAACCAACAAATTTTTACTTCCAATTATTATATATGATATCTTCATCTATTCTTTAAATTAGCTTAATTTGATAAAGAACTTTAAAGGAACAAAGTAAGTCACTTTGTTGCTAACAACATCATATACATGTTGGCACCGATCGAATAGTTGCACACTGGACAACATGCAATCACTAAATATATGCAATAGCCGCAACAACCAAACAATAGTAAGGAATAACACAACAATAATATCAGTTGTATCAAATCCAATTATTGTCCAATAAGTCATTGCTACACCACACTTTACTTCTTTGCATCTTGACATATTGTTAATTAATCAAGCATGTATCCTTGTAAAATTGTCACATATCTACCATTTATAATTCAATTGTCACATATCTACCATTTAAATTGTTAATTTACGGTGAGGCTGGGGATGGCGTGCACGCGTTCGGACCACGAGTCGAGGCCGAGCATGAGGCAGATCGTCGGCATTCTCGATGGCAACGACCAAGTTCTGGATATGGTGACGCAAAAGGAGAGGAGGAGGCGAAAGAGGGAGGGGGAGAAGAGTGGGAGGAGAAGAATGCTTCTTCTCTGTGTTTGATTAGAAGAATAACTTTTGTCGCCAGGCAGGGTTGGGTTGGGCGCCATAAGTAATGTCGTTCGGGGTTGGGGATGAAGTATGGCGACATCACTAATGGCGTCGGGTTGGGGCCACAAGCATGGCGACATTAGTGATGGCATCGGATGGAGGGCTACAAGCTACTTTTTTTGGATGCCATTACTGATGTCGCCATTTTCTCTTCAATGACCTCTAGCTCAAGTGGTTAGAGTGAGGCACATCCTCCCAAGAGGTTGCAGGTTCGAGTAACGGGAGAAGCACTATATATATATATATATCATATATACAGGTTAGGGTTGCCTCTGCGCGTTTGTGTGGAGCGACCCCGAGAGTTTCTGTACGCGTACTGATGGACGCTCCGGCGGGGGGCTCCGCCCCCCTGGCTTTCGCGCGTCGGCGGGCGGTGGCCCTGCTGACTCGCACGGGTCGGGCGGCGCCGTCCGTGGCGACCCGGCGACGTCGGCTCTGGACAGCGGTGCCTCTCTGGAGGGGGGTTTCGTCCCCAATGGTTCGTCGGCGGGGGGCTCCGCCCCCCTGGAGGAGGGCCGGCGGGCGGTGGCCATGCAGGTTCGCGCAGATCGGGCGGCGCCATCAGTGGCGACCTGGCTTCGTCGGTGCGAGTCGATTCCTCGGCAGGGGGTTCCGCCCCAGGGGATACGTCGGCAGGTCCCGGCCATCCAGGCCTTCGTGGGTCGGACGACGTCGTCTTCGGCGACTTGGTTGTGCGGAGAGGATTGGTTGAGCGTGTGGGCTGCGGTTTGACTCCTCCAGCGGAGGAATCCGTCCCCGTGGCTGCGGGGGTGGGACTTCCTGTCTGAGACGAGGTGGTGCGGAGGATGAACTCCCCGGCAGCGGCGAAGCCCAGACGAAGGTGGTAGTTGGAGGATCGGATGGCTCGGCGCGGTCCTTCGCTGCGGTGGTGGGCGGGACCGCGTCGGCGTCGAAGGAAGGACTATCGAGGATGGAATTCCGATATGCTATTGTCTCCAATGGCCAAAAGGTGGTCGTATTCTCTCAGTCGGATATGGAGGCCCTCACGGCGCCATGTGGGCTGGACCTTATTGGCAAGTTCGCTAGACGGAGACTTCCTGTTGAGACCATCAGGAAGGCTTTAGATTCGCAAGGTTTCAGGAGATTGATTGATGTGAAGGCCATTGATGACCGTCATGTTCTCATACGGCCTCATGTCGAGAGTGACTTTCTTCGGCTTCGGGCTAAAGATTGTTGGTTCGTTGGTCGGGTTCCGATGGTGTTATTCAGGTCTTCGGTAGACTTTTCACCGATGAGAGAGGATCCTCGTGTTCCCATCTGGGTTGCCTTCCCCGGACTTTCCCACTGCTTGTTTGATACCAATGCGGTGATATCAATAGCATCTGGCATTGGTACTCCGCTCTTTACGGACCGGGCTACGGCCTCCTTCTCTAGGCCGGGAGTTGCCAGGGTATTGGTCGAAGTGGACGTTAGCAAACCACTTCAACACGAGGTTTTCTTCCAACTTCCTGATGGCGTTCGTTCGCAGCCGGTTGTTTATGAGAGGACTCCTCTATACTGTGTTTCTTGCGGCCATCATGGTCACGTTGAGAGTGCATGTGGTCGTCCCCAGGTGGCGACGCCATCGGTGGATGTAGTTGACGGACCGCCCATCCCCGTCGCTTCTTCTTCAGGCGTAGCACGGACATCGGTGGATATAGCAGACGGACCGCCCAACCCAGTCGCTCCTTCAGGCGTAGCGAGAGTGGACGACGGCTCGGTGGGTGGCCGTGGGATTAGCAGGGGTCGGCGGAGGCGGAGATCAAGGCGTGAAAAGGGGAAGGGGACACGACAGGCGTGGAGGCGAGTCCAGGGGCGTGATGATAGCAGGGGAACCACGCAGCCCGGATCGTACGGGAGTGATGATATTTGCGCGAGTTCCGTTCCACCTTCCTGGCACGTGGGGGAGTCTTCTTCGGGCCAGCTGGCTTTATGGTCGGATGACGGGAGGCCCATGCAGGGGGGACGTAGCGCTCCGGGCTCTAGTTTGGATGGGCTGATGGGGCCTGAGCGGGGTGTTGGGCCTACTGTCTTACCGGACCTTCCTATTATTATCCATAGTCAGCTGGGACAGGGAGTTATAGCGGCTGACTCTGACACTGAAGAGCGCAGCTTGGTGGTGTGGAAGGAGCCCGCCCAAGGATCTATCTCTGATTGGGGTTATGACCCTTCTCTAGGAGATGATATTATTTTATTGCCTGAGGCGCGATCTTCCACCTCCTTTTTTGAGGGTCGTGACGATGGATGGCAGATGGTACCCTTCAAAAAGGTGGCTGGTAAGTGAAGGAAGTCGTTGGCACCTCAGTCGGACCGACTTCTTCGATCACATACTTCCCGGGTTAGGCGGGACCCCAAGAGGGTCCATGGTTAAATTCCTTATTTGGAATGTTCGGGGGACGGCGAACAGATCTACTATATGCCGTCTCAGGTCCTTGTGTCGGACCAACTCTATTCAGGTTCTCGCTATTATTGAGCCCAAGGTGATATCCTCTAAGCTTCTTTCCTTTCAACTGAGGCTGGGTTTTGATGCGAGCTTTTGCAATGATAAGGGTAATATTTGGTTACTTTGCAAGTCGGGCCATAGGATCCAATGTATTGATTTGTGTGATCAAGCTATTACGGTGAAGCTTTCTCTGAGCTATTTTTCGGATCCGGTTCGATTGTCTGTTGTTCATGGTGCAGGGACACGACAGGGGAGGAGGCGTATGTGGCGGCACCTCTTGGACGTCCAAGCCAGGGACATTGGTATGCCCTGGACGGTGGGTAGGGATTTTAATATTATTGCTTCTATGGATGAGAAATTTGGCTGTCGGCCTCCTGACACGAGGGCTATCGCGGACTTTCTCGACTTTCAGTTGGCTGCCGGGCTCTCCGATGTTGGTTTCATAGGTAGCATTTATACTTGGGTGAATGGTCAGTCGGGGGCTGATAGGCAGGGATCCCGCCTTGATAGGGTACTCGCGACGGGTAGTTGGCTGGATGGTGTCCAGGTCTCTTGTGAGCATCTTAATCGGGCTGAATCTGATCACTCTCTTTTATTGATATCTTGCCAGCCAGCTCCCTCCCCTCAGCGGTGAGGATTCCGTTTTCTTGACTTTTGGATGTCTCATCCAGATTTTCTTATGGTGGTTGCTCGGGCGTGGAATTCATGCTGGCATTATGATGCGCTTGAGCGATTGGGCATGCGTTTGCGGACGGCGGGGCATGTCCTGGCTGGATGGAGTAGAGCTACTTTCGGAGACGTTTTTCAGGAGATCCGTCAGGACGAGGATGCTGCCTTGGCGGCGGAGCAGGATTATGAGCTTCATCCTTCGGAGAGGGGAAGGGCTTCCTGGATGGAGGCCGTAGCCAGATTGAAACAAAAGGTCCTAGTCGAGGAGTCTTTCTGGAAACAAAAAGCTAGATTGAAATGGGACCTGGAAGGGGATAAGAATACTCGTTTTTTCCATGAGTGCACCAGGAGCAGACAAAGAAAGACGGGTATTCAGAAAATTATTTGGGCTGATGGGTCAGAAACAGGTTCTATTGCGGAGGTGGCGATGGAGGCTTCAGTATTCTTCTCTAAGTTGTTCAAGGCTGAGCCTATTTCAGACGAGGATTCCTTTCTCGATGTCATTCCTAGCCTCATTTCTGTAGAGGACAACTCTGAGCTTATTCATTGTCCGGATAGAGCGGAGCTGTTAGAGATTGTTCGGAGATTGGACCCGGCTAGTGGCGTCGGGCCGGATGGATTTTCTGGAAGATTTTTCTCATCTTGTTGGGATATTATCGCTGCTGATGTGGAGGAAGCCATTGGCTCTTTTTTCTTGGGTGCTCGCCTTCCGGTTTCTATCGCTGATACCTTCTTATTTCTTATCCCCAAAGTCGAGCTCCCGAGGAATCTATCTGATTTTCGTCCTATTAGTCTTTGCAATTTCTGTAACAAGATAATTTCTAAGATTATTGCTTGCAGGTTGCGAGAATTTCTTCCCAAAATTATTTCTCCGGAGCAAAGTGCTTTTGTTAAGGGGAGAGAGATTGTTGACAATATCATCATTGCTCAGGACATGGTGGCTTCTATGAGAGAATCGAATCATGGTAGAAATGTTGCAATCAAGCTTGATATGCAGAAGGCCTATGACAGAGTCAGTTGGCACTTCCTCCTGCGGGTTCTTCGGAGATTTGGTTTCAATGAGGTGTTTTGTGATCTTATTTATCGTCTTCTGGCGGACACCCGATATGCGGTTCTTCTTAATGGAGCCCCTACTGATTTCTTCCCGACGTCTAGAGGGATCCGTCAGGGGGACCCTCTCTCCCCGGTTCTCTTCATTATTGCTGCAGAGGTGCTTTCTCGGAACCTCAAGCTTCTTCAAGATTCAAATAGGAGAACTTTATTCCATACTTCTATTGGGGGACCGCGTATCTCGTACTTGGCATACGCGGATGATGTTCTTATATTTACTTCGGGGGATATTGCTGGATTGCGTGCTCTTCAGCAGGTATTGCATCGCTATGAGGCTGTTTCTGGTCAGAAGATTAATTATTCCAAATCCGCCTTTTATACTGCGACCCCCTTGGCTGAGGATCGTGCTCAGACTATTTCTTCTCTTTTTGGGTTCTGTACTGGTTCTTTGCCGTTTACTTATTTGGGCTACCCGTTAACATGTGGGAGACGGAATGCGGGGATGTTTAGCTATTTGCTGGATAAAATCCGTTCGAAGCTGACGGGATGGCAGAACAAGATTCTTTCACCTGGGGGTAAGCTGGTCCTTATTAAGAATGTTCTTTCATCTATCCCTATGTATTCGTTGGCAGATGTTGCCCACCTCGGGCCGTTCTAAGGGCGATTGAGAGAATGTTTGCGGCTTTCTTCTGAGGTAGCAAGGATGGGGTTGTTAAGAGGAGTTGGCTGGCATGACAGTTCGTCACTCGGACTAAGTCTGAAGGAGGCCTTGGGATCAAGTGCCTGAATGATATTATGGATGCCTTCTCTATGAAGTTATGGTGGAAGTTGCGGCATGGGAAGGGCCTTTGGGTGGAGCTCCTTAAATCGAAATATTTTCGTAAGCGTCATCCATGTGATGCGTTTATGACTTCCAAGTGCTCCCATATTTGGCGACAAATTTTACGGGGGAGGAAATTGGCGGAACCGCATATCTCTTTCAGACTTGGACGTGGAGAGGGCTCAGCGAGGTGCGAAGATTGGCTCCCGGGGGGCCCCCGGTTGGGTAGCGTTGCTATTCCGTCGGATGAGGGAGTGGTGGCTGGGACCAGGCGCGGATCGGGGAGACGGAATCTGGTGCGACGGCGAACCCAGGAGTTGGAGGTGTCTGTCTCGGGGCGGGTTCCGTTGGATGGTGGCACCGGAGAGCTTCGGAGGTCGGCTAGATTGGCCGGGAGGAGGGTGACTCTACATCATCGAACGGTGACTGTGAGGGTTTTTTCGGATAGGGGTAGGAAGATCCGTGATTCTAGGGCGAGGAACTCTGACAATGGTGGACCAAGTATCCGCTTGTTTTGGACAGACGCTGGGTGGGATTTGCCTATGTTTATGGAGCAGTTTGGGGGAGAGGCAGCGAGGCGGCTCAGGGTGGCAAATTTGGCTTGCTCTTCGGTTCCTGATTCCTTGGTCTGGGGAGAGCGGAAAGGATCTTTCTCGCTTGCCTCGGCTTGGAGGATTTGTCGGACTTCCCATCCCACATCTTCTTTATTTTCTAATATTTGAGGCAAGTGTATTCCGGCGAAGTGGAGCATTCTGATGTGGCAGGTTTGTCACAACCGGCTACCCACTGATGACAACATTCAAAAGATTGGCTTCCATTTGGCTTCCAGGTGTCATTGCTGCCAGGATGGGAATGGGGAGAACCTCCAGCATATTTTTTTCAACAGGGATCTTGCTAGGATGGTTTGGTCTGTCTTTCGGGGTTTCTTCAAGGCACGGATGCATAGAGACTTTCTAGCCTTTCTTCAAAGGTGGTGGCGGGGACAGGGCGGTCATCATCGGAGATCATTGGCTGGAGCGATCATTTGGGTGCTTTGGAAGAACCGGAATAAGCATCGCTACGAGGGGCGTAGTGTTGGCTCTGATTTCTTGGTTCGGGAGGTGAAGCGTCAGTTTCGGAAGTCGCTTTCGGGCTGCCATCATCCTCCGACTATTCCGCATTGGGCTTTAGAGTAGTATTTTTCTTTCCTTTCTTTTTTTTTGTTACCGTGAGGTCGGATGTACTCATTACCCTCTGTTTCTAATAAAGGTAACGGTTTTTGGGTATATATATATATATATATATATATATATATATATATATATATATATATATATATATATATATATATATATATATTACCTCTAGCTCAAGTGGTTAGAGTGAGGCACATCCTCCCAAGAGGTTGCAGGTTCGAGTAACGGGAGAAGCACATTTAATTTCATGTTGAGGAATAAATGTGAGTGCTGGCCGATCTTGCTCGATATTAAATTTATCCTACTAATTTTTATTTTTATTGTTGTTTTAGTTGAGAATCAGTTTCTTAGAACTTGTAATGGATTTTGGTGGACTTGAATTTATGTTAAGAACGCTAAGAATTGAGTTTTTGATATTTTGAGTTCATATTTTTGTGTTTTCTTAGAACTTAGAAGTAGATTTTTGTGTACTTATATTTATGCTAAGGATTGAACTTAGTGCTAGATCTTTTAAGCTCATTTTTTAGATATTTGCGATTTGTTACATATTGCTATAATAAATTTGATTAATTGCTTGGTTGGTAGAGGCTTGTTTTGAAATTTATTGATTCCAAAAAAAGTAAAAAAAATTCTAGGTTAAGAGGTTTTATAATAATAAGTGTGTTGATTGATGGAATTCTAACAGGTAAAATACCACTACCAAATAAAAACCGATCCAATACCATCTTAACCGTAACCGAAAAATCCATTTTAAAAAAATATTGAATAACTGAATATCAACACTCACCCCTATATAAAATATATATATATGAGAGTATGTTTGTATAACTTGAACCTATTCTAAAAGTATCGATCCACAACTAAGTTCACATGGATTTAACGCCATCTTCCTATGCCTGTGGTGTCCCTCTTCATAGTATTTGGTCCACAATCAACATTCTATTGTTAAAATGAGTCCAAAGATGGGACGAACATTTAACAACATTGAGTCCAAAGAAGACATGTGCCACATCTAACAATATTGAGTCCAAAGAAGACCTAGGCCAACCCCATGGCTCCCGCCCCCATTTTTTTCATTCTCCCGCGCTAACTGACCCTATTTTCCGCATATTTTTATACAAGAAATAGAAACCCACGTCTATATTCTCGTAACCCTATTCTTCTTTCACTCTCTCACGAGCAGAAATCCTATCTCACGAGTAGAAACCCACAGCTGTAATTGTTGTTACAGGTCCAACCCATATTATGGCTTATTCTTCCTTCTTCTTCTTGGTATGGTTCTAATTTTTTAATTTTGTTCAAGCCAGAGGATAAGGGAGGGAGAGAAACAGTAGAACATCTACAGAGATTTCCAATTTCTGAGGAATTTTAATTTTATGAATAATCTTTTTTCTAATATTTCTCTTTTAATTCAGAGTTTCACTCCAAAAATAGGGCTTTGGGACGACACTATTAGATATGCTATTTTGATAAGTCCTAAAAATTAATATTAGGACAATTTTTTATTTTCTACCAAAAAAATATATTATTTAGGATAAATTTGTAGATAACTTTAATGATGTACCTTTTTGAAACCGAAAATTAATTCAATCCAAATAAAGCTTAGGCGAGGTGGAACCGCAAAAAAAATATATTTCCTTCCTCCTATTTCACCAAAAAAATTTACATTTCCCTCTTCTTATTTCACAAAAAAATTGTTGTATACAAAAAATGTACTCCCCCCTAAACATACCCCTATCCAATGCCAACCCCATCCGTAATTTTATCCCAATCCCCAATGCTCTCTCCTCACCCCCACTCATACTCACAATCATCTTCCCTCACTCCCACTGCCCACAATTCAACTGGAGCACCACTATGGCCACCGTCCCAGCTTCGTTATCCACCTCTTTCACTACCATGACATGTGGCGGGGATTCTGGTTAAGGCGATGGCGGAGGAAAAGGAGAGGGCGACAGAGCACGCAGCTTGGACGATAGTGTAGGTTGTAACGCCCCAGAACCAGAATACTGGAGAGCGGGGGCGAACATAGCCAGCTACGTATATTGAAGTGCAACCCACCTTACTATACGGTCACGGCTGTCTAGATACATGAGAGTTTAACTACAAGCCATCAGTCTCTTATGGTCATGAGCAAGCCTATTGTCTCAATCTCAAGCAAGTAATAACAGTTATAAGATGTTAGAGTACCAAATATACAATAGTAAGCCGTCCTATACATTACATATTTGGATGATCATGATGCTAGTCATTTACAAAGTGTGAAGACTAGCAAGAGTTTCAGTCATACATGATCAACCCTAGGATTTGCCAATCATGTTACAGCCCGTAGGCAGACATTAAGTAAGTACAATCGAGCAAATACGTGCTCGTCGGCTAAACGCCTCAAAAGAATATTTTTACAATAAGTGGAAGAACAAAAGGAACCCACTCGTTGCCTTGGTTATGCTTGGTGGTCACCATCTGGCTGGAAGGTAGGTAGATCCTCTGAAGCTGCTCCGGTATCTGGCCATACAAAACCAGCTGGGTCAGATCCTAGAAAGAGCAAGTGCCACAAAGGAGGCTTCACTTAAGAACTAAAACCAGCAATTAGCACAAAATATAATAACATATAATAAAGGACTGGAGATATGAAAAATTATGGTAATATACGATAAGAAAATCATGGAACTATTCAGATAACCAAGTTACAACCCTTAAACCAAACAAGGACCGGGGTTGTAACCCTTCGTCTGAACGGAACTTGGTTACC
This sequence comes from Iris pallida, assembly GCA_029216955.1. Lineage (NCBI taxonomy): Eukaryota > Viridiplantae > Streptophyta > Magnoliopsida > Asparagales > Iridaceae > Iris > Iris pallida. Next base: position 22,628,625 of record JANAVB010032219.1, on the reverse strand, counting down.
CACCATTTATCGAGAAAGTAAAGCACAAGCAATCAGGCCATGTTACGATCTTGTACAGGATCAGGACAAGACTAGACTGGGTTAGACTCCATCCAATCAATCACGGCCAAGCAATGAGTACGGCTTGATACTTTAACTAACTAGGGTTATCACAGGCCTAGTTACTAGCAAGATGCAATGAGATAACTCCAGCAGCCACAAGCCCTGCAGACCATCCATTTTATCCAGGTCGAGTATCTTGTTCATGAAGGGGGCAACACATGACAGTGTGCTGGAAATATGCCTTACTCGTCGGCAGGCTACAAATCTACAAGCGCGCCCAAATAACGGGATTGCCTGTAGCTAGAAAATCTCTTCATGACTACTGATTTATTCTAGTTATTAGCCTTAGTCAATTTCAGTAGGTACCCCCAATCGTAGTACTCAGGGGTCCCTGTCCTAGACATGATACAAGACAATACTGGTTCCTTTGTACAAACACAATCGTCCACGGTGTCCAGGCCATTCATTCTTGTCATGTCATACTAGCCGTCGCAACAGCAAATTATGTCAGGTTTACTTGTCAAGAGTGCACCACGACGGGCCACTATCATGTCATGTTACTTGTAAAGAGTGCACCACTACGGGTCACTGTCATGTTCATGGCACATGTGCAGAATATCATAGTACAAGCATTCTATCAAGGGACCCAAGTTACAAAGAGAGTCATAAGACAAAATATAAATGTAACAACTCAACATAAAATGCAAGGGGCTATGGAAGAGTCATGCGGCTCGGGGTGCAGGCCCATACGGCCGAGGAAAAGGGCGCATGAAAGGGGCCAGGGTTAAGGGCTCATGCGGCTCGGGGAGAACGGGCTCATACGGCCAGGAAAGATTGGGCTCATGCGGCTCAGGGAGAACGGGCTCATGCGACCAGAAAAGATTGGGCTCATACGGCCAGGAAGGATCGGGCTCATGCGGCTTGGGGAGAACGGGCTCATACGGCCAGGAAAGATAGGGCTCATGCGGCTCAGGGAGAACGGGCTCATACGGCCAGGAAAGATCGGGCTCATGCGGTTCGGAGCTGCCAAGAGCGATGCAACTCAGGAAGGGAACAAGCTCATGTGGCTAACAGTTAAGGGTAGCTATGCGGGTATGGGAGTGGGGTCTCATGCGGTTGAGAGGGGATCAGGCTCATGCGGCTCAGATTTACCGAAGCCATGCGGCCCCGGGAAAACTTGCACATGCGGCAAGGGCCATGCGGCAATGCTGCCAAAGCCATGCGGCCAGGAAGGAAACTTACCGCATGAAAAGGCCATGCGGCTAAGTACTGTTCTTCTTCTCCATCTGTTCCGAGAAGAAGTACCATGGAACCGTGGCTTCCAAGCTCCACAAATCCTTCATTGAAGGTCCGAATCCAGACTTCCATAGGTCAAAATAGGATAGAAAGAAATTCTCTACAACATGGAACCATCAAATCTTAAAAATAACAGGATTAGATTGATCAAAACCCAAAAAATCTGAAATTTCAACAAGTTTAGATCTATATGAAATGAGCCATGGAAATTAAAAATGCTAAGTGTTAAAGTGTCATAGAATCTCGTGAGGAAGAAAATGGAACAATAAAACTTGAGTTCCTCCATGAAACAAGTTGTACTTGTCTAAGCCTCTCTGGTAGGTGGAGAGAGTTTAACGTAGGAAGAAGAAGTAATGAAGAAGAAGTAAATGAGGAGAGAGAGAGAGAGAGGGGTTGGTGGCTAATAAAGAAAAAAGAGGGGTGGTACATGGGGTTGGTCCACATGCAAAACCAAACCAAGCCGATCCAAGCAAATCAAACTGAACCAAGCAATGAAATGACAAAATAAACCACACAATGAGATATGCAATATGAGTCAAAATACATATACGTATACCAAAATACGTAATACGAACCACATGCGTTACAACTCTACCCACCTTAAAAGAATTCCGTCCTCGAAATTTAATTAAGAGGCTAGAGAGGAAAGGACAAGCTATATTAATCTCAAGCAAGTTATAACTAGTGTCACACCCCGATCCCGCAGAGTCCTTTCGTCCTCGCTTCGGACTCTTTGGGACCGTTCGTCCTCGCTAAGGCATGATGCCGTACAAGCCTAAGTTGCACTTGCACACGACCAATACCTGGAACAAGACAAGATAGACAAGGTTGACAATACGCAGCGGAAACGTATCGCAGATAATTGAAGCAGCAGCGGACATATTTTAAAATACAAGCATGGAACACAATGGTAACAAGAAACAATTCTCTTTATTGATTTCATTTGAATAGATTACATGCTCTCGATTCACTCTGATACAATGTGACATTCTCTCAGAACTTCACAGATTACAATGATCCTGTTCCCATACATTACATCCCTTTATATACAAAACTAACTCTTGCAACAGATGTCATCTCTTGGCATCTCTTCTGATTTCTGGCTCCTGAGGATGAGGCTCGGGCTATCGCTTCGGACTATCCTTCTCGATGTATAGTGTACGTACATGCAGACTGATGGTGGGTCAGTATATCAGCATACTGGTGAATTGTGAACGAAGAAGCTACATTTGTCTGAAACGATCACTGTTCATTTAGTTAGAAAACGTTTCTTGTGATGTGATCTTGCTACTTTTTACCTATGTACATTTCATGCATATAGAGTCAGTTTACATTCTTTTGAAAACACATCTTTGAAAAGCCAACATTTTAATTCCATCTTAGCCGCTGTGCCTCCCACGGGTTCAGCTCGTCGCTAACCGCTGTGACTCTCATGGGTTCAGCTCGTCGCTAGCCGCTGTGACTCTCTTGGGTTCAGCTCGTCGCTAACCGTTGTGACTCGCATGGGTTCAGCTCGTCGCTAGCCGCTGTGACTCTCTAGGGTTTAGCTCGTCACTAAGTAGATACCCCAATGCATATGCAATATCAAATAAAACTATCATGCATCAATCGAGCAATTCATAAACAATTCTATCTTCTTTTTAAGCAGGAAACCGTTCTCTTTCTTAGCAGACAATGTACGAATTCTCTTATAAGCTTACTCAAAATCTAGCATCTTGTTATTAGCAACAACATTCATTCAAAAGCTCAGATTCTTATTAGGAGCAAGCGAATCATAAAATGAGTCTTTGTCCACTCACCCAGATCAATCATCTTCTATTGCAGAGCCAACAATCCGATCTTTCTGTCTATCTAGTGCCTTCGCGGAGCGGGGCACTACATAATTACCCATCGAAAAGAAGTTTCGTCCTCGAAACTTAAGGAGAAACTTACGATATCCTTAGCAGCGATAGTCCTCATCCTTTGCCATCATCAATCCATGAAATCATAATTCAGATCATATCAAAACTTTTGCTCAATCAAGCATTTCAATCTCAATCAATCAAATCGATAAAAACCGACATCATAAAAATATTTACAGACTTATTGTATGGAACGTTCATCTCATTGATGATATCAAGCAGGCAAGGAACTTTCGATCAGAAGAACATCGTCGAATTCAATCAAATCAAAATTGGCCAGAGGATCGTGTTGCTCTGATACCATTCTGTTACGCCCCGATCCCGCAGAGTCCTTTCGTCCTCGCTTTGAACTCTTTGGGACCGTTCGTCCTCGCTAAGGCGTGATGCCATGCAAGCCTAAGTTGCGCTTGTACAAGGCCAAGACCTGGAACAAGACAAGATAGACAAGGTTGACAATACGTAGGAGAATGTATCGCAGATAATTGAATCAGCAGCGGACATATTTTAAAATACAAGCATGGAACACAATGGTAACAAGAAATAATTCTCTTTATTGATTTCATTTGAATAAATTACATGCTCACGATTCTCTCTGATACAATGTTATATTCTCTCAGAACTTTACAGATTACAATGATCCCGTTTCCATACATTACATTCCTTTATATACAAAACCAACTCTTATAACAGATGTTATCTCTTGGCATCTCTTCTGATTTTTGGCTCCTGAGGACGAGGCTCGGACTATCACTTCGGACTATCCTTCTCGATGCATAGTGCACCTGCATGTAGACTGATGGTGGGTCAGTATATCAGCATACTGGTGAATTGTGAACAAATGAGCTACATTTGTCTGAAACGATCACTGTTTATTTAGTGAGAAAATGTTTCTTGTGATGTGATCTTGCTACTTTTTACCTATGTACATTTCATGCATATAGAGTCAGTTTACATTCTTTTGAAAACACATCTTTGAAAAGCCAACATTTTAATTCCATCTTAGCCGCTGTGCCTCCCACGGGTTCAGCTCGTCGCTAACCGCTGTGACTCGCATGGGTTCTGCTCGTCGCTAGCCGCTGTGACTCTCTTGGGTTCAGCTTATCGCTAACCGCTGTGATTCACATGGGTTCAGCTCGTCGCCAGCCACTGTGACTCTCTAGGGTTCAGCTCGTCACTAAGTGGACACCCCAATGCACATGCAATATCAAATGAAACAATCATGCATCAATCGAGCAATTCATAAATAATTCCATCTTCTTTTCAAGCAGGAAACCGTTCTCTTTCTTAGCAGACAATGTGCGGATTCTCTTATAAGCATACTCAAAATCTAGCATCTTGTTATTAGCAACAACATTCATTCAAAAGCTCAGATTCTTATTAGGCGCAAGCGAATCATAAAATAAGTCTTTGTCCACTCACCCAGATCAATCATCTTCTGTTGTAGAGCCAGCAATCCGATCTTTCTGTCTATCTAGTGCCTTCACGGAGTGGGGCACTACAACTAGGCAATCAATCAAGCAATCATTCATGCAAGCAAGGAAGCTGAGGGTATAAGGCATAAGAAGGATATTATACCTTACGAGTCAAACAGGTCGGGATATCGCGATCGAATATCATCCTCATGTTCCCATGTTGACTCACCTAGAGAGTGATGACCCAAAGCAACATGGACTAAACTAATAGTCTTGTTCTTGAGTATCTTCTCTCTCCGGTCCAATATAGACACGTGCCTCTCCTCATATGAAAGGTTGGTACCAACAACCAATTCTGAATGATCCAGGATGTGGCTCGGGTCCGGGATATACCGTCATAGTTGGGATACATGAAAAATATCATGCACCTCACGTAACGGCGACGGAAGAGCGAGACGATAGGATACATCACCTACTCGCTCCAGGATATCAAACGGCCCTATATACCTAGGATTGAGCTTTTTCTGTATGCCAAAACGAATGATGCCACGGTTAGGCGAGATCCTAAGGAATACATGGTCGTCGACAGAAAATTCAAGGAGACGCCGATGAGAATCATCCCAATGGCACTGGCGATCTTGTGCAACGTGAAGATGATCTCTGACTCTTCTGACCACCTCAACTGTCTGAGTAATCATTTTTGGACCGAGCATTTGCCTCTCTCCAACATCGTTCCATGCTAGCGGGGATCGGCACTTCCTACCATACAATGCCTCGAACGGTACCATCTGGATACTGGCCTGGAAACTATTGTTGTACGAGAACTCCACCAGGTACAGGTGATCTTCCCACGAACCACCGAAGTCGAGTGTACAAGATCTCAACATATCTTCCAAGGTTCATATGGTACGTTCTGACTGACCATCTGTCTGCAAATGATAAGCTGAGCTGAACTGGAGGTGAGTTCCCAAACTCGCCTACAGACTGTGCCAGAAGTGCGACGTAAATCTTGAATCTCTGTTCGAGGTGATACTGACTGGTACATCGTGAAATTTGACGATCTGCCTGAGATACATCTCTGCTAGCTGAACCGTCGACTGACCAACTCTGAACGGGAGAAAGTGAGCCACCTTCGTGAGCCTGTCTATAATGACCCAAATAGCATCTCTACCGGCCGGGGACCTAGGTAATCCAGTCACGAAATCCATGGTTATATGCTACCACTTCTATTCTGGAATTGGCAAGGGCTGAAAAAGTCCAGTTGGCCTCTGATATTCAGCTTTAACTTGTTGGCAAACCAAACACCGAGAGACAAACCGGGCTATCTTCCTCTTCATGCCATTCCACCAAAAGTGCTGACGGATGTCACGATACATCTTCGTGCTACCGGGATGAATAGAATACTGAGAACTGTGAGCTTCTGCCATGATCTCTTGTCTGATATCACCTCTAGGTACCCATAGACACCTTCTATGTCGAAGTGTACCATTTTGTGAATGCATAACTCTGGCCGGCATCCTGTCTCACACTCTGCTCTGAGTCGCTGAAGCTTGGAATCTGTCGACTGTGCCATCCGGATCCTCTCGACTATAGTGGACTGAACTTGCATGCCGGCCATCAAAGCCATATTGGCAGGAAGGACCACCTCGATTCTCATCTTCTGAAGATCTGCTAATAACTCTGGCTGCGCTGTTAGGAAATAGACTCTGGCTCTCCTGCTCAATGCATCTGTAAAAACGTTGGCCCTCCCAGGATGATACTGTAGGTTGACATCATAATCCATAAGTAGCTCTATCCACCTTCTCTGACGCATGTTAAGATCTTTCTGGGTAAACACATACTTCAAGCTCTTGCGGTCGGTGAAAATCTCTACCCTATCTCCACACAAGTAGTGTCTCCAAAGCTTAAGTGCAAACACTACTGCTGCCAACTCCAAGTCATGGGTTGGGTAATTCCTCTCATGATCACGAAGTTGACGTGACGCATAAGCTATTACCTTCCCATGCTACATCAAAACACACCCTAAACCTCTGCCTGAAGCATCACAATATACTGAAAACCCTCCGGCCCCATCTAAAAGTGTGAGAATGGGTGCCGTCATCAAGCCTTGTTTCAACTTCTCAAAGGAATCCTGAAATTCTGCTGTCCAAGCAAACTGCACATCCTTGCGGGTCAACTGGGTCAATCGCACTGAAATCCGAGCAAAATCTGAAACAAATCGCTCGTAATAGCCGGCTAATCCAAGGAAACTGCGAACTTCTGCAACTGTGCTGGGTACTGGCCATGTCTCAATGGCTACTATCTTCTGGGGATCCACTTCTACCCCACCTCTGGTAATAATATGACCCAAGTACGAAATATGATTGAGCCAGAACTTGTACTTACTGAACTTGGTATATAACTGGTGCTCTCTGAGAATCTGAAGGACAACTCTGAGATGCTGCTTATGCTCTGCCACACTCTTGCTGTAAACTAGGATGTCATCTATGAACACAATCACGAACTGATCCAAATAAGACATGAAGATACGATTCATGAGGTCCATGAATACAGCCGGCGCATTGGTTACTCCAAATGGCATTACGAGGAACTCCCAATGTCCATATCTAGATCGAAAAGCTGTCTTCGGGATGTCCTGCCCTCTGACTCTGATCTGATGGTATCCTGACCATAAATTAATCTTCGAGAATACTGTCGCCCTTCTGAGTTGATCAAACAAGTCATCTAACCTCGAAAAAGGGTATCTGTTCTTGATTGTTACTGAGTTCAAGGTACGATAGTCTACACTTAATCTGGACATACCATCCTTCTTTTTCACAAGAAGCATCGGGGCTCCCTAAGGTGATCCACTTGCACGAATGAATCCCTTGGTCCTGAGTTCTTCAATCATCTTATACAATATCTCTAACTCTGACGGCGCCCTCCTGTAGACTCTCTCTGACACTGGGCTGTCCCTGGGATCAAGTCTATGGTAAACTCGATCTCTCGCTCTGGCGGTATTCCTGGAAGCTCTTCTGGGAAAATATCTGGAAACTCCTCGAATATCTGGGGAAACTGCACTGCTGCTACGGCCATCCACAATACTGGAGAAGAAGGTTCAACTTCGCCTCGAGAAAAGGAAAACTCTGGCTCACCTGGAATGCTATAAACAACCCTGCCAACATGGCAGTCTATCCTCGCATACTGGTCCCTTAACCAATCCATCCCTAGGACCACATCATAATCGGCCATGGGGAACTCTATCAATCTAGCGGGGAACTCTCTACCGCTAATTATGATCCGACACGAGGAAAACACTCGATCTACTCCCACAAGACCATTACCAGTAAGTATATTGAGCCTTACTAATAATGACTCGGGCTCCAGTCCTATCCGTGTCATGAATCGTGCAGACATGAATGAATGCGATGCACCAGAATCAAATAACAATGATGCTGGAAAGGAGTTGACAAGAATAGTACCTGCCACTACCTCACCTGGCACCAATCCTTCTTCTACGGTCATCGCCATCACCTGACCATGTCTTCTGGGTGTTGGTCCCCTCTGCTGAAAACCTCTCTGTCTGCTCTGGATCAGGGCTTGGGCTTGTTTATACTGCTGGGGGTTCTGCTGCTGGAATACTTATGACTGAGGCGGCAATGGCCTCTAAGGCTGATATTGTTGCTGGACTGGTGCTGGTCCTCTCATCGAGGGACTAGAAAAGTTGGACGATGATGAACTACCCCTATTCGGACAGGATCCTATCTTGTGATCTGCTGCCCCACAAGCCAGGCACAATCCCTGCGCCCTACGACATTCTGCCACCACATGTCCTAGCTTCCCGCAATGTGAACATCCCACTGCGGAAGAGTGCTTTTGGTTCTGCTGCTGAGGATATGTCGGGGTTAAATGTTGAACCGACGTCACTGAGGCTGCCCGCCTCGGAGCTCCAATGGTCAAAGCCCTAGCTGCCGGGACTGGTGCTGAAGACTGGTTCATCTGGCTGTGAGATCGCTTTCGACTTCCGGTCCGGTCCTCAATCCTCCAAGAGGTATACTCGTGCCTCCTGGCTGCTCTCAATACCGCATCAAAAGTCTGATGCTCAAACTGCTCCACTGCCAATAAAATCTCTAGATGGAGCCCCTGCTGAAACCGCTGGGCTCTGTCGAACTCGGTTGCTACCAAGGTGGGAGCAAACCGACTAAGTCTCAAAAACTCGACCTCATAACCGTCGACCGTCTTGCCTATCTGTTTCAGATTGGTGAACCTTATCTGTAGATTGTACCGAGCTACAACATCGAAGTACTTGGTCTGGAATCTCTCACAGAATACTGCCCAAGCAATAGGTGCCACTAATCCAACGGCCTGTGCCGCCCCCAGCTGCGGGCTAGATCCAATAACTGTAGGCGCACTACGGCCACTTCTCGTCTTCTGGAGTCCTGGATACTTCTAGAATCACTTCTGTATCCTGCAGCCAAGTATCAGCAGCGATAGCGTCTTCACTGCCATCAAATAACGGAGGGTTCAGGCGCTTGAAGCTGTTGGCCGCACTATTACCTGGATGACCACCTCTGCTCAGAGTATCTTGGACTGCCTGGTGCATGCATCACGTCGACGATCTTGAGAAGCTAGCAATGTCCTGATGAGACCTACCAAGGTGCCATTATCAGGCTCGACAGGCTGGGCTGGCTGAACTGGTGGCTCTTGACCCCAGTAGGGATGACTCTGAAGGCTACTCCTGAATGCTGGACTTGATCTCCAGGTTGCTGCTAGTCTACGGGAGGTACTCTACCATGCCGATCGGTAGGACCAAAAACAATGCCGCTGAAGATGACGACATAGGGAACAATAAGGAAGGACCAGGACAGATCAAAGATACAAGCATGTGATCAAGTCAAGATTTCAAGGATTCAGAGGATACAAGCAAAGATCAAGGACGAGTGCTGATTGAGACATCTATTCGGTAAAACCTCACATATCTTGATTCACAAGACCTGCATTGGCTACCACTTAAACCATGTAACGCCCCAGAACCAGAATACTGGAGAGCGGGGACGAACATAGCCAGCTACGTATATTGAAGTACAATCCACCTCACTATATGGTCACGGCTGTCTAGATACATGAGGGTTTAACTACAAGCCATCAGTCTCTTATGGTCATGAGCAAGCCTATTATTTCAATCTCAAGCAAGTAATAATAGTTACAAGATGTTAGAGTACCAAATTTATAATAGTAAGGCGTCCCATACATTACATATTTGGATGATCATGAAGCTAGTCATTTACAAAGTGCGAAGACTAGTAAGAGTTTTAGTCATATATGACCAACCCTAGAATTTGCCAATCATGTTACAGCCCGTAGGTAGACATTAAGTAAGTGCAATCGAGCTAACACGTGCTCGTCGGCTAAACACCTCAAAAGAATATTTTTACAATAAGTGGGAGAACAAAAGAAACCCATTCGTTGCCTTGGTCAACATCTGGCTGGAAGGTAGGCAGATCCTCTGGAGCTGCTCCGATATCTGGCCATACAAAACCAGCTGGGTCAGATCATAGAAAGAGCAAGTGCCACAAAGGAGGCTTCACTTAAGAACTAAAACCAGTAATTAGCACAAAACATAATAACATATAATAAAGGACTGGAGATATGGAATATTATGGTGATATATGATAAGATAACCATGGAACTATTCAGATAACCAAGTTACAACCCTTAAACTAAACAAGGACCAGGGTTGTAACCCTTCGTCTGAACGGAACTTGGTTACCCACCATTTATCGAAAAAATAAAGCACAAGCAATCAGGTCATGTTACGATCTTGTACAGGATCAGGACAAGACTTGACTGGGTTAGACTCCATCCAATTAATCACGGCCAAGCAATGAGTACAGTTTGATACTCTAACTAACTAGGGTTATCACAAGCCTAGTTACTAGCAAGATGCAATGAGATAACTCCAGCAGCCACAAGTCCTGCAGACCATCCAGGTTATCCAGGTCGAGTATCTTATTCATGAAGGGTGCAACACATGACAGTGTGCTGGAAATGTGCCCTGCTCGTCGGCAGGCTACAAATCCACTAGCGCGCCCAGATAATGGGATTGCCTGTAGCTGGGAAATCTCTTCATGACTACTTATTTATTCTAGTTATTAGCCTTAGTCAATTTTAGTAGGTACGCCCGATTGTGGTACTCAAGGGTCCTTGTCCTAGACATGATGCAAGACAATACTGGTTCCTTTGTACAAACACAATCGTCCACGGTGTCCAGGCCATTCATTCTTGTCATGTCATGCTAGCTGCAACAGCATATCATGTTAGGTTTACTTGTCAGGAGTGCGCCACGACGGACCACTATCATGTCATGTTACTTGTCAAGAGTATACCACTATGGGTCACTGTCGTGTTCATGGCACATGTACAGAATATCATAGTACAAGCATTCTATCAAGGGACCCAAGTTACACAGAGGGTCATAAGACAAAATATAAATGTAACAAATCAACATAAAATGCAAGGGGCTATGGAAGAGTCATGCGGCTCGGGTTGTAGGCTCATACGGTCGGGGAAAAGGGCGCATGAAAGGGGCCAGGGTTAAGGGCTCTTGCGGTTCGGAAAGAACGGGCTCATGCGGCCAGGAAAGATCGGGCTCATGCTGCTCGGAGAGAACGGGCTCATGCGGCCAGGAAGGATCGGGCTCATGCGGTCAGAAAGGATCGGGCTCATGCTGCTCGGAGAGAACGGGCTCATGCGGCCAGGAAAGATCGGGCTCATGCGGCTCGGAGCTGCCAAGAGCCATGCAGCTCGGAAAGGGAACAAGCTCATGCGGCTAACAGTTAAGGGTAGCTATGCGGCTATGGGAGTGGAGTCTCATGCGGCTGAGAGGGGATCAGGCTCATGCGGCTCGGATTTACCGAAGCCATACGGCCCTGGAAAAACATGCACATACGGCAAGGGCCATACGACAATGCTGCCAAAGCCATGCGGCCAGGAGGGAAACTTGCCACATGAAAAGGCCATGCGGCTAAGTACTGTTCTTCTTCTCCATCTGTTCCGAGAAGAAGAACCATGGAACCGTGGCTTCCAAGCTCCATAAATCCTTCATCGAAGGTCCGAATCCAAACTTCCATAGGTCAAAATAGGGCAAAAAAAATTCTCTACAACATGGAACCATCAAAACTTGAAAATAACAGGATTAGATAGATCAAAACCCAAGAAATCCAAAATTTCAACAAGTTTAGATCTACATGAAATGAGCCATGGAAATTGAAAATGCTAAGTGTTAAAGTGTCATAGAATCTCGTGAGGAAGAAAATGGAACAATAAAACTTGAGTTCCTCCATAAAGCAAGTTGCTGCCTAAGCCGCTCTGGTAGGTGGAGAGAGTTTAATGGAGAAAGAAGAAGTAAATAAGGAGAGAGAGAGAGGGGTTGGCGGCTAATAAAAGAAAAAGAGGGGTGGTAGGTCGGGTTGGTCCACATACAAAACCAAACCAAGCCGATCCAAGCAAACCGAACTGAACTAAGCAATGAAATGACAAAATAAACCATGCAATGAGATATGCAATATGAGTCAAAATACGTACACGTATACCAAAATACGTAATACGAATCATGGGCATTACATAGGTGGCCTTCACCACCGAATAGGCCCTCCAACCTCACGCGCAGGCCACCAAAAGTGGCTTCCTCTCTGACATCTTTCATCCAGATGTCCCTCATCCCTATCTCGATTCCATGAGACCGTTGTACCGATCTTTCCAGCACGACCCCATCTTCCTCGATGATTTGGTTGTCGGGTTCGCTCGTGCTTAGATACAGACACCGCGTGTAAGGTGTTCGACGGAATGCTCGAGAGGAATATGGTTTTAACTCTACATTGTGCATTCTGATTATGAAATGCAAAGTTTCAAATATATTTACAGGAAACCAAGGTGATTAAGATGCAACCTTTTAAACTTTAGTATTTTTTCCCATCTTTTTAATTGTTTGAACCAAATCATGTTTCACCATGACACATTGTTGCAGATCACGAGGGAGACATTTGGGTGTTAGCATAGTATAATTCCATTTTCCTTCTATATCGATTATTAGATGTCTAGCTACTCAAATGGTTATAAAAACAAATACTACTATTAACTCCTTTTTTCTCTCCTAAGATTTTTATCATAACCTTCGAAGAAAGTTTCTTGATCAGGTGATTACTGAATAGTTATCTGTTTAGCATTTAGGTTGTTGATGTTGCAGTATTATACAATGTGAGTTCAGAGTACTGCCTCATTCAACTGTATATTTTTGTGAAAATTTATCATATTATTGACAATGGTGAAAGACGGCTGATGCTGTCATATTTGAACATGATTGTCTTCCAATTATTTATTTTGGTTAGTTCTTATTACACATGTGTCTGAGTTTGTTGATAAAAAAAGTATATTAGCATTATAGCTTTTGTTAGTATTATAGAGGAGATGCCTACTGAATGGATGATAATAATCATGTATCCAACCGAAAAATTTGGGATAAAAGATATTTCATATGTTTGTTTGTCTGTTGAATGTGTAAATCCTATACCTTGCATAAACTAAAGACATGATGTTCCAGAGATCAAGTAGATGAGATAAGTCCCGGGATTCTACTCCTCCTACTTGCTACCAACAAGTTAAATGGTAGATATAAAACAATCAAAACTTATGCATTGTGTCTGCTTCAACTGCTCCAAATTTTTTTTTACTATAATGCATTATTGTCGGGGACGACCTCGTCAGCATTGTTGACAGAAAAATTTACCTCGTCTCATTTTTTTGATTTTTTTGTTTTACTTATTTTCGTTGAGGAATTTGTCTGAATGATTCGACTGTTTATTGTTTTTGCTTGCGAGCAGGTTCTCAGTGTTCTCAAACTGATAAGTGATGAGGACTGCCTGCTATTAGGTTTGAACCCTAAATATGCTCGTCCAGATTGGATGATATTAAGTTCTTCCCATTCCTCCACCGTCTGTTAGACCATCTGTTATGATGGACACGTCCGCCAGAAGTGAGGTAAATTATTCCAAGTAAATTACATACAACTAGTTAGGAATTCGAGTGCCATGACACTATACTTTATTTAGTCTTATGTAAATGTTATATGTTCCTTGGATGCTTGAGCATAAACTGCAGGAATCAAGGTTGGTATACCTACTAGCAAAAGGTTTTAAAACAAGGCTTTTTCTTGCTCATGTCCGCTTGTCTAGGAATTTAAACTTGGTATAGATGTCAGGTTGATTGTTTGTTACTTAATACTTTGAGCAAATTTTTGGTGAAGCATCTTCAATGATGATTGATTTACGGCAGACACTATTCCAATGGAAAATGCTAGGCGATGCACATGTACTACAAGTTATAGCTTATATACCTTAATCGCTTGATTGTAATGGTGATTCATTTAGAGTTATCTTGCAGTTTTCATAGTAATTTATATACTAATAAGATGCATGTTCTTATTTGAGTCTCATGTTTGTGTCAACCGTTAGGTCTAGGTGTTAATCATTTGTCTATAATGACAATTCTTATTTTTCCTATAATGCTTTGGAGTTACATTTTATAATGTGCCAAACTGGATGTTATGTGTCCCACTATAGTGGGTATATTTATCCATAAGGATGGCATGGTTCTATGACATTCACATCTTGCTTATACATTCTATGTTGTTATCCAATATTCTGGTTCTTGTTTTTTTTCTTTACAGGATGATTTGACTCACCAGTTGGCAATTGAGGCGGCAAGAGCGGAATATTTTGTACTTAACTCCCTTTAGTTTGTTCTTTTAGCTTTTTGTCATATACTTCTTTTGATCTGACAAGTATATTGTACCTAAAATGTTTAGAGGACGTGTTTATGAATATTTTGATGTAGTGGGAGGACTTAGATAGGAATAATAGTACCTGCTCCTAATATATATATATATATATGTATATTTTATATATATATATATATATATATATATATATATATATATATATATATATATATATATATATATATATATATCACTAGACTTTCCAATAGGAACAAGGAAAAATTACTTGTATGATTTCATATTAGCATTAATCTAGTATGGGTAGTGTCTTTGTTTGGTCTACTAAAATCAAGTATGGGTAGCTTTGAGATTCATGACTTTATATTGACACTAACATAGTATGGATAGCATATGGGTAGTGTCTTTTCATACTTTCCTTCAATGAGAATTGATTTAACCTCCTCTTATTATTTTCAGTTGACTAGAGTTGTTGGTCAACCAAGGAGCACGAGTTATTATTGATAGAGGATCTTTCTCAAGATAAAGTAAGTACTCTTCTTGTTTAGCCATTTTTTTTATTCTGTTTGTTAAGCCTTGTTTCACCACCAAAGTCATCTATTATAAGACTTCCTGATTCTCTCTTATTCAGACATTGGTCCATTTTTTTGGATTAGTTCAAAAATCCAAAGATGGCTGTAGATGAAGAAGTCCTAAAGTTTGTTAGAGAATTAGACGAGGCTTGTAAAGAAGCTGGATTCTTCTATTTGGTAATTCCTCTGATATGCTTTTACAGATTATTAATGTCAAAAGATACTATGTGAAGCTAGTACTCATATTAAATATATTAAAATGAAAATATTTTTATATTATATAGTTTAAGCTTAAATATTAGCAATGTTGGTATGTTTTTCTAGAATGGTTCCTTATAGCCTCCTCATGATAATCCAACATGTTGACAGCTTTACTAAAGCTGTCACTCTTTTCCTTAATTTTATTGATTTTGTAGGTTAATGTGGTAATGGGGAAATAAAATTACAACAAATTGTTCCCACCAATTATATCCCTTTTATGTTGTTGGGTCAACTACTAGACTTTTCGATGCGACGATGCCCGATTCCATAATTTTTGTAATACCTTACTCAGTAGTTAAAACTACATATCTAAAATCGTTCTTAGGGTTGCAAATAATTCAACTTATAGGCAGCTTGAAATCATCTCTCCTGCATATCAAAAATTGTTTTAGCTTGCCAACCTCATTGCTCCTACATACATATTATAAGTTTTCATAAATCAATCATTGTCAGTCTCCTAGGAGAGAGAACTTGACCTCGATTATGGTTTGTCCATTGCTATGAATGTAAATAAAATCTTATTCGTCACGAAATAAAAAATATTATTACCAAAGGAGTTTCATTTTCTTTTATTTAACAACTATCATTTGTTTCAGTTTTAACCAGTATATTTTTAATCATTAAATGTTTTCTTTAACTGGTTTCTTCCTCTCCCCAACTACCCAAGAAAGTCTACCTGCTAAGTTACAAGCCTTGTTCTTCAGCTTGCTTTGTGCTATATCTACTTGTGCATATTATGAATTTGGTAATTTTTTGCATATTATGCTACCTTGTGGCAATAAACACTAACATGGTCCAGTAGTTCCCACCTCTCTATCATTTTTTGGCAATACACGAAATACAATAATGGCTGAATTCTTTTTGGTATTTGAGACTTTCAGTATATCATTTGCTGGTCACTACTTAGGACTGAATTTTGAGTAACAGAAATTTTGCTGTCAATATTTAACAGGCAGCTACAATCTCCCATTCTTTCACTAAGGTTTGCATTGTAGACAAATTAATTTTTTTAGACAAATTAATTAGTTATGTTCTTCTCCTGCTTTAGTTTTCTCATTTGTTTTCTAAGTGGTGCTGTATTTGTGAACTTCTAGCAATCAATGATATCACATATAATCTTTACATCTTTCAGCTGCAACAATGTTGTTTTCTAGTGGTGATGATATAAGACATCAATTTTTTTATATTCTAATGGTTGCCTCTATCTTTGTGCATATTTGTAGATCCCAATATATTGTTTAATGCTAAAACTTTCTGTTGCACATTGTCGTACTCATTAGTAGGTCACTACGTCCGTCTAATTGTCACTTTCACTCAACCCATCAATTCCAATATTTATCCTTTGTGACAGTTGATGCATATGTAAAGCTTGTCTTCTTGGTTCTCAAGGTACCTCGAGCAGCGGTAGCAACAACAACGGCAGGAACGAAAATTAGAAGAGTGTATTTGTATTTGTATAGAGCAAGAATTAGAATAATATATTTGTACTTGTATTTGTATTATAATTGTAATAAATATATTTTTATTTATAAATTGCAATTTTTTTTAAAAAATGGAAACACAATCCACAACGTTTAAAAACCGTTGTAATATAACATTTTGACAACATTTCCATATGTTGTAGACTTTATTTACAATACTTTTAAATTATTGTTGATATTATAATTATAGTATACCAATATTATTTACAACATTTGGCAAACATGACTGAATAATATATACAACAATTTTCAAAAGTTGTGTAATTTGTTTTTTACAATGTTTGTGCACTGTTGAACAAAATTTATGTACAATGTTTACTGAACGTGGTTGATTTTGTTTCTACTACAGTTGCAGAACGTTGTTGAAATTATATTTATAATACTTCTAATACATTATAAAAAGTATTTTTACAATTCTTGGAAAAAGTTGTAGAAAGGTTTTTGTCAGATTTTATAAATTTTAACAATGTTTATAAACTATTGTGGGAATAATTTCTACAACATTTTTACTGTTAGTCCGGGGGCTTGATCAAAGATGGTAAAACAGATGCAACAAAGATCTATGAAGATACAAATAACAAATAACCCGATTACAATATGGAGGAGAAAAATAGAGAAGAGAAGATCTCTCGTTCTTCCTTGCAAACGTGTTGCAATTGGGACAGAACGAGTTACAATAATCTAGAGAGAGATGAGAAGAAGAACAATGCTGGGGTGTCAAAACACCGTTGCTCAAAGCAAGATTCGCCCCACACGATCTGCTTCCAGAAATGTAATATCTGTGTTCATATTTCGTATTCTTGGAATACGTGTACGTATTTATTCCAGTATTGCATGATTTTCTTGCTTAGTTTCCTCCCTGGCTTGGTTCATTCTTGGTTCGGGTTGGCTTGGTTCGGTTTGGGATTGCTATTGGTTCATCATGAACCAAGGGGTGAACCCCCTACCTACCACCACCATCTCCATTTATTAGCCCCTTTCTCCTTTCTCTCTCTTCATTTATCATCTTCTCCACCATTACTTCCTTACCTACCAGAGAGAGAGAGAGAGAGAGAGAGGTCTAGGCAAGTGCAACTTGCTTCATGAAGGAACTCAAATTTTATTGCTTCATTCTCTTCCTTACAGCATTTTAACTTACTTTAGTACTTGGCATTTTCACTTTCCATGGCTAGATTCTTGTAGATCTATGTTTATATTATTTTCAGATTTTTTGGGTTTTGATCTACTTAATTTTGTTATTTCTAAGTTTTGATGGTTCCATGTTGTAGAGCATTTCGTTCTACCCCATTTTGACCTATGGAAGTTCGGATTTGGGCTCCGGATAAAGATTTTATGAAGCTTGGAAGGCATGGACTCATAGTGTTCTTCTCCTCGGAAATTTGGAGAAGAAGAACAGTTCCCTGGCGCATGGCTGTACTTGACCGCATGAGCATTCATGCGGCAAGTCGTCCCCAGCCGCATGAGACCCTTGTACTTCTAAGCCACATGAAACTTAGTCCCAGCCGCATGAGGCTGAGTCCCATTCTTAGCCGCATGGGCTCATTTCTCTTCCAACCGTATGAGTCTATATGGACTTAGCCGCATTACTGGGAGCAACTATTTAACCGCATATGCAACTGTCACCCCCCAGCCGCATAAGCAATAGCATTGACCCAGCCGCATGGATCTTGCTCTGCGAGCCGCATGAACCTGAGTCCGTTCCAGCCGCATGAGAACCCTTTCCTGTGAACCGCATGCGCCCTTGACTGAACCTAGCCGCATGCGCCCTTGCTTATGTAGCCGTATGTGTGCCCGCTATATCGAGCCACATGGATTTCCCTCCCCCAGCCGCATGAGACCCAGTCATTTCCTGGCCGCATGAGGCCCAACACCTTGGAGCCGCATGCGCCCTCGTCCCCCTGGCCGCATGCCCTTCCCTTCCCGCTGGCCGCATGGGGATTGGTTTCCTGACCGCATGCGCCCTTGCACTTCCAGCCGTATGCTCCCCCTTGTCTTGGCCGCATGGGATCCAGTGACCCTGGCCGCATGCGCTCTCCTAATTGGGCCGCATGTGTCTTGCCCTTTCCTGACCGCATATGCCTGAGCCACATGACTTCAATAGTCTTATGTACTATTATTTATCCTTATTTGTCCATGTTTTGTAACTCCTTTATGATATATTTTATGCCCATTTTATATCCTTACGCCTTTTGTCATGAACTTGATAATCTCGAATTTACTTGATATGTTGGACATGATAATTGAACACAACATGATAGTGGCCCGTCGTGGCGTACCCTTGACAAGTAAGCATGATACGACATGATAATGGCCCGTTGTGGTGCACTCCTGACTAGTACACTTGGCATAATAACCTGACATGATTTATCTTGAATAGCTGTTGCGACGGCTACCTGACATGACATGACCTGTATAAATAACATGGACACCGTGGGCGATTGTGCTTGTACAAATAATCCAGTCCGGTCTTGCATCATGTCTAGGAGGGGACTTCTGAGTATCATGGTTAGGAGTACCTACTGAAATGGACTAAGGCTAATAAGTAGATTAATACATTAGTTATGAAGAGATTTCCCACCTACAGACAATTCCGTTACCTGGGCACGCCATGGGATCTGTAGCCTGCCGTCGAGTAGGGCACATTTCCAGCACACTGTCATGTGTTGCACCCTTCAAGCTACCTAAGGGTACATTCGTTTCCTGGACGATGTACCCACCTGAATTCAACTCTAAATCCTTTAACCCGGGTAACCTGGATGGTCTGCAGGGCTTGTGGCTGTGAAATAATCTCATTGCATCTTGCTAGTAATTAGTCCTGTGATAACCCTGTAGGGTGTGAAAAATTATGACACGCTGACATACGCTCAGCCAAAGCCATACGCTCAAGGCCATACGCTCAGCCAAAGCCATACGCTCAAGGCCATACGCTCAGCCAAAGCCGTACGCTCAGTGAATATTTTATTATTTCTTGAATGACAGCACAGCATATGTTTAATGGAGGATGAATCTGACACTTCGTCTTTCGTGCAAAGACAGCTGCCCTATGAAGATTAGCCGTCGTATGGGTTTTCGAGAATTAATTTTGTCTCTTACGAGGACAGCTCATTAGCCATCATAAATGCACAGCCATCATTACTGTCATTTTTGACAGTCTGTCAACCATCATATCTGCAACACGACGCTCGAGAGATATTTGTCAGTTATTAGAAGATATGGCGTATTTGAGAAGATTGAGGACAGCCACGTGTCTACTCCCTCAATGCTTACGGCTCCTTGCCAACCAAGTGAGCGTATGGACTCCATACGACTCCTTGCTAATCAAGTGAGCGTATGGACTTCATACGACTCCTTGTCAACCAAGTGAGCGTATGGACTCCATACGACTCCTTGCCAATCAAGTGAGCGTATGGACTTCATACGACTCCTTGTCAACCAAGTGAGCGTATGTACTCCATACGACTCCTTGTCAATCAAGTGAGCGTATGGACTCCATACGACTCCTTATCAATCAAGTGAGCGTATGGACTCCATACCACTCCTTGTTAATAAAGTGAGCGTATCAGCATTATATGACTCTATACTATCCAAGTCAGCATATGCAAGACATATGTCTTCAAAAGGTAGCGTATGACTCCTCTTCAACAAAGACAGCGTATCACAGCAAATACATTCAGGATGACTTTAAACGTACAGTCAACACACGTTCTCACGGGTCCTGTACTCAGTTACCCACTTACTCAGAAGTTATGCAACGTGGCATCCATGCCATCAATCTCTTCTAGAGATATTCCACTACTTTCAACCGCACTCTAATGTGTCTCCATCAGAATTTGCCACGCGTCCCTGCAGTTTTGCACACGTCAAGTAACTGACTGAGCGTATGCTTCAGAACAGTTATCCAGAACTCTATAAAAGAGAGTTTCTTCATCTTCATCAGATACTACATTCAATTCAGAGAGAACAGAGAGATTGCCCAGTTGCAGTCCAAGTACTTCGAAGTTCGAGTTTTCTTCATCGCATCGTCCAAGGGATAAAGTGATCGTCTTCTAGATCAGATTCTTATAGTTGTAATTTTCCCAGAAATACAATAAATAAAGTGAATTTATTTATGGAAAACAAATTGGCGACTCTCCTGGGGAAAGCTGTCTCCTCCAACGAGATAGCAACAACTCAATGCGATACTTCGTCGATCGGCTCGACGAAGAAAGTGATGGTCGTACAATTCGACCAATCTGCTTACGAAGAAATGCTCAAAACGAAGGAGGGCCGAACTGCTTCCTCCGCTCTTCTTGCTGCCAAGAAGAAGGGACGCTCTGTCTATGTCCCTAAGTCTTCTTCGACGGCCCGAGACGCTTCTGTCACTTCTCACGCTGACAAGAACACGTCTCCAACTTCAACGAAGCACGCCTCGGCTTCTCTGAACACGAAAACAGTGGCTTCTCCTAGTCACGCTGACAAAGTGGGTTCTTTAACCAAGTCAGCGTGTCCAAGGAAAACCATCTCTGGACATGTCAAAGTCTCTTCTCCTTCTACCCTTACGACAGCAGTCGGCTCTTTAGCCATTAATGACTCTGTGCGTATGGCAGACAAAGGGCAGCGTACGGCAAAGACAGCGTATGCTAAGCCAAAGCCAGCGTATGCTAGTAAAAATATAGCATATGACCAGAATTCTAAACTGAAGTCAGCGTATGCCAATCAATACAGTCCTTTGACTGTTTCTCAAAATCAGGCTGGGGGTTCTCTTCCACAGAACATACAAATGATTCCCCCACAAATTGCACATCTTGTGCCAACCAAGGAGAAAGACTCTTTAGTCAACTCCTCTACTCCTAAGGTCTTTACCTCTGGAGTTAATTTGACTAGTACTTTTACTAGATCAAACAAAGGAAAACGCCTTTTGGCTACTTCCTCTAAAGATGGATTATTACCGACTCCCAGTCGGAATAATGTCCATCTTCCTTCTCTCAAAATTTTCTGATCTGAGAAAGGCAAATTACAAGTATTCAAGACTGATACTAAAGTCATATCTCCTACGAATCTTCGTAACAAGCTTAACCGGAATCATCTCGGTTCCACTTCCGGTATAAAGAAGCCTTATCAAACTGAGACAAGTATACTAGACCCTGATGCAGAATATGCCAAGAACTATATCGCTCAAATTAATCGGTCTTTATACACTCAAGAACCGAGAAGACAGAAGAATAAAAGACAAGTTTCTATACAGAAACTATCTTCAAGTACTTCCCAATCTGTTCCTACAGATCTCCGGGAACATTTGCAAAACAAACGGAGAATCAACACTCCATCTGGCTATGACATTGCTCATATTCGTCATGAAGAGCATGGTTGTAACTTCCAACCCCGGGTTGTAATTCAGTGTTGTTGTTCACCAAAAAGACGATCCGTTTTCGAACGGATTCAATATGAACTAATACTGGATGAAGACGAACCTCTTTATGCTTCTGTCAACATGACCTCCAGAAATATTGGGGGTAGAATACGATCTGATGCTATGTCAGATTCTGAAGATGGTGTTTACCTCGGCACCCGATCCAGGACCGGAGCCTCGACCAGGGTCTCTTCTTCTTCTTCTCATCCAAGTGATAATCCGGAGATCACAGAGGACTTCCTTGGAGAGTCCAACTTCCCAGTATTGACTCCCGTAAATAGCCCCGGGAAAGATGCTGACTCTCACAGCGATTATTCAGAACAGACTGTCTCATCATCTATTCCTCGAACGATTACCACTTATATGGTAGATGGTAATCAAGAGCCTTCGACTAGCACTGAAGCTCATGAACAGAGGATTTCTTCCTTGGAACAACAGTTGCGAGCTATGGCAGATACATTGACTGCTATGCATACTCTTATGCAAGCTCAACAACGAACTTAGCAAGTTCAACCAACAGTACCACCAGTGGTATTAAATACTCCTGTTGTCCCAAACCCGGAACCCTCTACTATTTCGGGGGTACAGTCTAATGTTCCTGTACAACCCACTCCAAGTTGGTCCGGAGCTGGGGGTGATACATATGCTGCAGTCCCTCCTCCCAATTTTACTCAACAAGCAACAACACCGCAATCTTTCGCAGCTGTCACTGAAGAGTTGAAAAATCTTCGGTCTCAGTTCGAAGCATTCAAGCAAAAAGATGGCTTACAAAGATTGGGTATCAAGCAGCCTTATCCCATACAATAGAAGGAGGTATCGTACCCACCAAAATACAAGCCTCCAACCATTTCTTTCTTTGACGGGACCACCTCCCCAAGTCAGTTCATCAATCACTTTGAGGTGATGACTGATCAGTTACAACCGAGCGATGCCCTCTTTACTCGGGTATTTGTTGGTTGTCTTAAAGGAACCGCTTATGAATGGTATCGAAGTCTCCCTGATGGGTGCATTACTTCGTTTGTCGAGTTCAAACAGATGTTCCTAGAATGATTCTATGAAGGCATTAGTGACATGACCATGTCAGCTCTTATACGAATCAAACATAAAAATAATGAAAGCACTGAGAGCTTCATTGAAAGATTCAGAAGAAAATCTCTAAAAATGCCTCTCGGAACTCCCGATGCTGTCACTATCGACACTTGCAAGTCGAATCTCTTACCAATCATCAGCATGTGGACCGGGTCTACTCAATTCCAAGATTGGCCTTCTTTCATCGTCAGTGCTAAAGCCGCCGAAGTCAGTGCTGAAACCTTCAAAGGCCTGGGGGTACAAATGACTCCCAAGGAATCAAATCAGAGTACTGGTAATAGTGCTCGACCCAACAATCGCAAAGGAAAAGTGGCTGTTGAAGTCAATCTCCAGAGCAATAGTCAAGAGATAATGACTACCCAAGCTACCCCAGCTCCAACACATCAACAACAGAGACCTCCTCAACCGAAGAAAGAGTATTCTTTCGACGATGACGATGTTCAGGGTATCTTTGAATGCTTGCTCAAAGGTAACAAGATACAATTGCCAGAAATTAAAAAGCCTGATGAAGCCAACAAGATGGATCATCCAAAATACTGTCCATATCACAGAATGCTGGGTCATACAATCCGGTCTTGCTTCGTGTTAAAAAGAAAGATCCAAGAAATGATCAAATCAGGAGCTGTGACACTAACACCTAAAGACAAGACAGTCACAGCAAATGTGATTTCGATGCAGTTCGGTGACTTCCCTCCGTTATTGGTGGAAAATAGGATTGTCCCCATCCCTAAAGCAACTCTCGAGGTTGTGAATATTCCACCAGCCCAGAATGAAGGACTTGTTCCCGTCACCACTAAAAAGGGAGAGATTATGTGGATCCACCCCGATTTAGTGGCAGAGTTTGAAATGTCTTTTTCTTCTCTTCAGAAGGCCCCTCTGTCTAAAAAGAAACCTGGGAAGACTAAGTCATGCCATATGACTTCTAGCATCATACCCAATCTTTCTCTAACCTCTACTTTTATCCTAGCAGGACAATCACCCCCTATGGAGGCAGAAACTATACCTCAATCCGAAGACAGATACAAACCGGCGTTTCATCTATATAGTTCACAATCTCGTGAATTAATGGCAAAGATGGATTATGATCTAGCCACTGCTCCTGGTTTGAATTCCGGCAAAGGACTCCGAGCACCTCTAGCCCTCACTTTGAGACATAATCAAACTCGTGTTGGTCTCGGTTTCTGGACTGAAGCTCTTATCAAGCACCAAAAAACCAAGAACAAAACGAAGGATTACAATATGGTTTCAATAGACTCTGAACCTGAGCCTGAAGTTGAAGCTCTCTCCGGAACCCGGTCAGGAAAAACATATTTGAAAGATTATGCTGAAGTTCCTGAAGAAACTTCTGATGTCCCTCCGGTTGTAGCTCCAGCACCCATTTCTAACGAAGGACCTTCAAATGCTCCTGTTGAGACAGTTCCTTCTAAACCAACAGCAGCTGACAAAGGCAAACAACAAGTCCGCTTCGACAAACCATTGAAGAAGTCATCTCCTACAGGACTTGAAAGGCCTTATAATTTTGATATATTGGCTCAACTAGCCAATACACCAGCTAAATTGTCAATCTTCGAGCGCTTACGCCTCTTTAAAGAGACTCGAGAAACTCTGAGTGAAGCGTTGTTGCAAGCAAAAACCTGCCTGACTTTCCTCAAGAAGCCAAAAATAGAACCAGTCTCTCGTCTTCATTGCCATAATATATTGGAATTAATTTCAAACATTACCTTTACGCAGGACGATATGCTGCTAGAGGATAATCGATATGACCGTCCTTTATATTATATAGGATATGTTGATTCTATGAAGGTTGATCGTCTACTGATTGATCCAGGATCCGCTCTCAGTATTATGCCAAAGACTATGCTAGATGCACTGAAAATACCCGTGCATAGCCTTTCCCGTACTATCACTACCATCCTGGAATTCAATCAAGAAAAAAGTGAGCCTTTGGGCAAGATTCGCCTCAAATTTCAAATAGGCAATCTTCGCACTAAGGTTACTTTCTACATCATCGACAATCATGGTTGCTCATATAATGCTCTATTGGGGAGACCATTCTTGCATGAACATAATATTGTTCCTTCGACTCTTCATCAATGCTTCAAATATGTTGATGATAATGGAGAGGTTCAAAAGGAAGTTGCAGATCTCTATCCATTCAGAGGAGTCGAAGCTTATTTTAATGACTCTCGCATGTACAAAGATGAATACTCAAAAGTCTTACAAGCTATGGATGACGACGATGAGACATCAAAAGTCGATACCTTTGTTATTCCTGTAAAAGGGCGTATCACTCATACGCAGTCTCTTAAACCATCTGAAGAAGACTCACAGATAATTCCTGTTAGTGGACGTACCACTTCATTACCTTCCCAAGTTTCACAAAGCTTACTGATAATTTCTGTCAGTGGACGTACTACTGTATTGTCTTCCCAAGCTCCACAAAGTTCGCTGATAATTCCTGTCAGTGGACGCACCACTCCCCCTCCATCTTCTCAGGCTAGACCAGATACTCTAGTCATTCCAGTCAGTGGACGTACTACTTATCCACGATCTTCTTCAAGGGTGCTCACTTCTTCTGAGCCTTTTGTTATCGATTTTAATCGAAACAAAACTTCTGATCGCTCTTCTTCTCCCCCTTTAGTCATTAATTTGACTAAGTCTGATAAGGCTCAGCCTTCTTCTGTAAATACAGCATCTAATATTAATGAAGCATCTCCTTTACAGTATATTGATGTCTGTAATCATGTACAAAGTTATTTACAATTGCTAGATAGCTTAGAGCCACTAACTATAGGAG
The DNA here is from genome assembly GCA_029216955.1 of Iris pallida. Classification (NCBI taxonomy): domain Eukaryota; kingdom Viridiplantae; phylum Streptophyta; class Magnoliopsida; order Asparagales; family Iridaceae; genus Iris; species Iris pallida. Next base: position 22,602,613 of record JANAVB010032219.1, on the reverse strand, counting down.
TTGTTCAAACTCTTCACACAGAAGTATCATTAGTCTATACAAAAATCATACTTCGTGGTCCCTATTAGAAAGTTGGGAGAAAATCCAATATTCTTCTATAAAGGACCCCAGAATCCCCCTAACCTGGAAGAAGATGACAAAAACGACGATACTGGAAGGTTACAACTACGTCGCTACAGTCAGCAGTCCAAAAATATCATCAAAAATATGGGTTATGACTTCAGAACCAGCCTCAATAATAGAAAAGGAAGAAGAATGCCTGTTCGAATTCCTCTATTAACATACGGAAGGACAAAATATGGTTTAGGTTATATTTCTCCTATCTTCTTTATCAACGCAGTCCATGAGGATTCAGAATCTGATGGAGACGAATGATCTGAGTCTTCCGATTCCCTCTCTTGGGATTCTGACACAAGTATTGGCAATTTTCATCGTTCTATTCTATCCATCAATATGGTCTCTGCCGATGGCCCGCAAGAAAATGATGAAGATGAGGATGATTTTAAAATATCACCCAAATCAGAACAATGGGCTCGAAGATTAGATACCCAATGGGAATTCAGGTTCGAGCAAAGAGAACCTCCCACTGAAGATAAATTGATCCAAATTGATGTTGGTGATGAGGGGTCCCCCAAACCAATATTCATCAGCGAAAGTCTTTCAGAAACAGATAAGCAAAACATGATCAAGCTTATTCATGATTACATCGAAGAAGCTATGAGGATATGCCAGGGCTGGATCCGAAGATCGCAACGTACAAACTTAATATCATGCCAAATGCTAAACCGGTCAAACAACAACAACGACGATTTTGTCCAGACATTATGGATGCAATTGAAGCTGAAGTCAACAAGCTTATGGCTTCCGGATTTATTCGAGAGGAACAACATCCTGAATGGGTGGCTAACATCGTTCCTGTCCTCAAAAGGACCGGCAAGATCCGAGTCTGTATAGACTTTTGCGATCTCAATGCGGCTTATCCTAAAGACGAGTTTCCTCTTCCAATTACCGACGTCATAATCGATAACACATGTGGTTTTGAACGAATGTCATTCATGGATGGGTATTCGAGGTACAATCAAATCAAAATGTTTCCAGATGACGAGAGACATACTTCCTTCAGAACGCCGATTGGTACATACAGTTATACAGTGATGCCGTTTGGTCTCAAAAATGCAGGAGCAACATATCAGCGAGCAATGAGCACTATATTCCATGAACATCTCCGAAAAATAGTTGAATGCTATGTTGATGATATTGTAGTCAAAAGTCGACGAAAGGAGGATCATATCCAAGATTTGAAGACTATTTTTGATTTAATGCGTCAACATCAACTTAAAATGAACCCTACTAAGTCCTTCCTGGGTGTCTCTAGTGGCAAATTTCTCGGCTTCGTCATTACCGCTAAAGGTATACACGTGGATCCCGAGAAGATCAAAGCCATTCAAGAGATGCGTCCTCCACGCACCTTAAAAGAGCTACGAGGATTTCAAGGAAGAATTGCTTATATCAGGAGATTCATTTTCAACTTATCAGGACGCTGCAGACCATTCAACAAACTTCTAAAGAAAGGTGTATCTTTCGTCTGGAACGAAGAATGTCAAAAAGCATTTGACGATATCAAACAATATCTCATGAACCCTCCGGTTTTGGTACCTCCCGTCTCGGGAATACCATTCCTTCTATATATTCGAGCCATGGATCATTCTTTCGGTGCATTACTCGCCCAGAAAAATAAAGATAGCCATGAACAGGCTATTTATTATCTCAGTCGCATAATGACAGGTGCTGAACCGCATTATTCTCCAATCGAGAAAGAATGCCTAGTATTAATGTTTGCCGTTCAGAAGACGCGACATTATATTATCGGTCAAACGATTCACGTCATTTCCAGAGTGAATCCCATCAGGATTATGATGAAGAAATCTGGTATTCTCAACTCTAGACTAGCTAATTGGGGAATCTTGTTAGCTCAATACGACATGCATTATATTCCTCAAAAGTCAGTTAAAGGACAGGCTCTTGCTGATTTTCTGGCAGCTCATGCGGTTCCAGAAGATTCTAAATTATATGATGAGATTCCAGATGAAGTTCTGGATTCGAATCTGGTTTCTGAAGAAACTCCTACCTGGCGTCTATTCTTTGATGGAGCATCTAGAATAGGTCCTAATGGCGATATTGTCGCCGGAGTTGGGATTGTTCTCGTATTCCCAGAAGGACTAACCATTCAGAGGGCTTATTCTCTGGATCAATCATGTTCAAACAATGTAGTCGAATACAATGCATTGCTCATCGATCTTCAACTTGCTAAACATCTGGATATTCAATATTTAGAAGTTTATGGAGACTCCAAGCTTATCATCAATCAGATCAGAGGAACGTATGAAGTCCGTCATCAAGATTTGATACCTTATCATCGAGTAGCACTCTCTATGGCCTCCTCCTTTGAAGGTTTCTTTATTGAACACGTTCGACGAGCCTATAATGCAGAAGCCGATACTTTGGCTAATCTTGCCGCTGTGTTAGCCATACCAATCAGACGTCAGCAAGTGATAGTGGTTCATAACCGAGAACTATTCTATGTTGAGAATAATTTGGCTTTAGATTTTTCCCATAATCCAGACGAAAATTCTCTCAACCTTGATGAATTTTCATCCAACCTTAGCACTGGATTAAGGTTTGACAGAGTGTCCTCGTCTTCTTCCGATTCTACTATGGAATATGTCTTTTCTAACAAAACAGAAGCCATAACTGAAGACTGGAGACGTCCATTTTTAGACTTTGTGTTGTATGACATACTTCCCGACAATCCGAGCGAAGCAACATCTATCCGGCGTCGATCTCTCAGATTCTATTATAATCATACAACGAAGACACTATATCGTCGGGCCTACGACGGTCTTCTCCTCCGATGCATCGCTGATGAAGAAGCACAACAGATTATCCGTGAGGCACATGATGGTGTTTGCGGAGCCCATCAATCAGGTCCTAAACTTCAAGATCGTATCCGACGCATGGGTTATTATTGGCCCACGATGGTGGCTGACGCCATTTAATATGCTCGGAAATGTAAAGCCTGTCAAATTCATGCAGACTTTATCCATCAACCATCAGAGTTCTTACATCCAACAGCGGCATCATGGCCCTTTGAGGCTTGGGGCATGGACGTTATTGGTCCTATCAACCCACCATCATCAAAAGGACACCGATTTATTCTAGCAATAACCGATTACTTTTCCAAATGGGCTGAAGCAATCCCGTTATCAGAAGTCAAAACTTCTAATGTCATCAACTTCGTCAAACATCATGTTATTTATCGATTTGGTGTTCCTCGGCGTATAATTCATGATAACGAACCACAGTTCGTCAGTCAGAAATTTACTCGATTCTGCGACGACCATCGAATCAATAATTTAGCTTCTACAGCATATAATCCAGCAGCTAATGGATTGGCAGAAGCTTTCAATAAAACGATCATCAAACTCTTGAAAAAGTTCATTTCTTCCAAAAAACGCAACTGGAGCGAGAAGCTTGGTGAATGTTTATGGGCCTACCGTACCACAGTTCGCAATGCGACTGGATGTACGCCTTTCTCTTTGGTATATGGGTGTGAAGCTGTTCTTTCCCTTGAGATCCAGTTTCCTTCGCTGGGAATCATAATCTCCAATGAACTTACAACAGAAAATAATGATCGTCTTCGACTTCAAGAGCTGGAAGCTCTAGATGAAAAGCGATTGTATGCTCAACAAAATATCGAACTGTATCAGGCCCGAATTTCAAAAGCTTTTAACCGGAAAGTAAAAGTCGGAGCATATCAGAAGGAAGAACTGGTCCTTACCGTCAGACGTCCTATGACTATGACACATATGAGCAAAGGCAAATTCGACGCGAAATGGGAAGGCCCATTCGTAGTAAACAAAGTCTTCTCTAATGGAGCATATCAGCTTGTCTCTATGGATGGTAAAGTCACGATGATGCCTATCAATGGCAAATTCTTAAAGAAATATTATGTATAAATTTCATCAATATATAATATTTTCATTATTCCCCAGCGAATATAAAATCAGAGTTAATTCTTTCCTACAAAAGTTATCTCGATTACGTTATCCCCAGCGGAAACTGATATTCTGCCACGTATCATCTTCCCAGAGAATATAATATTCTGTCTTATTCTGTCCCCAGTGGATTTAATAAAGATCTCATATAGAAAATCACGTCCATATTACCTCTGAATTTTCTATCTCAGTATCATATTTTCTATTCTATGAAAATGATATCTAGTCTTTTGATTTTCGAGTTCAAAGATCATGGAAAATAGAGTCCAAAGATATCTTTATATCTCTAATCAGTATTAATCTAAAATTATCTTTGGTTTAATATCATCTGATAGAATTACAAAGTTTATTTGTATATTCTATTCTATTGAAATATGTCATGTATTATTTACCTCTGAACATATTTTCTACAAAAATATCATCCACAGAATTGAAATCAAGTCAAGATATTCATTTCTTCAATTAAAGTCAAAATATTGATTACAAGTGGGTATCAAAAATTCAACACATGAAAAATATAAAAGATCTATTTAGGAGGAGTAATTATCTCCTGAATACGAACAATTACATTATTCATCTTTTCTTCATGAGCTTTATGGATTCGCCCTGCTGCTTCAACTCCAACCATTCATTTGTCATAATCTATAATAATAGAGCTACGATGATTTGTCTCTTCAATCTGATTTGCTTGCATCAGTTCCCGCTCTTGCTGTAAAAGTTGACAGCGTTCAGCTTCAGATATACGAGCAGTGGCAATCTCCGATTGCTCCTTTTCTATGGAGGCAATTCGCTCCTGAAGACGAGCCAGCTCCTCCTTCAACTTCTTAAGCTCTTCAGCTTTTGATGCTTCATCTTTCTCCAGACGCTCCATATTCTGACGAGTGGTTATTATTTCTTCATCTTTCGCCATTAACTCTCCAGAAGACAGAGCGAGGAATTCTTTCAAAGCCGTGTGCTGAGCTTGAGCTTCACTTTCCAATTGGGCAATCTCAGCTGCAGTCAAAGACTTAATATCCTCCTTTTTGATCTTCCAGTACTTATGGATGGTTGCTTCTAAATCATCCAGGAGATGCTCAAAGAAGACACATTGGGTCTCATAACCAGCCTGTCTCAAAGCTAAAAGCGGGAAACTAATCGCCGCTCGAAGATTCGAAAAATACATAGTTTCATCCTTCATAAGTCGCCTTGAGAATGTATCCAGATATAAATAAATAATCTCTGAATACATCCCCATGACCTTTGCTATCCCTGTTTCAAAATCGGGAGTCGCTGCAACTGTAAGGGAAGGAGCAGGAGTAACCTCTATTCTGGGAGCCGAAGTGGGTACTTTTGGGGAACTAGGCAAATGTGAGCTTCCTTCACCCATATCAGTCTGGACAAGTGGGGCTTGAGTTGAGCTCATTGCCGGTGTAGTTCCTACAACTGTTGGAATCAAAGAAGCATGATCAAAATTAAAAGACAATAAAGCAAGGAAAAGACAAAACTTTACTGAATAAAATATTACCTGAAGCTGGTTCGTATTCTGTTTCTTTTGGATCATTCAGTCCAGCCCGTAGTCTGTTCAGAGTGTTTTTTGATACTGGATTTATTTCACTGCTGCCCGCCCCAGAAGTACTTGGAACATGGACTTCTATTTCTAGAAGTTTCTCCGGCTCTGGAGTCAACCCTGAATGTTGACCAGCTGTCTTCAGTACATCAATTTGAGTTTTAGATGGTGACTCATCTTCTATCTCCATGTCCTCTTCTTCAAAGGAACGAGACGAAGGTTCATAGTCAACCTGTTCGTCATCACTCTTATTGCTCTTCGAAATTTCAGCAATTGGCTTGAGAGTAGTGGCTTCCTTCACTGATTCTCTCGAAATCAGTAAGTCATTAGCTGTTTTAGTCTGATTCTCGACCTCTACCGCGGGTTGACTAGTCACCAGCGCATCATCGGCCGTTGGCGGAATCAACTCCATATCAGAAGGCATAGATGGTTCAGCAGGTTCAGGCACATCCTCTTCAATAGGTTCTATCTTTACAGAAGAAGCAAAGGCAGTTTGCTTCTCTAAAGCCAATCGCTCGGCACGATTGGTGGGACTCTCTGCATCGAGACAAATCACAGATTTAGTCTTTGAAACTATCACCTTCCTTCCTATTCTTTTTGTTAGTAGAATAGTAGGATAATCATCTTTGGAGTCACTACCTGCTTCGTCCGCATCTCTGATTCGTCTTCCACGATTATGAGCCTCTGCCCGAGTAACCCTTTTTGGAGCAGGCCCAGAAGCATCTTTGTCTCGCTTCCTTTTCGGTGTACTGTCGGCAGATACACTCTCTTCAGCACTTCCAATGGATACATGTAATGGCTGATGAAGTTCATCAGAGAAGAAATTCTCTAAAACTTCATCATAAACTTCATTAGTAGCCAGAGGATCTTCTCGGTCATGACAATCTCTTAGCAAGGCTGATTTGGTTGATCTCTTATCAACATGGATGAAGCTTTTACCTAAGATGCTGAATTTTTCATCGAAGGTATTAGCCGATACATAGAATTTGGCATAAGACGCCAACATTCTAGCTCCTCTCCGATAAGTAACCGGATCTGGCATGGAAAAGGTAGCTCCGGTACCTTTAGCAATATAGTATATCCAAGCTCCGACGCCATCGATTAATCCGCCTTGGTAGCCAAAACATGTCGTTGCATTTCCCACATGCAACTGATCATAGCCAAATTGCCGAGCAAACCTACTCGAAAGATATGGCTCCAGATAGGTGACATCGTCACGGCGACAGATCAAGTGAGATGGCCTGATCCTCTTCAGCCATTCATGTTGAATATCATCTAACTCATTGGCACTAATGCCATCAATCAACTTCCCAGACATGGTTTCATAACCAACAGGTGGAGGAACACAAGTGAAACTCCATAATTCTCCCCTGTTTAATATGGTTCTACAGTTTGTCAGAGTGTCATACTTCCACTTTGGTGTATGATGGTATCTTTCCAAAAAGGTATCGTCTGGTCTAGCCATTCCAACATTCATGAGAGATTCGAAATGGAGAAGCAGCCACCCAAATAAATATGTAAAGGGCATTTCTATCCGGGGAAAAGTTGTGAGCTTCTTCTTCGCCAATTCAAACATCCTGTCTGTATATGCCCTTAAGCCAACATTCAGACGGCATGTCATTGCTGTCAGTAAATCCATCTTGTACCCGAAAGTCAGACAGACTGCTACAAAAACAACTCCTCTGTGCATCCTGTCTGCTGAACAGGTGCTGGGTACTACAAATTTTCTTAGCCAGAGGGATATAAATCCGGCCAGATGACCTTCATCAGATAATTTCCGGCCACCTTGCTTTATATAGGTCTCCAACCTATCACCAGCTTTGTTGGTGTCTTCGTCTTCTTCAATGATGATGTCGTCATGAGTGGTGTCCCGGATTAGTTTGTCAATCTCAGCTTGACTCAGGGGTTTAAAGCGACCGACATATTGATCAGTCTTCTTCTTCTTCTGAACTTCTTCAGTATGGCCTTGGAATAGATAGGCCATCCACTTAGAAGAATAGCAGTTGGAACCTCCCTCTGCACCTTGTGCCTTATAAAAAGCCTTACATATACTGTAATGGCACATTAATTCTTCAAATACATGAAGAACCAGTGGGTTGGCATCGAAAATTTTATTCATTTCATCAATGAAAGGAATATACTCTTCATATGGCAAATCTCCTGTTGGCAGCTGAAAAATGTATGCCATCTCATGGAGGGCGAATCCTATCTCGCCTCTTGGAGTCATGAAAGTGCCGGTACGGTAATTATACCTTTCCGCTAATGCCAAGAACAAATCTGGGTTTGGCCTAAAACCATAAGCGGTGCATTTGATGGCATTATATAAGCCTATCACCTTTAACTGTTCCCCAAAGTTGTTCAGAATCCATCTTACAAGAACAATCCATCTGGTATTTTCCGGGTTCACCAGACCAGTAAGCCTCATAGACTGTTTTGGGTAAACAATATTTTCTAGCTGAACAACTTCATTTGCAAAGATTGGGACTCTAACTGGCCTCAGAAGTGCCGAGTCCTCAGGAGGAATGGTAGCTGGCAGCAATCCTCGCAAAATTGAGACATGTGGTTCAGTACCACTGCGGAATCTTCCTTGACTGTATCCTATCCATCCAGCTTTTGCTTGACGGAATGGAGTAATATCCCACTTCATTTGCCTTTGATGACTCGCGTGGAATAAGTGAGCTATGTTGATGCTTTTGGACAAACCAGTCAGATATATTGGCTGATTCGCATCACCATCTCTATAATATGAGTATGACACTTTATCAAGAGCAGGCTGGGAGTTTATATCAATAGCATCTCCAGAAAGAAATGCTGGCTTCGAGTGGGTAACACTATCCACACTCTGTAGAGGCAGTCCACTCATCATATTCAGCAGGGTGTCATTCTCCTGATTTGTCAGAATAGCTATCCTTGTGGAAGGCCCATCAAATTGAGGAAAATGGACATGTGATAGGTCACTTTTATAGTTGTTTCCTACACATCCTTCAAATTGTGCATCCTGAGCCAGAATATCCACTGCAAAAGAAGAATAAGAAGTTAGAAATCTTCAACACAAAGAGATGACAAAGACCAATATACGCTCACTCTATCCTAAGCGTATGACAGATTCAAAGTTCAACATACACTCACTCTATCCTAAGCGTATGACAGATTCAAAGATCAACATACGCTCAGTCTATCCTAAGCGTATGACGAATTCAGAGATTACTTTTATGCTCAGTCTATACTAGGCGTATGATAAATTTTAAGTTCAGTTTACGCTCAGCTTTTATTCAAAGATTAGAGGATGATTGGATCTTTTTCTTAAGCGTATCAGCGTATGGTTGACAAGTTGTTCATCAAAAATACGCTAACAAAGGAGTTAGCGTATCTCAGTGAGACAACTTGACATAACGTATTCCTTCAAATCAGCGTATTTTGACATTTCTATCAAAGATACGCGTATCTTACAGAATACGCTCCAAACATATTTTTTTCGTATAAACGAAAAATATGGAATACGGCTAAACCCTAAAGAGGGAAGCGTATTTTCTGACGTATTGACCCTAAAAAGGGGATACGTTTTATGATCTTGTCCTAAACCAGAGCCCTAAATAGGGGATAGTTACTGTTCATCATCTCCATCCTCACCATAGAGGGGCTTCAATGGGTGTTCACTTCGTCGAATACGCTCGTCAGCAGTCTTCTTAGTAGCAGCGGCGGCAGGTCGAGATGACTCCGCAGGAGCCTTCCCCTTTCCCTTCACAGCAGCGTCGACTTTGGGCGCCATTGATGAAGATTGAGTCGAAGAAGAAGAAGTTTGAGTTTTGGAGCTTTTTCTCTCTCGAAGACAAATGCAGAAGTAAAGAAATGAATTAGGTTTTGAAAGACCTATTTATAGAAGAAAAGAGAAGTTTAAACGGCGGCCGTTCTTTAAACATAATCCCTAAAGATTTGCACTGATATTGAGGAAAATAACAAAATTATGCCAGTGTGTCAAGACTTATTCCCACTTTAAGTTCAAAGTAATTTCGAACTTTTGAAATTTATAAAGTTCGAAAACTTTGAAGGAGGTCTTGTAGGGTGTAAAAAATTATGACACGCTGACATACGCTCAGCCAAAGCTATACGCTCAAGGCCATACGCTCATCCAAAGCCATACGCTCAGCCAAAGCCGTACGCTCAGTGAATATTTTATTATTTCTTGAATGACAGCACCTCATATGTTTAATGGAGGATGAATCTGACACTTCGTCTTTCATGCAAAGACAGCTGCCCTATGAAGATTAGCCGTCGTATAGGTTTTCAAGAATTGATTTTGTCTCTTACGAGGACAGCTCATCAGCCATCATAAATGCACAGCCATCATTACTGTCATTTCTGACAGTCTGTCAACCATCATATCTGTAACACGACGCTCGAGAGATATTTGTCAGTTATTAGAAGATATGGCATATTTGAGAAGATTGAGGACAGCCACGTGTCTACTCCCTCAATGCTTACGGCTCCTTGCCAACCAAGTGAGCGTATGGACTCCAGACGACTCCTTGCTAATCAAGTGAGCGTATGGACTTCATACGACTCCTTGTCAACCAAGTGAGCGTATGGACTCCATACGACTCCTTGCCAATCAAGTGAGCGTATGGACTTCATACGACTCTTTGTCAACCAAGTGAGCGTATGTACTCCATACGACTCCTTGTCAATCAAGTGAGCGTATGGACTCCATACGACTCCTTATCAATCAAGTGAGCGTATGGACTCTATACGACTCCTTGTTAATAAAGTGAGCGTATCAGCTTTATATGACTCTATACTATCCAAGTCAGCATATGCAAGACATATGTCTTCAAAAGGTAGCGTATGACTCCTCTTCAACAAAGACAGCGTATCACAGCAAATGCATTCAGGATGACTTTAAACGTACAGTCAACACACGTTCTCACGTGTCCTGTACTCAGTTACCCACTTACTCAGAAGTTATGCAACGTGGCATCCATGCCATCAATCTCTCCTAGAGATATTCCACTACTTTCAACCGCACTCTAATGTGTTTCCATCAGAATTCGCCACGCGTCCCTGCAGTTTTGCACACGTCAAGTAACTGACTGAGCGTATGCTTCAGAACAGTTATCCAGAACTCTATAAAAGAGAGTTTCTTTATCTTCATCAGATACTACATTCAATTCAGAGAGAACAGAGAGATTGCCCAGTTGCTGTCCAAGTTCTTCGAAGTTCGAGTTTTCTTCATCGCATCGTCCAAGGGATAAAGTGATCGTCTTCTAGATCAGATTCTTATAGTTGTAATTTTCCCAGAAACACAATAAATAAAGTAAATTTATTTATGGAAAACAAATCCTAGTTAGTTAAAGTAGCAAGCCGTAGTTCTTGCTTGGCCGTGAAATGATTGGATGGAGTCTAACCAGTTTAGTCTTGTCCTGATCCTGTTCCAGATTACTGCATGACCAGAATGCTTGTATTTATTTTACCGATAAATGGTGAGCATCCCAAGTTCTGTTCAGACGAAGGGTTACAACCCCGGTCCTTGTTTGGTTTACGGGTTGTAACCTGGTTATCTGAATAGTTCCATAGTTATCTCGTCCTATATCATCCTGATATATTTTCTTTATTTCCAGTTTTTACTTTATTTATACTCTTGTGTTGATTGCTGGTTTTAGTTCCTAAGTGAAGCTCCCTTTGTGGCACTTGCTCTTTCTGGGATCTGACCCAGCTGGTTTTGTGTGGCCAGATTTTGGAACAGCTCCAGAGGATCTACCGACCTTCCAGCCAGATAGTGGCCACTAGACGGAACCATGGCAACGAGTGGGTTTATTTTTTTATCTCCCACTTAATTGTAAACATATTCTTTTGAGGCGTTTAGCCGACGAGCATCTGTTTAGCTCGATTGTACTTTACTTACTGTCTGCCTACGGGCTGTAACATGATTAACAGATCCTAGGGTTGATCATATATGACTAAACTCTTGCTAATCCTAACATTTTGTAACGACTAGCTTCATGATCAGCTGAATATGTAATATTTGGGATGCCTTATTATTGTATATTTAATGATCATACATCTTGTAACATTTACTTGCTTGTGATTGAGACACTAGGTATGTTCATGACCATAGGAGACCGCTGGCTTGTAGATAAACCCTCATGTATCTAGACAGCTGTGACCGTATAGGAAGATGGATCCCATTTCATATACGTAGCTGGCTATGTCTGCCCCCGCTCTTCAGTATTCTGGTTCTGGGGCATGACAAGGAACCAGCAAGTTTGAAAAACTTATGGAACGCTCGAAGTCACCTCTGTTCTGACTCCTCGGATGGACTTGCAATGGCGGCAGCAGCTCTCTCTCTCTTTCTCCTTTTCTGACTTGTGTTTTTCGTAATTCCTCAAAGTAGGCCAGAAGAGAGTAATTATAGAGAGAGGGTGGAAACCCTAGCCGCCTCTTCAGTTATGGAAAGATTGAATCAAATCTCAAAAGATAGCAACGAGATTTAATTCAAATTCCACAAAGATAGCAACAAAATTAATCCAAATCCCACAAAGATAGGATCTGAATTAATCGCATTGATTCAGCCTTTCCATAACTGATTTGTAATCTGCACAGTCAGCAGAGCCCTCCATGCGGCAGCAGCAGCAGCAGCAGCCTGGCCGCATGAGCCTCATGGCCGTATGGATCGCATGGGCCGCATGGACCACATGAGCCGCATGAGCCGCATGGCCGCATGGACTACATGGACCATATGAGCCGCATGGACCACATGAGCCGCATGGACCGCATGAGCCGCATGGACCACATGAGCCGTATGGACCGCATGAGCCGCATTGCCGCATGAACCGCATGTGCCGCATGTGCCGCATGGCCACATGGCCGCATGAGCCGCATGGCCGCATGGCCGCATGAGCCGCATGGACCGCATGAGCCGTATGAGGCCGCATATGAGCCGCATGTCGCATAAGATCGCATGGCCGCATATGAGCCGCATAAAGACCGCATGACTGCTGACGTGCTAAGTGCAAAGTGCGCCAACAAAATGCCACATTACGCCTCATGAGCCCATAAGCCCGAGCCCGAGCCCGAGTCCGAGTCCGAGTCCGAGTCTCTAAGCCCCTTTGGGGCTTAGCTCCAAATGGAATTAATCCAAGAGAATGACAAAAGCATTAATGCTTAATCTTGGAGCCTTATTCTTACCTCCTAGTAAAATCACCCACATGGTTCCCTCCTTAGGGTCACCACCCCATGTGCATCTCTCAACAACACACCCAAGTATATATGTTGAGATAACTCATGGTGTATTTCCAATGTGGGACTAAAATTTACAAGGCATATTGAGAGCAAGCTCTCTCCATGTAAAGAAACTACCAACAATCTCCCATATATCACAACAAATATATGTGTCTAGGGTTGAGCGTTCCCTATAGTAACTGTCCATTTTGCATTAGGATAGATGTCGCTGACGACTTGAATCTTCCCGCATGGGTTAAATAACAATGTGATACAAGAATGGACTACGCCTTGAATTCTGCACCACAATTGTAATTCTTCCCACTCACAAAGTGTAGTTACGTGTGCTTCTGGCTGCACATTAAAGGCCATGTGCCAGCCTGGTTTCAGTGTATAATTTTGGGCATCTACAAGTTTACCCTCAAGAGACGGCCTGATATCTCTTTCCATACACCATAGGTGAGTTCTTTATTAAAGAGATATGGCATGAAGCCTTGCGCTTCCTTGCGGTACTACGCTGCTATGACATGGCCTGAAGCTGAGACATTACCCCTACCTGGGGACCTCATCGCAGTGTTATACTACTGTAGCATGAGGTCACAAGCCTCTTTGTAGTGCCAAACTACCCAGCATGAAGCCTAAGGCTTCCTTGCGGTGTTACGCCGCAACGACATGGCTTGCAATGCCGAGGCTTTACCCCTACCTGGATACCTCATCGTGGTGTCGTGCCACTGTAACATGGAGCCATCCTCCCCTTTGTAGTGCTGTCTACAACTCTTTAATTACGTCATACAGCATTAGGCTACCTGCCTATTTGCGGTGCTACGCCGTTATGACTTGGCTTGCAAAGCCGAGGCATTACCCCTACCTGGGAACCTCATGGTGGAGTCATCCCACTGTAGCATGGAGTTTCACTCCTTGTAGTGCTGCTCTACCGTGCTTCCTGTAAAGCACACCAGGCATTCACTCTGCCTGAGAAATCATTAAGGCGTTTAAGCCATCCTTCCACAGGATCTGTTTTTTCGCAGAAAAATACATAGTAGACAACAGTGGTTATGGGTCCGTATCCCTTCCATGTAACAGAGAACAAGTACCCACTGTTACCTGATAGTTTTCCAGTCAGTGATCCTTCTTTGAACCAAAAGTTAGATGCCTAGTAGATTTCTCTTTGAACTAATAGCATAAAACTTTATGGTAGGATTACAAAGACATACTATCAGAATGCCTTCAAGCCCATTTTACAAGCTGTGTCATCGATCAACTGGCACTTGAGGCCCTTTGTGAACGGATCTGCCAGGTTCTCCTGACTCCGAACATCAACCACTGCAATTACACCTCTTTTGATAAGATTGTGTACTGCCCTGTGCTTCAACCGTACAGTCCTCTTCTTCCCATTGAAGAGGTCATTTGATGCTACCGCCGTAGTCGCCTGGTTGTCACAGTATATCGGTATTGCCGGTATCTGAGCCCCAACCACTGGAAGATCATACATGAGCTCCCGAAGCCATTCTGCTTCATCTGCTGCAGTTTCAAGTACATAGAATTCAGATTCCATGGAGAAACGAGAGAGTATAGTCTGCTTCTTCGACTTCCATGATATAGCAGCTCCACCCAAGGAAAAGACATATCCACCTGTGGATCTCTCGCTTTCCACCTCTGAACACCAGCTAGCATCATTAAAGCCTTCCACTACTGTCGGATACCCGTTGTAGTGTAGTGCATATGTCTGAGTCTTCTTGAGATATCTCATCACCTGCTTCACAGCTTTCCAGTACTCAACCCCTGGGTTGCTTGTGAACCGACTCAGCATTCCTACGACGAAAGCTATGTCAGGTCTTGTGGCAGTAGTTGCGTACATCAAACTTCCGATAACGCTAGAATACTCCAGCTGCCTGACGCTTTTCCTTGAGTTTGGCTTCAGCTTCTGATCACACCTGTATGACGTATTGATCCCTGGAAGATCCTTATACCCATAGCGTGTGAGCATCTTCTCAATGTAGTGAGATTGTGACAGCGCTACTCCAGTGTCTGTCCGGATGATCTTTATGCCCAAGATGACATCTGCATCCCCCAAGTCCTTCATACTGAACTTGGTTGAGAGAAACTTCTTTGTCTCTGTGACACAGCCTATATCCGTACCTAGGATTAGCATGTCGTCCACGTACAGACAAACGATGACTCCTCTTCCATCAGCAAACTTTGTGTAAACACATTTGTCCGTCTCGCTGACTCTGTAGCCGTTTGACCTAATAACTTTGTCAAACTTCTCATGCCACATCTTGGGAGCTTGCTTCAAACCATACAATGATTTCACCAACTTGCAGACTTTGTCTTCAAGACCTTTGACGACAA
Organism: Iris pallida; assembly: GCA_029216955.1. NCBI lineage: Eukaryota > Viridiplantae > Streptophyta > Magnoliopsida > Asparagales > Iridaceae > Iris > Iris pallida. Next base: position 22,587,445 of record JANAVB010032219.1, on the reverse strand, counting down.
ATCCGTCTGGCTGTTGCATGTAAATCTCTTCGGTCAGCTCCCTATTCAGGAATGCTGTCTTTATATCCATCTGATGTATCACCAACTTATGTATAGCTGCTAGAGCGATTAACATCCTGATGGTGGTCATCCGAGCTACTGGAGCGTACGTGTTAAAGTAGTCTATCCCTTGTTTCTGAAAAAATCCCTTGGCTACCAGCCTGGCCTTGAACTTGTCAATAGTTCCATCTACCTTCATCTTCTTCTTCAAGATCCATTTACATCCGATGGATTTTTCTTCTTCAGGTAGATCTACCAACACCCATGTGTTATTGGAGGTGATAGAGTCAAACTCGTCATTCACTGCCTCCTTTCAGAAGATAGCATCTCTGGTCTTCATCGCCTTATCATAGGTAAGCGGATCTGCTTCCACATGATAGGTGACAAAGTCATCGCCGAAGTCTTTCGGTCTCCTCGCTCGCTTAGCTGACGGCTCTGCAAGTTCTGGTACAAGAGTTGTTTCATCAACAACAACTTCTTCTTGGACTACTGGCTCATATGAGATTTCAGTCTCATTTGCACCTACATCATTTTCCGGAATGTCCGAAAGAATAATGTTTTTGTTTTTTGCAAACTTGTCTTCAAAGTATTCAGCATCGCGAGATTCGATGATATGATTTGACTCAATATCAAGAAATCTTCTAGCATCACTCTTCTCGGCATACCCCAAGAAGATCGCCTTCGTAGTCCTTGTCCCTAGCTTCTGAATCTTAAGATCTGGGAGCTTCACATACGCCAGACACCCCCACACTCGAATGGCATTCAAGTTTGGTCTGACTTTGAACCAGAGTTCATGAGGAGTTACGTCCGAAGTTGCATATGGCACTCTATTTAGAATAAAAGTGGCCGTCAATGCAGCTACTCCCCAGTAGCATTTAGGAAGACCCGCGGTTAGCAGCATTGAGTTCATCATTTCTGTCAACGTTCTGTTCTTCTTCTCCGTTACTCCGTTGGATTGAGGAGAATATGGAGCAGTAGTCTCGCATATGATTCCATGTTCTTTACAGAATGATGCGAATTCATGAGACCTGTACTCCCCACCTCGATCACTTCTTAACCTCTTGAGTTGTTGTCTAGTCTGCCATTCAGCTTCGGCCCTGAACTCTTTGAACTTCTTGAAGGCTTCGTCTTTAGACTTGAGCAAGTAGACGAACGCGTACTTTGAGAAGTCGTCGATGAAGGTTATGAAATACTTCATCCCGGCCTTCGTGGAGAAATGTTTGAAGTCACGGATATCGGAGTGCACCAACTCCAGAAGATCTGTGCTTCGATTGACCCGATGAAAGGGTTTCCTTGTGATCTTCGTCTGAGCACACACTTCACACTTCTCCACCTTACCCCCACATTTGGAGATAAGTCCTAGACTAGACATTTTGTTAATTCTTTTACAATGAACATGTCCTAGTCTATTATGCCACAACTCAAGAGAATAATCAGAAAATGCAACTGCATTAATGTCATCAAACTGGTTGACAAGCTGAATTTTAAACATTCCTTCGGTTTGATAAGCCTTTCCGAAGTATGTTCCTTTCTTGGACATCACCATCTGACCAGCATTGATGTCCATCCTCAAGCCTGCGTTGTAGAGCAGGCTCCCAGAGATCAGGTTCTTGGCAATCGCCAGAACATGATTCACACCTTGAAGCGTCAGAGTGTTCCCAGAAGTGAGTTTCAGTTCCACGGTCCCGATCCCCAGAACTTCAGCTTGGGCCTGGTTCGCCATGAAAACCTTCTCAGATATCGGCTGGTACGTGATGAACCATTCCTTGCCAGAACAGACATGGCAAGTCGCACCAGTGTCTATCCACCAGTCAGAGTCAACCCCCACAGTTGTGACCTGTCCGATCATAGCAACAGTGTTAGAAACCAATGAAACCTTATTAGGCTCACCTTTCTCTGATTGTTTAGGACTTAGATCTGCATTCACTCTTGTAGTGGCCTTTCTTGCCATAATTGTAATAGGTCACGTGGGACTTAGTCTTCTGTTGCTTGAAAGAAGGACCCTTCACTTTTAGATTAGTGAAGTCCTTTTTCTTGGGATGTGAAGCCGCCTGCTTCCCCTTGGGATCTCTTATCTGCACGAGATTGGCTTTAGCCAACTGTTTGGACAGAGTGTCCATCTTCTGTTGGGAACGCATATCGTCCTCAACATGGATCTCTTGAAGTAGATCTCCCAAGCTAATGTCTAGCTTCTTTCTGTGCATCCTTGCATAGAAGGTACTCCATCCAGCAGGAAGTTTTGAGACGATCCCTCCGACGACAAACTTGTTAGGAAGGGGCATCTCTTTGTCTTCCAGTTTCTGACGCAGCTTCAGAAATTCCTTCACCTGTGGCAGCATGGACTTTTCGTCCTCAAAGAGCAATTTATGATATTTTTCAACCACAAACATTTTACTCATGTTCTTGTCTTCTTCATACAGATTTTCCACAGACTCCTATATGTCTCTGGCAAGTTCTTTCTTCGAGTAGGATTCTGCCAGGGAGTCCTCCATAGCATTCAGGATGAGAAGCCTGCAGATGCTATTTTCCCTTCTCCACTTGGCCTGGAGTTTGGTAGACGCGTTGATTGCTGGCAGTAGATCCAGTGTCTAGAATAGAGGGTTCTTCCTCCAACAAAACATGATCAACGTCTTTCAGTTGAAGAGTTAGGTAAACCTTTCTTTTCCAGACTTGATAATGCTCTCCATCAAACTTTTCCAACTTGCAGAAGTCCGATTGGAGAAGCGAAGCATTAATGTTTTCCATCTACAGGATCTTGCTTTGAGATTGTTAGTCCCGGGGCTTGATCAAAGATGGTAAAACAAATGCAACAAAGATCTACGAAGATACAAATACCAAATAATCCGATTACAATATAGAGGAGAAAAATAGAGAAGAGAAGATCTCTCGTTCTTCCTTGCAAACGTGTTGCAATTGGGACAGAACGAGTTACAATAATCGAGAGAGAGATGAGAAGAAGAACAATACTGGGGTGTCAAAACACCGTTGCTCAAAGCAAGATTTGCCCCACACGATCTGCTTCTAGGAACCAGCAAGTTTGAAAAACTTGTGGAACGCTCGAAGTCACCTCTGTTCTGACTCCTCGGATGGACTTGCAATGGCGGCAGCAGCTCTCTCTCTTTCTCCTTTTCTGACTTGTATTTTTCGTAATTCCTCAAAGGAGGCCAAAAGAGAGTATTTATAGAGAGAGGGTGGAAACCCTAGCCGCCTCTTCAGTTATGGAAAGATTGAATCAAATCTCAAAAGATAGCAACGAGATTTAATTCAAATCCCACAAAGATAGCAACGAAATTAATTCAAATCCCACAAAGATAGGATCTGAATTAATCGCATTGATTCAGCCTTTCCATAACTGATTTGTAATCTGCACAGTCAGCGGAGCCCTCCATGCGGCAGCAGCAGTAGCAGCAGCCTGGCCGCAAGTGCAAAGTGCGCCAATAAAATGCCACATTACGCCTCATGAGTCCATGAGCCCGAGCCCGAGTCCGAGTCCGAGTCGCTAAGCCCCTTTGGGGCTTAGCTCCAAATGGAATTAATCTAAGAGAATGACAAAAGCATTAATGCTTAATCCTTGGAGCCTTATTCTTACCTCATAGTAAAATCACCCACATGGTTCCCTCCTTAGGGTCACCACCCCATGTGCATCTCTCAACAACACACCCAAGTATATATGTTGAGATAACTCATGGTGCATTTCCAATGTGGGACTAAAATTTACAAGGAATGTTGAGAGCAAGCTCTCTCCATGTAAAGAAAGCACTAACATTTACAATGTTCAAATGAACATTGTGAAAGATATCCTCCCTTTTACAACCCTGGATATAACAACCTTATATTAAACGTTGTAAAAGCTCTTTTACAACGTTTTTTTAGCGTTGTAAAAGTCATTTTTTCTTGTAGTGGCAGAGTTCTTTAGCACTTTTGTATTCAAAAAATATGTCATAGAGAGACTCAGACATAGCGCTTAAGATTATGTGGAAACAGTGGTAATCTATTTCCTTAGGGGTCTTAGGTTTGGAAGACGAGGACGACTTTGTTACTCCTATGTCAGACTCAGTATCGTCAAAATTATTTGTGATGGGTGTGGACCCATCAAGCAGAAATCAATCCTAAAGTTGTAAGCCAGAACTTAATTTGGCTTTGCCACCTCTTGAAGTAGGTACCATTGAACTTAGAGGACTTTGCAGTGTAGGTCTCTTCCTTGGTAGACATGTTTTCTTAAAAGTCTGTAAAATTTATATTTACTCAATAAGATGGCTTAAGCTAAAATTAACAATTCAAATGATTTTAGTAATCTATCTTTAAAATTTTAGTTTTTCAAGTTTTGATAAGGTTGTGTTAGCTGTAGGGGCCGGATCCCAGCAAGCGGAGGTTCACTAAGAATACTTAAGTACCGGTCGCTTAGACGATCTTTTCCTTGTTGACAGAAGGGCCATTTCGGCTTGTTCCCAAACAAATATCTACTTTAGAACTTTAAAATTAAATAAATTTTACTAAATATATAAGCTATTTGTTTTGGCTTAAAAAAATATTGAGTAAAGGAAAAACTAGATTGACAAAATTACTAACACAATAATGTTTGTCTAAGGTGTCAATTTATGAAAATGACAACTTGTTACAAATGTGACAAATATTTGAAAATTAACAAATAACTTGTTAATAGTAAGTGAAAATATTTGCTAGAATATTGTTAAGTGTAAGCAATGTATAGCAAATTTTGTGAGTGAATAGAAGATATGTTAACACTAATATAAATAGATTATAACAATGTATGTAAATGTTAATGATTATAATAATTTAATGAATAATTTAAGCACTGTTTATAGCAATAGTGTACTTGTTCCGATTTGTTAACAAAACAAATAAATAATGTTGAAGGCAAATTATTAGGTATGAATAACTTTGTAAAACAAATTGTTTAACAATCTTAGTTTCAACGTAGCAAAGTTTTACTAAAGGACAAGTTTAGTATGCTGGAAAGTTTTTTGAAACAAGCAAACAAATGAAGCCAGCAAACAACTTCTTGTTTGAATATGACAACAAGCATCGTTTTTGTTTGAATATGACAACAAGAAAAAAAATATTTGTAGCAGTAAGAAATATTTGTTATAATATAGTAAGAAATACTTGATAACAAATAGTTGAAAAAAGTGTAGACATGAAGCAAATTTCATAACAACAATTAGAGATTTTTGTTTCAAATTTAGCAGTGATTTTTTGTAACAGCAAGTAGAGATTTTGTTAGAAATTAATTAACTCTTAGATTGTTAAAATTTTCTTCAATTTTCTTCCTTTTAATATCTGCAATAAAAATAAAATAATAAGTATGTTACCGGTCTCCGGAAAAGTCGTGCACGTAGCAATATCCTAAGAGTTAATTCGGGTCTATGTGCAGACTTTGTCCGAACGCTCCTAGAGGTAAAATCTTCCACTCCACCGGAATTTCCTTGCCGCACATGACGCAGAGAGAATGACCCCGACTTAGCTCTACCCAGAATAGCAACGAAGAACAGAAGAGAGTTTCAGTAAGAGGAATTTTTTAGAGAGTTTTCACGTAGAATGCTTAGTGTATGAAAGGAGATGGAGGCTTAATATATAGGCTAATTTGATCTTTGAAATGGACAGAATTTATTATTAATAAAGACTGAATGTTACAAAACATTTACAGCACAGCACATGAAAAACATGTGGTTGATTGAACTTGGTCACAATTCAGTATCAACCGTTACAAAAATAATGGACTCTAACAGTCAAAAAATAAATAATGAGGAGCAAAAGGATTTTCGGGGCTCAGCACGAACCTGAAAAGAAAATCGATTCAGCATTTAGCGCACGCAGATGTGGGAACGTACCTGCATCCATTACGTGCACAAAACCGAAACCGAGCCGAGCCAGATGGCAACACAAGAGTGTGGCTCATAGGGCTCTCATACAACACTTTAATGAGACAAAAATGAAGAAAGCAATATATGCTAGACAAGGGAACCTTGTCCAGCCGATGTGGGACTAAATATATAGGGGAGTTAAGCTTTTGTAGGTACATGTATGTGTGAAGGCAACACACATACAGCTAACATAACTCCTATTTGGGAACTTCTCAGTATTTGGGAAACATAATAACCTGCAAGCTGAATCTATCTTAGCTCTTCGACTTCTAACTCCTATAAATTAACATCATAAAGGCTATAGCGAAAAAAAATCACAATTGACCTGGTGCTGACAACTTTGTTATGTAGTTTGAATCCATATTTTAAAAATCGGACCAGAAATAGATCCGGATAAGACACTGGGTCGAGTCAAATTGGTTCAACTAGCAATTCAACCAGTATGGTTAACCTAAGTGGTCCAAATTTGGTTCTTTCTGGACACTATTTTTTACAAAAATATTCATTTAAAATTAGTTTTTGAAAAAATTATGGGTCAATACTGACCCGGTCCAGAAAATGTTCCGATTCATGGGTCAACCGTTGATCCGACCTGTTCGGTCCAATTTTTAAAGCACTTATTTAAATCACTATCCAGCTTCACGAATTTACTTAGGCTAATGCTAAGGGCATTAAATATTATGTTAGGCAATTACTTGTTAGGGACATCACTTTTAAGTTGTGAAATAGTTAGGAGACATCACATCATTTATTAGGGCAACGCCACAACACAAATCCAAAATCAGATTCCCTCTTCCTCTCCATATTCTTTCACAACTTTTTTCTTTTCTAGGATAACCTTCCCTTACTCTTGCAACCCTAATCAAAGATGGGACAATCCAAGATTTCTTCAAAATCAAGGTAAATCTTTTTTCCTCTTCATTTCAAATATGTTTTCTAGGGTTTTCCAAATAATATTGAACACACCAATTTTAGAATTTTATTTTATTTTATTTTTATATTTAAATTAATGTATATTGGGGTTTTATTCTTTTCACTAATGCCATTATTGGTGATTTTGAACCCCCATTATAGGGGTTTGGAAGCTTCAGAATTAGGGACATTCTGGTTCGAGATGTACACTTGACTGCCAAATCTTTGGCAGTCCAAAGATTGAGAAGTTAATTTTCATAGGTCTACCAAACTTTTGGTAGTTATATCCACAATAAAGGCTGCCAAAATTTTGACAGTCCTAAGATATATGATTTTGGCAGTCTACATATTTAATTATTATTTTTTGTTGCAGTCGCCAAAGTAAAGGAGAGAAAACCCCTCAAAGGGACAAGCTAAAGGAAAAAAGGAAGCCCCCGATGATGTTAGAGCATAGATCGTGGCAAGCACAACATAAAAGTGAAGTACGCCTAAATATAATAGAGGCGATGTTGACCAATCCGTGTAGATCACTTCGACCGCATACCGCCAAAATGCGTTCGAAGAAGAAATCTCCCCCATCTCCCGTTTAACTGTTTTCGATGAAAATGAACAAGTGTCCATACAGAACGTTAAATGATGGGTCCGGACCTTCTAAAGAGACACGTCCAGTGGTTGCCATCTCCACAATCCTATGAAGACCATAATACCTATAATATATGGAACAAAATGCAAGTACATCGGTATTTTTTAAATTATAATTGTTAGTTGTAATTTTATTTCACATATCATTTTTCAGGAGACCATACGACTACCATGATTCAATAACCACGGAAAGAAATATCATACATATGGTTTCGATAACTTGGACGTCGTCGTCAAGGACAAAATTGTACCCACCAGTATGTTGGCCCATTGGTTATTGATCACACCTGATTTTGATAATCAACCTCAACTTTGTTCGATACGCAAAATATACAAATTGCTACAAGATTACAAGTTTAAAATCAGAAGAACATCTATATCTACGTCTTACTGCATCTACGTCCTACTGCTACAAAGTACAGACATCGTGTCATCATAAAGAACCAAACGCATTGGAATCAGATCAAGCTTTTTTATATTTTATTCTTTATTTTTACTTTTAATGAGTCTAGGAATAAATTTGTAAGGTTGATCAGGATTGGTACTAGCTTAGGTTCTTATCAGCCCACAAACATAAAAAGGCTACCTATCCATATTTCCAAGACCACTATCCAAAAAGTGCAAAACCCATGCAAATTTGGCCCAAACTATACAAATTTGACCTAACAGAACTTGGCCCGAGTTCGGCCATGTCAGTTTGATTTTCGTTTTGAAATCCCTCCAAATCTGCATCCAACGTTCGAATGCGAGATTCCTGCATTCGAACTCAGCCCGAATTCGGTCTGCAAAAATACTAAAAATAGAGAAGAACTTTCATCATTTCAAATCACTCATTCACTTATTCCTTCTCTTCTCTATTCTTTCTAAAGTGTTTTCTATGAGCTAAAGCTTTCAAATCAAGCCTATACCACTTTTAGCCCAAGCCAGTACAGTTTTGTTCAATTAAGAGTTTTGGTACTGAGAGTTGTATAAGAGGCTGTATTCAGAAAACATTTCAGTTTTCAAAATCGTCCTCTGGAGTCGGCCGTACGCTCGTCACCAAGCACGATGTTGTAAGAGACTACAAGATCTCAATTAGCTTGTGCCATAGTGGATTAACATCGAGTAAGAGTACTCGAGACTGGACTAGTCCTCTCAGAGGGATACCAATATACATCGCTGTGTCACTGAGTTTGATTTTCTTGACTCTTACTCTACTACTTTTTATTAACTGTCATTTACCTTTCATAGTATATAGTGCTGCTTAATTTTCATTAGTGATAATTTCTGCTGCATACGCACACACTCTATTCACCCCCCAGAGGTGCTCAATGGTCCTACAATTTGTATCAGAGCAGGTTATACATATACATAACCATCTAGAGAGTATATATATCTATGGTAGCCGTTAAATCTATATTCAACGGTGAAGGACAATCCACAAATAGACCTCCACTATTTGATGGAACAAATTATACTTACTGGAAAATACGGATGAGTTTCTTTCTTAAGTCACTAGACTTCGATCTTTGGTCGATAGTTATAGACGGTCATAAGAAACCGCCTAGAACAGTGATTGATGGTGTAGTAGTGGACAAGCCACATGACAAATACACGGGGCATGAAAAAACACATGCTAGTCTAGATGCACGAGCCATCAATACACTATTCTGTGCAATTGACAAAATCGAGTTCAATCGCGTATCAACCTGTACGACGTCTAATAAAATTTGGAGACTTCTTAAGGTAACTCATGAAGAGACTTCCCAAATAAAGGAATCCAAAATCAGTAGACTAACACAGGAATATGAGTCCTTCAAGATGAAACTCGGTAAATCAATTACACAGATGTTCACTCATTTCCTTGATATTACTAATCCTTACAGTCTCTTGGTAAGGATTACAACAATCACGAGAAGATCAAAAAGATACTAAAAACTTTAACAAAGAATTGGAACCCTAAGGCCACCGCGATCATAGAAGAAAATGACCTCACCAAGATGACTTTGGAGACATTGATAGGAAAGCACATGACCTATGAGCTGGACTTGCAAGAATTTAAAGAAGCAACTCCCAAAAAAAATCAATTGCCTTCAAAGCACAAGCCAGAAGAGTCTCGTGCAATAACTCTGATGAAGAAGATTCCGTTGGTGATGAACATGCCCTGCTGGTCAAAAATTCAAGAAAGTTCTTAAAGTTTGAGAGATCAAACCGAAAGAAGAAAGACATCCACAAAAGCAACAAAGAAGAAACAATCTGCTTCGAATGTAAGAAGTCAGGGGACATAAAGAAGGATTGTCCACTGTCAAAGAAAAATAATCCATATGATCGATCAAGATCGAGTATAAAAGCTACAACAAGTCAAAAGTATGCTAACACAAGCATCTGGCATGAAAGTGAGGCCAGTGAATCAGAGGAGGAGGACAGACCCAAGCAGCAGTACAAATGTCTATCTGATGGCATTCAACAAGGTATCTGAGAACCCTCTGTATGATGATTTTACTTTCGATGAGTTAGAAAATGGCTTTAGCGAACCACTTGAAGAGCATAGAAATATGTTGGACAAGTATAAGCAATCTCGCAAAGAGATTAAGGTATACACAACCGAAGTAGCTAGATTGTCTAATCTTATTAAAGACATTAAAGGGACATCTACTATCGGTAACATGGAAGAGATAGCAAACTTAAAGTAGACTATCAGGAGGCTATCCTCACCATAGAGAAAAAAAGAGACTATGTCAAGGTATAATAACTTTATGACATAGAGAAGAAGAGACACTTAGTCACTGAGCAAAGGCTCATAGATATGACTGCTAAATATGAGGAGTCTTGTGCGATCTCTAAAAAGTTAGAGATCAAGTTAAGCAAATAGGTCATCCCTGTTACATGGCCTAAGGTTAGTCCTAATATCAAGCATACATCACAAAAGACTAAACCAAAGAAAGCACATAAGCAACACGCTTCTCACAATTATGCTTTCACATACAGGTTTTCAAGAAAGACACATAATAATGTCAACACAGAAACAAAGATCACATTTTCAAAACTCACATACACATATTATGGTACACACGAGCACATATTATGATATTGTAGAGCTAGAAAGCTTGTTGACACTAATTTACTTGCTTGGATTCCTAAGGCTAATCATAATGGACCCTTAAAGAAATAGGCACCAAAGGATTCATCTACTAGTTTTGTAGGTGGACCCTCAACCCTATTATGCTAAAAGCAAGTAAATACACAATAGCGGATGTTCGCGGCACATAACTGGTGATGCATCTTTATTCGCTAATCTATCGATGAAGAAGGATATGTGTCCTTCGGCAACAATCTGAGAGGTGATATCATTGGTAACGGTACTGTTGGTATGTCTCCTTCAGAAATAAAAGGCGTTTGTCTAGTCACGGAATTGAAACATAACCTATTGAACATAAGTCATTTGGCAGATAATGGTTATGACATCAACTTTGTGAAAGACAAATGTTCTATATATGAAATGTCTACTGGGAATCCCATATATAAAGGGTCAGAGAAGACAATATATATGTTTTCTTTCTAAAACGTACTAATAATGCAGGTAACTACCTAGTAGCCAATCATGATGAAAGCTGGCTATGGCACATAAGGCTAGGACATACAAATATGGACACTATCTCAAGGCTATGCACTAAAAAACTGGTAAAAAAACTCCCATAAATTATCTTCAAGAGAGATATGGTATGTTCAGAGTGAAAAGAACAAAGCAACTAGGTCATCTTCTAAATCTATCAACACTGTAAGTACTTCTAGACCTTTGCAGTTAATTCATATGGATTTATTTGGTCTAGTAGAGTGGCTAGTCTGGGCGATAAACTCTACGCTTTTGTTATAGTTGATGACTTCTCTCAATATACTTGGTTTTTTTTATCAAACAAAAGTGATGCCATTTTTGAATTTCAAGTATTTTGCAAAAAGGTACAAAACGAAAAAGGTTTTATGATTACTCGAATTCGAAGTGATCATGGTGGCAAATTCATAAATACTGAAAGTTTTGTGATGATAGTAGATACTACCACGAGTTTTCTTGTCCTAGAACTCCTCAATAGAATGGTGTTGTGGAGCGGAAGAATCATACTCTAAGCGATATAGCTAGAGTCATGCTGAATCAACATAATCTTCCAAAATATTTTTGGACAAAAGCTATTAGTACAGCTTGTCATATTTTAAATAGGGTGTTAATTTGACCTATCTCGAAGAAAATCTCTTATGAATTGTGGTTTGGAAGGATTCTAAACATTTTTTATTTCAAGGTTTTTGGTTGTCATTGTTTTCTCCTGAACACCAAGGATAACTTGGAAAAGTTTGACTCGAATGCAGACGAAGGAATATTTTTCGAGTATGTTGCCAAGAGTAAAGGATATAGAATTTTTAATAAAAGATCTATGATTTTTGAAGAGTCCTTTAACGTTACTTTTGATGAGCTCAATAGTCAGAGATCCAGTGATAGTGACGATGAGGATGTACAAAATAAATTCAAGACACCCGAAGATACTGCAACCAACGAGAGCTACTTGAAAAGTCTACCTAAGAGAATAAAGTTCATGCCAGGCCATCCAGAGACACTCGTAATAGGTGATATATCTAAAGGAGTAAGTACACGTTCTTCTACTAGAGATATAGCAGCAAATATAGCTTTTATTTCTCAAGTAGAACCTAAGTCAGTAGCAAATGCTTTTTCTGATGAGTGTTGTATTGATGCCATGCAAGAAGAACTTAATCAATTTGAGAGAAACCAAGTTTGGGAACTTGTTTCTAAACCTATTGTTCAATCGATAATTGGTACCAAATGGGATGTTCCGAAATAACTAAGTGAGGATGAACAAGTTCTACGCAACGAAGCACGTCTAGTGCCACAAGATTATAATCAAGAAGAAGGGATTGATTATGATGAGACATATGCTCCTGTTGCTAGACTAGAATCTATTCGTATATTTTGTGCATTTGCATATTTTTACATTTTTAAATCTTTTTCAAATGGACGTGAAAAGTGCATTTGAACAAATTTTTGAAGGAAGAAATTTTTGTGAATTTTAAAGATTTCCAAAAATCCGATCACGTTTTCAAGCTTAGAAAAGCACTTTATGGACTCAAACAAGCACCGGCATGCTTGGTATGAACAACTAAGTGCCTTTCTACTTGAAAATAGTTTTTCAAAAGGAAGAGTTGATACAACCTTGTTTACCATATAGTTAGTTGACAGTATTTTACTTGTGCAAATTTACGTAGATGACATTATTTTCGGTTCTACTAACGAAAACTCTGTCAAGATTTTGCTAAGTGTATGCAGAGTGAGTTTGAAATGAGTATGATGGGAGAGCTCAAATAATTTTTAGGACTCCAGATCAAATCACACTCACAGGGAACATTCATCAATCAAGTCAAGTACCCGAGGAATTTACTAAAGAAGTATGACTTCGACAATGTAAATTCTATCGGCACGCAATGGCTACATCAACAACACTTGATAGTGATGAAAGTCGTAAACCAGTCGACCAGCGTAAGTATCGAGATATGAAAAATAGTTTATTTTACTTAACTGCTAGTTGCCCTGATATAATGTTAGCGTTTGTATTTGTGCACGATATCAAGCTAATCCTAAGGAATCACACTTATGCGCCGTTAAGCGTATCTTCGATACCTTAAAGGAACTTCTACAGTCGGCTTATGGTATCCCAAAACTACATCTTTTGACCAAATAAGTTACTCAAATGCTGATTTTACTGGATGTAAAGTAGACCGTAAAAGTACCACCAGGTATGTGTCATTTTCTGGAAAGGCTTTAGTCTCTTGATTTAGCAAAAAACAAAACTCTGTAGCTCTATCAACAACTGAGGCTGAATATATCGCCGCAGGACGTTGTTTTGCTCAAATTTTATGGATGAAGCAAATCCTAGAAGACTAATCTGTACTACACAAAGATTTTCATTTATTGTGACAATACTAGTACTATTAACATGACTAAGAACCCAGTATGTCATTCACACACTAAACACATAGAAATACGTCACCAATTTTTATGTGATCACCAACAACACGAGGATATTTGCTTAGAATTTATTGACACAGATCATCAATTAGTAGATATTTTTATAAAACCACTTGCTGAAGATCGTTTCAATTATCTACGTCGCGAGTTAGACATATTTGAATTTTCAGAGTCATAATGCGTTATGATTAAAAAATACTTAAAAACTTGATTCAACGATTTATTAATTTAAGTTATTTTGGGTACAAGCCGAAACGGCCTTCTGTCATACATATGTAAATAGCCTGAAGCGACATGATGCACTAGTCTTCTGACTATCGCTAGCTAGAATCCAGCCCCTACAGCTAACCCAAAATGATGAATATTAATTAAATCAAAGAATTAAAAATTATTATGTTATTTTTATTATTTATACACATAAAATGACCTAAAATTTGAGTAGCCGAACTCGGACCGAGTCCTGATCGAGTTCGGGCCGAACTCGGTGTCAGGATTTTATATACCAGCAACAAACAGAAGCCCCTCTTTTCTCTTATTCCTTCTTCTTCCTCCTCCGAATAGCTGCCATTAAACATAAAACCCTAACCCTAGTTTTGTGTAAACTCCTTTCCAAGCCTCAAAACTCTATCTCCTTCGATCTAACGACTCTATGAGTGCATTCTCTACCAATTTTCCATCTTCATTGAGGTATATCTCTCTTATAAAACCCCTGAATTTTTAAAATTATTTTTATTTAAAAAGACTTTAAAACAAATTTATGCAATTTATGGGGTTTTTTATATTAAAGATGACCTTAGCCATTGTGGAGGTTTGGAGCACAAGATGACCATAAAATTTGGTACGAAAGATGTAGCAGTGTGCCTTGACTAGTGTACTAGCCATGCCATGGGAGGCCTAGCCATAGTTTTGTCCAAACTAGGAAAATCAGACCAAGTTGTGCATTAACTCATTTAAATTAGTTTAATTAAATATTATTTATGTTATTGATTTTTAGATGATCTGCTTGGACCAAACCAGCCCGAACTGGGCCCAAATCCAATTTAAGCCCATATAGGCATGTGGTGGGACCAAGCTGGCCATGTAGACATATTTTATGTACGTAGCAATATTTCCTAAATTATTTTAAAATTTATGTACAATTTCTAACTATTTAATTATTTGTGCGATTATTGATATTTATTATTTAATAATACTTTACAATGTTTGCAAAATATTCTGGACCCGAATAAGGGTGTGCGGTATAAGTCCACCCATTGGGACGATTTTATTATTTTATTATTACTTAAGTTATTTTATGGAGATTAAATAAATATGTTCATTCTATTTAAATATTATTATTATTTGAGTTGATTTATTGGAAATTGAATTTATAAATAAGTACATAGGTTTAAATATATAAATATTTGGATATGTGACATTTAAATTGTTATTTGGATTTTTATATAGATTTATGGTGTATATATAATATATATATATATATATATATATATATATATATATATATATATATATATATATATATATATAATATATTATA
>JANAVB010032219.1:22551260-22572410 GCA_029216955.1 Iris pallida | reverse complement strand
CAAAACTGAGATATGTGGTTCAGTACCACTGCGAAATCTTCCTTGACTGTATCCTATCCATCCACTTTTGCTTGACGGAATGGATGATATCCCACTTCATTTGCCTTTGATGACTCGCGTGGAATAGCGAGCTATGTTGATGCTTTTGGACAAACCAGTCAGATACATTGGCTGATTCGCATCACCATCTCTATAATATGAGTATGACACTTTATCAAGAGCAGGATGGGAGTTTATATCAATAGCATCTCCAAAAAGAAATGCTGGCTTCGAGTGGGTAGCACTATCCACACCTGTAGAGGCAGTCCACTCATCATATTCAGCAGGGTGTCATTCTCCTGATTTGTCAGAATAGCTATCCGTGGAAGGTCCATCAAATTGAGGAAACGGACATGTGATAGGTCACTTTTATAGTTGTTTCCTACACATCCTTCAAATTGTGCAACCTGAGCCAGAATATCCACTGCAAAAGAAGAATAAGAAGTTAGAAATCTTCAACACAAAGAGGACAAAGACCAATATGCTCACTCTATCCTAAGCGTATGACAGATTCAAAGTTCAACATACGCTCACTCTATCCTAAGCGTATGACATTCAAAGATCAACATACGCTCAGTCTATCCTAAGCGTATGACGAATTCAGAGATCACTTTTACGCTCAGTCTATACTAGGCGTATGATAAATTTTAAGTTCAGTTTACGCTCAGCTTTTATTCAAAGATTAGAGGATGATTGGATCTTTTTCTTAAGCGTATCAGCGTATGGTTGACAAGATGTTCATCAAAAATACGCTAACAAAAGTTAGCGTATCTCAGTGAGACAACTTGACATAACGTATTCCTTCAAAGCGTATTTTGACATTTCTATCAAAGATGCGCGTATCTTACAGAATACGCTCCAAACATATTTTTTTCGTATAAACAAAAAATGGAATACGGCTAAACCCTAAAGAGGAAAGCGTATTTTCTGACGTATTGACCCTAAAAAGGGGATACGTTTTATGATCTTGTCCTAAACCAGAGCCCTAAATAGGGGATAGTTACTGTTCATCATCTCCATCCTCACCATAGGGGCTTCAATGGGTTCACTTCGTCGAATACGCTCGTCAGCAGTCTTCTTAGTAGCAGCGGCGGCAGGTCGAGATGACTCCGTAGGAGCCTTTCCCTTTCCCTTCGCAGCATCGTCGACTTTGGGCGCCATTAATGAAGATTGAGTCGAAGAAGAAGAAGTTTGAGTTTTGGAGCTTTTTCTCTCTCAAAGACAAATACAGAAGTAAAGAAATGAATTAGGTTTTGAAAGACCTATTTATAGAAGAAAAGAGAAGTTTAAACGGCGGCCGTTCTTTAAACAGAATCCCTAAAGATTTGCACTGATATTGAGGAAAATAACAAAATCATGCCAGCGTGTCAAGACTTATTCCTACTTTAAGTTCAAAGTAATTTCGAACTTTTAAAATTTATAAAGTTCGAAAACTTTGAAGGGGTCTTGTAGGATGTAAAAAATTATGACACGCTGACATACGCTCAGCCAAAGCCATACGCTCATCCAAAGCCATACGCTCAAGGCCATACGCTCAGCCAAAGCCGTACGTTCAGTGAATATTTTTTATTTCTTGAATGACAGCACAGCATATGTTTAATGGAGGATGAATCTGACACTTCGTCTTTCGTGCAAAGACAGCTGCCCTATGAAGATTAGCCGTCGTATGGGTTTTCGAGAATTGATTTTGTCTCTTACGAGGACAGCTCATCAGCCATCATAAATGCACAGCCCATTACTGTCATTTCTGACAGTCTGTCAACCATCATATCTGCAACACAACGCTCGAGAGATATTTGTCAGTTATTAGAAGATATGGCATATTTGAGAAGATTGAGGACAGCCACTGTCTACTTCCTCAATGCTTACGGCTCCTTGCCAACCAAGTGAGCGTATGGACTCCATACGACTCCTTGCTAATCAAGTGAGCGTATGGACTTCATACGACTCCTTGTCAACCAAGTGAGCGTATGGACTCCATACGACTCCTTGCCAATCAAGTGAGCGTATGGACTTCATACGACTCCTTGTCAACCAAGTGAGCGTATGTACTCCATACGACTCCTTGTCAATCAAGTGAGCGTATGGACTCCATACGACTCCTTATCAATCAAGTGAGCGTATGGACTCCATACGACTCCTTGTTAATAAAGTGAGCGTATCAGCTTTATATGACTCTATACTATCCAAGTCAGCATATACAAGACATATGTCTTCAAAAGGTAGCGTATGACTCCTCTTCAACAAAGACAGCGTATCACAGCAAATGCATTCAGGATGACTTTAAACGTACAGTCAACACACGTTCTCATGTCCTGTACTCAGTTACCCACTTACTCAGAAGTTATGCAACGTGGCATCCATGCCATCAATCTCTCCTAGAGATATTCCACTACTTTCAACCGCACTCTAATGTGTTTCCATCAGAATTCGCCATACGTCTCTGCAGTTTTGCACACGTCAAGTAATTGACTGAGCGTATGCTTCAGAACAGTTATCCAGAACTCTATAAAAGAGAGTTTCTTCATCTTCATCAGATACTACATTCAATTCAGAGAGAACAGAGAGATTGCCCAGTTGCTGTCCAAGTTCTTCGAAGTTCGAGTTTTTTTCATCGCATCGTCCAAGGGATAAAGTGATCGTCTTCTAGATCAGATTCTTATAGTTATATTTTCTCAGAAACATAATAAATAAAGTGAATTTATTTATGGAAAACAAACCCTAGTTAGTTAAAGTAGCAAGCCATAGTTCTTGCTTGGCCGTGAAATAATTGGATGGAGTCTAACCAGTCTAGTCTTGTCCTGATCCTGTTCCAGATTACTGCATGACCAGAATGCTTGTATTTATTTTACCGATAAATGGTGAGCATCCCAAGTTCTGTTCAGACGAAGGGTTACAACCCCGGTCCTTGTTTGGTTTATGGGTTGTAACCTGGTTATCTGAATAGTTCCATGGTTATCTCGTCGTATATCATCCTGATGTATTTTCTTTATTTCCAGTTTTTACCTTATTATACTCTTGTGCTGATTGCTGGTTTTAGTTCCTAAGTGAAGCTCCCTTTGTGGCACTTGCTCTTTCTGGGATCTGACCCAGCTGGTTTTGTGGCCAGATTTCAAAGCAGCTCCAGAAGATCTACCGACCTTCCAGCCAGATGGTGGCCACTAGACGGAACCATGGCAACGAGTGGGTTTATTTTTTATCTCCCACTTAATTGTAAACATATTCTTTTGAGGCGTTTAGCGACGAGCATCTGTTTAGCTCGATTGTACTTTACTTACTGTCTGCCTACGGGCTGTAACATGATTAACAGATCCTAGGGTTGATCATGTATAACTAAACTCTTGCTAATCCTAACATTTTGTAACGACTAGCTTCATGATCAGCTGAATATGTAATATTTGGGACACCTTATTATTGTATATTTAATGATCATACATCTTGTAATATTTTGCTTGTGATTGAGACACTAGGTATGTTCATGACCATAGGAGACCGCTGGCTTGTAGATAAACCCTCATGTCTAGACAGCTGTGACCGTATAGGAAGATGGATCCCATTTCATATACGTAGCTGGCTATGTCTGCCCCCGCTCTCCAATATTCTGGTTCTGGGGCGTGACAAGGAACCAGCAAGTTTGAAGAACTTGTGGAACGCTCGAAGTCACCTCTGTTCTGACTCCTCGGATGGACTTGTAATGGCGGCAGCAGCTCTCTCTTCTTCTTCTTTTCTGACTTGTTTTTCGTAATTTTCAAAGTAGGCCAGAAGAGAGTAATTATAGAGAGAGGGTGGAAACCCTAGCCGCTTCAGTTATGGAAAGATTGAATCAAATCTCAAAAGATAGCAACGAGATTTAATTCAAATCCCACATAGATAGCAACGAAATTAATCTAAATCCCACAAAGATAGGATCTGAATTAATCGCATTGATTCAGCCTTTCCATAACTGATTTATAATCTGCACAGTCAGCGGAGCCCTCCATGCGACAGCAGCAGCAACAGCAGCCTGGCCGTATGAGCCTCATGGTCGCATGGACCGCATAGGCCGCATGGACCACATGAGCCGCATGAGCCGCATGGCCGCATGGACCGCATGGACCATATGAGCCGCATGGACCACATGAGCCGCATGGACCGCATGAGCCGCATGGACCACATGAGCCGCATGGACCGCATGAGCCGCATTGCCGCATGAACCGCATGTGCCGCATGTGCCGCATGTGCCGCATGGACCGCATGCCGCATGGCCGCATGAACCGCATGGCCGCATTGCCGCATGAGCCGCATGGACCGCATGAGCCGCATGAGGCCGCATATGAGCGCATGCCGCATAAGACCGCATGGCCGCATATGAGCCGCATAAAGACCGCATGACTGCTGACGTGCTAAGTGCAAAGTGCGCCAACAAAATGCCACATTACGCCTCATGAGCCCATGAGCCCGAGCCCGAGCCCGAGTCCGAGTCCGAGTCCGAGTCCGAGTCCGAGTCCGAGTCCGAGTCCGAGTCCGAGTCCGAGTCCGAGTCCGAGTCGCTAAGCCCCTTTGGGACTTAGCTCCAAATGGAATTAATCCAAGAGAATGACAAAAGCATTAATGCTTAATCCTTGGAGCCTTATTCTTACCTCCTAGTAAATCACCCACATGGTTCCCTCCTTAGGGTCACCACCCCATGTGCAACTCTCAACAACACACCCAAGTATATATGTTGAGATAACTCATGGTGCATTTCCAATGTGGGACTAAAATTTACAAGGCATGTTGAGAGCAAGCTCTCTCCATGTAAAGAAAGCACCAACAATCCCCATATATCACAACAAATATATGTGTCCAGGGTTGAGCGTTCCCTACAGTAACTATCCATTTTGTATTAGGATAGATGTCGCTGACGACTTGAATCTTCCCGTATGGGTTAAATAACAATGTGATACAAGAATGGACTACGCCTTGAATTCTGCACCACAATTGTAATTCTTCCCACTCACAAAGTGTAGTTACGTGTGCTTCTGGCTGCACATTAAAGGCCCTGTGCCAGCCTGGTTTCAGTGTATAATTTTGGGCGTCTACAAGTTTACCCTCAAGAGACGGCCTGATATCTCTTTCCATACACCATAGGTGAGTTCTTTATTAAAGAGATATGGCATGAAGCCTTGCGCTTCCTTGCGGTGCTACGCCGCTATGACATGGCCTGAAGCTGAGACATTACCCCTACCTGGGGACCTCATCGCAGTGTCATACTACTGTAGCATGAGGTCACAAGCCTCTTTGTAGTGCCAAACTACCCAGCATGAAGCCTAAGGCTTCCTTGTGGTGTTACGCCGCAACGACATAGCTTGCAATGCCGAGGCTTTACCCCTACCTGGATACCTCAT
Organism: Iris pallida; assembly: GCA_029216955.1. Classification (NCBI taxonomy): domain Eukaryota; kingdom Viridiplantae; phylum Streptophyta; class Magnoliopsida; order Asparagales; family Iridaceae; genus Iris; species Iris pallida. Next base: position 22,567,005 of record JANAVB010032219.1, on the reverse strand, counting down.
CGTGGTGTCGTGCCACTGTAACATGGGCCATCCTCCCCTTTGTAGTGCTATCTATAACTCTTTAATTACGTCATACAACATTAGGCTACCTGCCTATTTGCGGTGCTATGCCGCTATGACTTGGCATGCAAAGCCGAGGCATTACCCTACCTGGGAACCTCATTGTGGAGTCATCCAACTGTAGCATGGAGTTTCACTCCTTGTAGTGCTGCTCTACCGTGCTTCCTGTAAAGCACACCAGGCATTCACTCTGCCTGAGAAATCATTAAGGCGTTTAAGCCATCCTTCCACAGGATCTATTTTTTCCGCAGAAAAATACATAGTAGACAACAGTGGTTATGGGTCCGTATCCCTTCCATGTTCCAGAGAACAAGTACCCACTATTACCTGATAGTTTCCGAGTCAGTGATCTCCTTTGAACCAAAAGTTAGATGCCTAGTAGATTTCTCTTTGAACTAATAGCATAAAACTTTATGGTAGGATTACAAAGACACACTATCAGAATGCCTTCAAGCCCATTTTACAAGCTGTGTCATCGACCAACTGGCGCTTGAGGCCCTTTGTGAACGGATCTGCCAGGTTCTCCTGACTCCGAACATCAACCACTGCAATTACCTCTTTTGATAAGATTGTGTACTGTCCTGTGCTTCAACCGCACAGTCCTCTTCTTCCCGTTGAAGAGGTCATTTGATGCTACGCCGCAGTCGCCTGGTTGTCACAGTTATCGGTATTGCCGGTATCTGAGCCCCAACCACTGGAAGATCATACATGAGCTCCCGAAGCCATTCTGCTTCATCTGCTGCAGTTTCAAGTGCATAGAATTCAGATTCCATGGAGGAACGAGAGAGTATAGTCTGCTTCTTCGACTTCCATGATATAGCAGCTCCTCCCAAGGAAAAGACATATCCACCTGTGGATCTCTCGCTTTCCACCTCTGAACACCAGCTAGCATCACTGAAGCCTTCCACTACTGTCGGATACCCGTTGTAGTGCAGTGCATATGTCTGAGTCTTCTTGAGATATCTCATCACCCGCTTCACAGCTTTCCAGTGCTCAACCCCTGGGTTGCTTGTGAACCGACTCAGCATTCCCACGACGAAAGCTATGTCAGGCCTTGTGGCAGTGGTTGCGTACATCAAACTTCCGATAACGCTAGAATACTCCAGCTGCCTGACGCTTTTCCTTGAGTTTGGCTTCAGCTTCTGATCACACTTGTATGGTGTATTGATCCCTGGAAGATCCTTATACCCATAGCGTGTGAGCATCTTCTCAATGTAGTGAGATTGTGACAGCGCTACTCCAGTGTCTGTCCGGATGATCTTTATGCCCAAGATGACATCTGTATCCCCCAAGTCCTTCATACTGAACTTGGTTGAGAGGAACTTCTTTGTCTCTGTGACACAGCCTATATCCGTACCTAGGATTAGCATGTCGTCCATGTACAGACAAACGATGACTCCTCTTCCATCAACAAATTTTGTGTAAACACATTTGTCCATCTCGCTGACTCTATAGCCGTTTGACCTAATAACTTTATCAAACTTCTCATGCCACATCTTGGGAGCTTGCTTCAAACCATACAATGATTTCACCAACTTGCAGACTTTGTCTTCAAGATCTTTGACGACAAATCCGTCTGGCTGTTGCATGTAAATCTCTTCGGTCAGCTCCCTATTCAGGAATGCTGTCTTTACATCCATCTGATGTATCACCAACTTATGTATAGCTGCTAGAGCAATTAACATCCTGATGGTGGTCATCCGAGCTACTGGAGCGTACGTGTTAAAGTAGTCTATCCCTGTTTCTGAAAAATCTCTTGGCTACCAGCCTGGCCTTGAACTTGTCAATAGTTCCATCTACCTTCATCTTCTTCTTCAAGATCCATTTACATCCGATGGATTTTTCTCCTTCAGGTAGATCTACCAACACCCATGTGTTATTGGAGGTGATAGAGTCAAACTCGTCATTCACTGCCTCCTTCCAGAAGATAGCATCTCTGGTCTTCATCGCCTCATCATAGGTAAGCGGATCTGCTTCCACATGATAGGTAACAAAGTCATCTCCGAAGTCTTTCGGTCTCCTCGCTCGCTTAGCTGACGGCTCTGCGAGTTCTGGTACAAGAGTTGTTTCATCAATAACAGCTTCTTCTTGGACTACTGGCTCATATGAGATTTCAGTCTCATTTGCACCTACATCATTTTCCGGAATGTCCGAAAGAACAATGTTTTGTCTTTTGCAACTTGTCTTCAAAGTATTCAGCATCGCGAGATTCGATGATATGATTTGACTCAATATCAAGAAATCTCTAGCATCACTCTTCTCGACATACCCCAAAAGATCGCCTTCGTAGTCCTTGTCCCTAGCTTCTGAATCTTCAGATCTGGGAGCTTCACATACGCCAGACACCCCCACACTCGAATGGCATTCAAGTTTGGTCTGACTTTGAACCAGAGTTCATGAGGAGTTACGTCCGAAGTTGCATATGGCACTCTATTTAGAATAAAAGTGGCCGTCAATGCAGCTACTCCCCAGTAGCATTTAGGAAGACCCGCAGTTAGCAGCATTGAGTTCATCATTTCTGTCAACGTTCTGTTCTTCTTCTCCGTTACTCCGTTGGATTGAGGAGAATATGGAGCAGTAGTCTCGCATATGATTCCATGTTCTTTGCAGAACGATGCAAATTTACGAGACCTGTACTCCCCACCTCGATCACTTCTTAACCTCTTGAGTTGTTGTCCAGTCTGCCGTTCAGCTTCGGCCCTGAACTCTCTGAACTTCTCGAAGGCTTCGTCTTTAGACTTGAGCAAGTAGACGAACGCGTACTTTGAGAAGTCGTCGATGAAGGTTATGAAATACTTCATCCCGGCCTTCGTGGAGAAATGTTTGAAGTCACAGATATCGGAGTGCACCAACTCCAGAAGATCTGTGCTTCGATTGACCCGATGAAAGGGTTTCCTTGTGATCTTCGTCTGAGCACACACTTCACACTTCTCCACCTTACCCCCACATTTGGAGATAAGTCCTAGACTAGGTATTTTGTTAATTCTTTTACAATGAACATGTCCTAGTCTATTATGCCACAACTCAAGAGAATAATCAGAAAATACAACTGCATTAATGTCATCAAACTGGTTGACAAGCTGAATTTTAAACATTCCTTCGGTTTGATAAGCCTTTCCGAAGTATGTTCCTTTCTTGGACATCACCATCTGACCAGCATTGATGTCCATCCTCAAGCCTGCGTTGTAGAGCAGGCTCCCAGAGATCAGGTTCTTGGCAATCGCCGAAACATGATTCACACCTTGAAGCGTCAGAGTGTTCCCAAAAGTGAGTTTCAGTTCCACGGTCCCGATCCCCAGAACTTCAGCTTGGGCCTGGTTCGCCATAAAAACCTTCTCAGATATCGGCTGGTACGTGACGAACCATTCCTTGCCAGAACATACATGGCAAGTCGCACCAGTGTCTATCCACCAGTCAGAGTCAACCTCCACAGTTGTGACCTGTCCGATCATAGCAACAGTATTAGAAACCAATAAAACCTATTAGGCTCACCTTTCTCTGATTGTTTAGGCTTAGATCTGCATTCACTCTTGTAGTAGCCTTTCTTGCCACAATTGTAACAGGTCACGTGGGACTTAGTCTTCTGTTGCTTGAAAGAAGGACCATTACTTTTAGATTAGTGAAGTCCTTCTTCTTGGGATGAGAAGCCGCCTGCTTCCCCTTGGGATCTCATCTGCACGAGATTGGCTTTAGCCAACTGTTTGGACAGAGTGTCCACCTTCTGTTGGGAACGCATATCGTCCTCAACATGGATCTCTTGAAATAGATCTCCCAAGCTAATGTCTAGCTTCTTTCTGTGCATCCTTGCATAGAAGGTACTCCATCCAGCAGGAAGTTTTGAGACGATCCCTCCGACGACAAACTTGTCGGGAAGGGGCATCTCTTTGTCTTCCAGTTTCTGACACAGCTTCAGAAATTCTTTCACCTGTGGCAGCATGGACTTTTCGTCCTCAAAGAGCAATTTGTGATATTTTTCAACCACAAACATTTTACTCATGTTCTTGTCTTCTTCATACAGATTTTCTACAGACTCCCATATGTCTCTGGCAAGTTTTTCTTCGAGTAGGATTCTGCCAGGAGTCCTCCATAGCATTCAGGATGAGAAGCCTGCAGATGCTATTTTTCCTTCTCCACTTGGCCTGGAGTTTGGTAGACGCATTGATTGTGGCAGTAGATCCAGTGTCTGGAACAGAGGGTTCTTCCTCCAACAAAACATGATCAACGTCTTTCAGTTGAAGAGTTAGGTAAACCTTTCTTTTCCAGACTTGATAATGCTCTCCATCGAACTTTTCCAACTTGCAGAAGTCCGATTGGAGAAGCGAAGCATTAATGTTTTCCATCTACACGAATCTTGAGATTGTTAGTCCCGGGGCTTGATCAAAGATGGTAAAACAGATGCAACAAAGATCTACGAAGATACAAATACCAAATAACCCGATTACAATATGGAGGAGAAAAACAGAGAAGAGAAGATCTCTCGTTCTTCCTTGCAAACGTGTTACAATTGGGACAGAACGAGTTACAATAATCGAGAGAGAGATGAGAAGAAGAATAATGCTGGGGTGTCAAAACATCGTTGCTCAAAGCAAGATTCGCCCCACACGATCTGCTTCCAGGAACCAGCAAGTTTGAAGAACTTGTGGAACGCTCGAAGTCACCTCTGTTCTGACTCCTCGGATGGACTTGCAATGGCGGCAGCAGCTCTCTCTCTTTCCCCTTTTCTGACTTGTATTTTTCGTAATTCCTCAAAGGAGGCCAAAAGAGAGTATTTATAGAGAGAGGGTGGAAACCCTAGCCGCCTCTTCAGTTATGGAAAGATTGAATCAAATCTCAAAAGATAGCAACGAGATTTAATTCAAATCCCACAAAGATAGCAACGAAATTAATTCAAATCCCACAAAGATAGGATCTGAATTAATCGCATTGATTCAGCCTTTCCATAACTGATTTGTAATCTGCACAGTCAGCAGAGCCCTCCATGCGGCAGCAGCAGCAGCAGCAGTAAAGTGCGCCAACAAAACCCCACATTACGCCTCATGAGCCCATGAGCCCGAGCCCGAGCCCGAGTCCGAGTCCGAGTCCGAGTCGCTAAGCCCCTTTGGGGCTTAGCTCCAAATGGAATTAATCCAAGAGAATGACAAAAGCATTAATGCTTAATCCTTGGAGCCTTATTCTTACCTTCTAGTAAAATCACCCACTGGTTCCCTCCTTAGGGTCACCACCCCATGTGCATCTCTCAACAACACACCCAAGTATATATGTTGAGATAACTCATGGTACATTTCCAATGTGGGACTAAAATTTACAAGGCATGTTGAGAGCAAGCTCTCTCCATGTAAAGAAAGCACTAACATTTACAATGTTCAAATGAACATTGTGAAAGATATCCTCCCTTTTACAACCCTGGATATAACAACCTTATATTAAACGTTGTAAAAGCTCTTTTACAACGTTTTTTAGCGTTGTAAAAGTTATTTTTTCTTGTAGTCTGCGAGTTCTTTAGCACTTTTGTATTCAAAAAATATGTCATAGAGAGACTCAGACATAGCGCTTAAGATTATGTGGAAACAGTGGTAATATATTTCCTTAGGGGTCTTAGGTTTGGAAGACGAGGACGACTTTGTTACTCCTATGTCAGAAATCAATCCTAAAGTTGTAAGCCAGAACTTAATTTGGCTTTGCCACCTCTTGAAGTAGGTACCATTGAACTTAGAGGACTTTGCAGTGTAGGTCTCTTCCTTGGTAGAATTGTTTTCTTAAAAGTCTGTAAAATTTATATTTACTCAATAAGATGGCTTAAGCTAAAATTAACAATTCAAATGATTTAGTAATCTATCTTTAAAATTTTAGTTTTTCAAGTTTTGATAAGGTTGTGTTAGCTGTAGAGGCCGGATCCCAGCAAGCGTAGGTTCACTAAGAATACTTAAGTACCGGTCGCTTAGACGATCTTTTCCTTGTTGACAGAAGGGCCATTTCGGCTTGTTCCCAAACAAATATCTACTTTAGAACTTTAAAATTAAATAAATTTTACTAAATATAAGCTATTTGTTTTGGCTTAAAAAATATTGAGTAAAGGAAAAACTAGGATTGACAAAATTACTAACACAATAATGTTTGTCTAAGGTGTCAATTTATGAAAATGACAACTTGTTACAAATGTGACAAATATTTGAAAATTAACAAATAACTTGTTAATAGTAAGTGAAAATATTTGCTAGAAGATTGTTAAGTGTAAGCAATGTATAGCAAATTTTGTGAGTGAATAGAAGATATGTTAACACTAATATAAATAGATTATAACAATGTATGTAAATGTTAATGATTATAATAATTTAATGAATAATTTAAGCACTGTTTATAGCAATAGTGTACTTGTTCCGATTTGTTAACAAAACAAATAAATAATGTTGAAGGCAAATTATTAGGTATGAATAACTTTGTAAAACAAATTGTTTAACAATCTTAGTTTCAACGTAGCAAAGTTTTACTAAAGGACAAGTTTAGTATGCTGGAAAGTTTTTTGAAACAAGCAAACAAATGAAGCCAGCAAACAACTTCTTGTTTGAATATGACAACAAGCTCGTTTTGTTTGAATATGACAACAAGAAAAAAAATATTTGTAGCAGTAAGAAATATTTGTTATAATATAGTAAGAAATACTTGAGAACAAATAGTTGAAAAAAGTGTAGACATGAAGCAAATTTCATAACAACAATTAGAGATTTTTGTTTCAAATTTAGCAGTGATTTTTTGTAACAGCAAGTAGAGATTTTGTTAGAAATTAATTAACTCTTAGATTGTTAAAATTTTCTTCAATTTTCTTCCTTTTAATATCTGCAATAAAAATAAAATAATAAGTATGTTACCGGTCTCCGGAAAAGTCGTGCACGTAGCAATATCCTAAGAGTTAATTCGGGTCTATGTGCAGACTTTGTCCGAACGCTCCTAGAGGTAAAATTTTCACTCCACCGGAATTTCCTTGCCGCACATGACGCAGAGAGAATGACCCCGACTTAGCTCTACCCAGAATAGCAACGAAGAACAGAAGAGAGTTTCAGTAAGAGGAATTTTTTAGAGAGTTTTCACGTAGAATGCTTAGTGTATGAAAGGAGATGGAGGCTTAATATATAGGCTAATTTGATCTTTGAAATGGACAGAATTTATTATTAATAAAGACTGAATGTTACAAAACATTTACAGCACAGCACATGAAAAACATGTGGTTGATTGAACTTGGTCACAATTCAGTATCAACCGTTACAAAAATAATGGACTCTAACAGTCAAAAAATAAATAATGAGGAGCAAAAGGATTTTCGGGTCTCAGCACGAACCCGAAAAGAAAATCGATTCGGCATTTGGACGCAGATGTGGGCACGTACCTGCATCCATTACGTGCGCAAAACCGAACCAAGCCGAGCCGGATGGCAACGCAAGAGTGTGGCTCATGAGGCTCTCACACAGAACTTTAATGAGACAAAAATGAAGAAAGCAATATATGCTAGACAAGGGAACCTTGTCCAGCCGATGTGGGACTAAATATATAGGGGAGTTAAGCTTTTGTAGGTACATGTATGTGTGAAGGCAACACACATACAGCTAACATAACTCCTATTTGGGAACTTCTCAGTATTTGGGAAACATAATAACCTGCAAGCTGAATCTATCTTAGCTCTTCGACTTCTAACTCCTATAAATTAACATCATAAAGGCTATAGCGAAAAAAAATCACAATTGACCTGGTGCTGACAACTTTGTTATGTAGTTTGAATCCGTATTTTAAAAATCGGACCAGAAATAGATCCGGATAAGACACTGGGTCGAGTCAAATTGGTTCAACTAGCAATTCAACCAGTATGGTTAACCTAAGTGGTCCAAATTTGGTTCTTTCTGGACACTATTTTTACAAAAATATTCATTTAAAATTAGTTTTTGAAAAAATTATGGGTCAATACTGACCCGGTCCAGAAAATGTTCCGATTCATGGGTCAACCGTTGATCCGACCTGTTCGGTCCAATTTTTAAAGCACTTATTTAAATCACTATCCAGCTTCACGAATTTACTTAGGCTAATGCTAAGGGCATTAAATATTATGTTAGGCAATTACTTGTTAGGGACATCACTTTTAAGTTGTGAAATAGTTAGGAGACAACATCATTTATTAGGGCAACGCCACAACACAAATCCAAAATCAGATTCCCTCTTCCGCTCCATATTCTTTCACAACTTTTTTCTTTTCTAGGATAACCTTCCCTTACTCTTGCAACCCTAATCAAAGATGGGACAATCCAAGATTTCTTCAAAATCAAGGTAAATCTTTTTTCCTCTTCATTTCAAAATATGTTTTCTAGGGTTTTCCAAATAATATTGAACACACCAATTTTAGAATTTTTTTTTATTTTTATTTTTATATTTAAATTAATGTATTGGGGTTTTATTCTTTTCACTAATGCCATTATTGGTGATTTTGAACCCCCATTATAGGGGTTTGGAAGCTTCAGAATTAGGGACATTCTGGTTCGAGATGTCACTTGACTGCCAAATCTTTGGCAGTCCAAAGATTGAGAAGTTAATTTTCATAGGTCTACCAAACTTTTGGTAGTTATATCCACAATAAAGGCTGCCAAAATTTTGACAGTCCTAAGATATATGATTTTGGCAGTCTACATATTTAATTATTATTTTTTGTTGCAGTCGCCAAAGTAAAGGAGAGAAAACCCCTCAAAGGGACAAGCTAAAGGAAAAAAGGAAGCCCCCGATGATGTTAGAGCATAGATCGTGGCAAGCACAACATAAAAGTGAAGTACGCCTAAATATAATAGAGGCGATGTTGACCAATCCGTGTAGATCACTTCGACCGCATACCGCCAAAATGCGTTCGAAGAAGAAATCTCCCCCATCTCCCGTTTTAACTGTTTTCGATGAAAATGAACAAGTGTCCATACAGAACGTTAAATGATGGGTCCGGACCTTCTAAAGAGACACGTCCAGTGGTTGCCATCTCCACAATCCTATGAAGACCATAATACCTATAATATATGGAACAAAATGCAAGTACATCGGTATTTTTTAAATTATAATTGTTAGTTGTAATTTTATTTCACATATCATTTTTCAGGAGACCATACGACTACCATGATTCAATAACCACGGAAAGAAATATCATACATATGGTTTCGATAACTTGGACGTCGTCGTCAAGGACAAAATTGTACCCACCAGTATGTTGGCCCATTGGTTATTGATCACACCTGATTTTGATAATCAACCTCAACTTTGTTCGATACGCAAAATATACAAATTGCTACAAGATTACAAGTTTAAAATCAGAAGAACATCTATATCTACGTCTTACTGCATCTACGTCCTACTGCTACAAAGTACAGACATCGTGTCATCATAAAGAACCAAACGCATTGGAATCAGATCAAGCTTTTTTATATTTTATTCTTTATTTTTACTTTTAATGAGTCTAGGAATAAATTTGTAAGGTTGATCAGGATTGGTACTAGCTTAGGTTCTTATCAGCCCACAAACATAAAAAGGCTACCTATCCATATTTCCAAGACCACTATCCAAAAAGTGCAAAACCCATGCAAATTTGGCCCAAACTATACAAATTTGACCTAACAGAACTTGGCCCGAGTTCGGCCATGTCAGTTTGATTTTCGTTTTGAAATCCCTCCAAATCTGCATCCAACGTTCGAATGCGAGATTCCTGCATTCGAACTCAGCCCGAATTCGGTCTGCAAAAATACTAAAAATAGAGAAGAACTTTCATCATTTCAAATCACTCATTCACTTATTCCTTCTCTTCTCTATTCTTTCTAAAGTGTTTTCTATGAGCTAAAGCTTTCAAATCAAGCCTATACCACTTTTAGCCCAAGCCAGTACAGTTTTGTTCAATTAAGAGTTTTGGTACTGAGAGTTGTATAAGAGGCTGTATTCAGAAAACATTTCAGTTTTCAAAATCGTCCTCTGGAGTCGGCCGTACGCTCGTCACCAAGCACGATGTTGTAAGAGACTACAAGATCTCAATTAGCTTGTGCCATAGTGGATTAACATCGAGTAAGAGTACTCGAGACTGGACTAGTCCTCTCAGAGGGATACCAATATACATCGCTGTGTCACTGAGTTTGATTTTCTTGACTCTTACTCTACTATTTTTATTAACTGTCATTTACCTTTCATAGTATATAGTGCTGCTTAATTTTCATTAGTGATAATTTCTGCTGCATACGCACACACTCTATTCACCCCCAGAGGTGCTCAATGGTCCTACAATTTGTATCAGAGCAGGTTATACATATACATAACCATCTAGAGAGTATATATCTATGGTAGCCGTTAAATCTATATTCAACGGTGAAGGACAATCCACAAATAGACCTCCACTATTTGATGGAACAAATTATACTTACTGGAAAATACGGATGAGTTTCTTTCTTAAGTCACTAGACTTCGATCTTTGGTCGATAGTTATAGACGGTCATAAGAAACCGCCTAGAACAGTGATTGATGGTGTAGTAGTGGACAAGCCACATGACAAATACACGGGCATGAAAAAACACATGCTAGTCTAGATGCACGAGCCATCAATACACTATTCTGTGCAATTGACAAAATCGAGTTCAATCGCGTATCAACCTGTACGACGTCTAATAAAATTTGGAGACTTCTTAAGGTAACTCATGAAGAGACTTCCCAAATAAAGGAATCCAAAATCAGTAGACTAACACAGGAATATGAGTCCTTCAAGATGAAACTCGGTAAATCAATTACACAGATGTTCACTCATTTCCTTGATATTACTAATCCTTACAGTCTCTTGGTAAGGATTACAACAATCACGAGAAGATCAAAAGATACTAAAAACTTTAACAAAGAATTGGAACCCTAAGGCCACCGCGATCATAGAAGAAAATGACCTCACCAAGATGACTTTGGAGACATTGATAGGAAAGCACATGACCTATGAGCTGGACTTGCAAGAATTTAAAGAAGCAACTCCCAAAAAAAAATCAATTGCCTTCAAAGCACAAGCCAGAAGAGTCTCGTGCAATAACTCTGATGAAGAAGATTCCGTTGGTGATGAACATGCCCTGCTGGTCAAAAATTCAAGAAAGTTCTTAAAGTTTGAGAGATCAAACCGAAAGAAGAAAGACATCCACAAAAGCAACAAAGAAGAAACAATCTGCTTCGAATGTAAGAAGTCAGGGGACATAAAGAAGGATTGTCCACTGTCAAAGAAAATAATCCATATGATCGATCAAGATCGAGTATAAAAGCTACAACAAGTCAAAAGTATGCTAACACAAGCATCTGGCATGAAAGTGAGGCCAGTGAATCAGAGGAGGAGGAGGACAGACCCAGCAGCAGTACAAATGTCTATCTGATGGCATTCAACAAGGTATCTGAGAACCCTCTGTATGATGATTTTACTTTCGATGAGTTAGAAAATGGCTTTAGCGAACCACTTGAAGAACATAGAAATATGTTGGACAAGTATAAGCAATCTCGCAAAGAGATTAAGGTATACACAACCGAAGTAGCTAGATTGTCTAATCTTATTAAAGACATTAAAGGGACATCTACTATCGGTAACATGGAAGAGATAGCAAACTTAAAGTAGACTATCAGGAGGCTATCCTCACCATAGAGAAAAAAGAGACTATGTCAAGGTATAATAACTTTATGACATAGAGAAGAAGAGACACTTAGTCACTGAGCAAAGGCTCATAGATATGACTGCTAAATATGAGGAGTCTTGTGCGATCTCTAAAAAGTTAGAGATCAAGTTAAGCAAATAGGTCATCCCTGTTACATGGCCTAAGGTTAGTCCTAATATCAAGCATACATCACAAAAGACTAAACCAAAGAAAGCACATAAGCAACACGCTTCTCACAATTATGCTTTCACATACAGGTTTTCAAGAAAGACACATAATAATGTCAACACAGAAACAAAGATCACATTTTCAAAACTCACATACACATATTATGGTACACACGAGCACATATTATGATATTGTAGAGCTAGAAAGCTTGTTGACACTAATTTACTTGCTTGGATTCCTAAGGCTAATCATAATGGACCCTTAAAGAAATAGGCACCAAAGGATTCATCTACTAGTTTTGTAGGTGGACCCTCAACCCTATTATGCTAAAAGCAAGTAAATACACAATAGCGGATGTTCGCGGCACATAACTGGTGATGCATCTTTATTCGCTAATCTATCGATGAAGAAGGATATGTGTCCTTCGGCAACAATCTGAGAGGTGATATCATTGGTAACGGTACTGTTGGTATGTCTCCTTCAGAAATAAAAGGCGTTTGTCTAGTCACGGAATTGAAACATAACCTATTGAACATAAGTCATTTGGCAGATAATGGTTATGACATCAACTTTGTGAAAGACAAATGTTCTATATATGAAATGTCTACTGGGAATCCCATATATAAAGGGTCAGAGAAGACAATATATATGTTTTCTTTCTAAAACGTACTAATAATGCAGGTAACTACCTAGTAGCCAATCATGATGAAAGCTGGCTATGGCACATAAGGCTAGGACATACAAATATGGACACTATCTCAAGGCTATGCACTAAAAAACTGGTAAAAAAACTCCCATAAATTATCTTCAAGAGAGATATGGTATGTTCAGAGTGAAAAGAACAAAGCAACTAGGTCATCTTCTAAATCTATCAACACTGTAAGTACTTCTAGACCTTTGCAGTTAATTCATATGGATTTATTTGGTCTAGTAGAGTGGCTAGTCTGGGCGATAAACTCTACGCTTTTGTTATAGTTGATGACTTCTCTCAATATACTTGGTTTTTTTTATCAAACAAAAGTGATGCCATTTTTGAATTTCAAGTATTTTGCAAAAAGGTACAAAACGAAAAAGGTTTTATGATTACTCGAATTCGAAGTGATCATGGTGGCAAATTCATAAATACTGAAAGTTTTGTGATGATAGTAGATACTACCACGAATTTTTTGTCCTAGAACTCCTCAATAGAATGGTGTTGTGGAGCGGAAGAATCATACTCTAAGCGATATAGCTAGAGTCATGCTGAATCAACATAATCTTCCAAAATATTTTTGGACAAAAGCTATTAGTACAGCTTGTCATATTTTAAATAGGGTGTTAATTTGACCTATCTCGAAGAAAATCTCTTATGAATTGTGGTTTGGAAGGATTCTAAACATTTTTATTTCAAGGTTTTTGGTTGTCATTGTTTTCTCCTGAACACCAAGGATAACTTGGAAAAGTTTGACTCGAATGCAGACGAAGGAATATTTTTCGAGTATGTTGCCAAGAGTAAAGGATATAGAATTTTTAATAAAAGATCTATGATTTTTGAAGAGTCCTTTAACGTTACTTTTGATGAGCTCAATAGTCAGAGATCCAGTGATAGTGACGATGAGGATGTACAAAATAAATTCAAGACACCCGAAGATACTGCAACCAACGAGAGCTACTTGAAAAGTCTACCTAAGAGAATAAAGTTCATGCCAGGCCATCCAGAGACACTCGTAATAGGTGATATATCTAAAGGAGTAAGTACACGTTCTTCTACTAGAGATATAGCAGCAAATATAGCTTTTATTTCTCAAGTAGAACCTAAGTCAGTAGCAAATGCTTTTTCTGATGAGTGTATTGATGCCATGCAAGAAGAACTTAATCAATTTGAGAGAAACCAAGTTTGGGAACTTGTTTCTAAACCTATTGTTCAATCGATAATTGGTACCAAATGGGTGTTCCGAAATAACTAAGTGAGGATGAACAAGTTCTACGCAACGAAGCACGTCTAGTGCCACAAGATTATAATCAAGAAGAAGGGATTGATTATGATGAGACATGCTCCTGTTGCTAGACTAGAATTTATTCGTATATTTTGTGCATTTGCATATTTTTACATTTTTAAACTTTTTCAAATGGACGTGAAAAGTGCATTTGAACAAATTTTTGAAGGAAGAAATTTTTGTGAATTTTAAAGATTTCCAAAAATCCGATCACGTTTTCAAGCTTAGAAAAGCACTTTATGGACTCAAACAAGCACGGCATGCTTGGTATGAACAACTAAGTGCCTTTCTACTTGAAAATAGTTTTTCAAAAGGAAGAGTTGATACAACCTTGTTTACCATATAGTTAGTTGACAGTATTTTACTTGTGCAAATTTACGTAGATGACATTATTTTCGGTTCTACTAACGAAAACTCTGTCAAGATTTTGCTAAGTGTATGCAGAGTGAGTTTGAAATGAGTATGATGGGAGAGCTCAAATAATTTTTAGGACTCCAGATCAAATCACACTCGCAGGGAACATTCATCAATCAAGTCAAGTACCCGAGGAATTTACTAAAGAAGTATGACTTCGACAATATAAATTCTATCGGCACGCCAATGGCTACATCAACAACACTTGATAGTGATGAAAGTCGTAAACCAGTCGACCAGCGTAAGTATCGAGATATGAAAAATAGTTTATTTTACTTAACTGCTAGTTGCCCTGATATAATGTTTAGCGTTTGTATTTGTGCACGATATCAAGCTAATCCTAAGGAATCACACTTATGCGCCGTTAAGCGTATCTTCGATACCTTAAAGGAACTTCTACAGTCGGCTTATGGTATCCCAAAACTACATCTTTTGACCAAATAAGTTACTCAAATGCTGATTTTACTGGATGTAAAGTAGACCGTAAAAGTACCACCGGTATGTGTCATTTTCTGGAGAAGGCTTTAGTCTCTTGATTTAGCAAAAAACAAAACTCTGTAGCTCTATCAACAACTGAGGCTGAATATATCGCCGCAGGACGTTGTTTTGCTCAAATTTTATGGATGAACCAAATCCTAGAAGACTAATCTGTACTACACAAAGATTTTCATTTATTGTGACAATACTAGTACTATTAACATGACTAAGAACCCAGTATGTCATTCACACACTAAACACATAGAAATACGTCACCAATTTTATGTGATCACCAACAACACGAGGATATTTGCTTAGAATTTATTAACACAGATCATCAATTAGTAGTTTTTTACAAAACCACTTGCTGAAGATCGTTTCAATTATCTACGTCACGAGTTAGGCATATTTGAATTTTCAGAGTCATAATGCGTTATGATTAAAAAATACTTAAAAACTTGATTCAATGATTTATTAATTTAAGTTATTTTGGGTACAAGCCGAAATGGCCTTCTGTCATACATATGTAAATAGCCTGAAGCGACATGATGCACTAGTCTTCGGACTATCGCTAGCTAGAATCCAGCCCCTACAGCTAACCCAAAATGATGAATATTAATTAAATCAAAGAATTAAAAATTATTATGTTATTTTTATTATTTATACACATAAAATGACCTAAAATTTGAGTAGCCGAACTCGGACCGAGTCCTGATCGAGTTCGGGCCGAACTTGGTGTCAGGATTTTATATACCAACAGCGAACAGAAGCCCCTCTTTTCTCTTATTCCTTCTTCTTCCTCCTCCGAACAGCTGCCATTAAACACAAAACCCTAACCCTAGTTTTGTGTAAACTCCTTTCCAAGCCTCAAAACTCTATCTCCTTCGATCTAACGACTCTATGAGTGCATTCTCTACCAATTTTCCATCTTCATTGAAGTATATCTCTCTTATAAAACCCCTGAATTTTTAAAATTATTTT
>JANAVB010032219.1:22456260-22546260 GCA_029216955.1 Iris pallida | reverse complement strand
CGTTCTGAGGAGCGTACCATGGTCCTACCACCTGTAGAACCACGACAGAGAGCGGAGACAATCAAGGACTTCATGGGTCTGAACCCCAAGGAGTTCTTAGGGAGTGAGGGCATCGTAGTAGCAGATGACTGGCTAGACTCGGTAGAGAGGAAGCTCCTTGGAGATAGGTTACCGGATGACCTGCAGCTCGAGGCAGCGGGATTTCTGCTGATAGACTTGGCAGGAGTTTGGTTCTGGAATGAGCTGCTATTCGCGAGAGGGAAGGCCACTTGGGATCAGTTCAAGACCCAGTTCAAGTAGAAATTCTTCTCGACCATCGCTAGGGTAGCCATGGGGCTACTATTCCAGAACATCCATCAGGGAAACCGTTATGTTGACGAATATGCAGCAGAGTTTAGAGCCGTTTTGCTCCTAGTCTAGTTGCAGACCCAGAGGAGATGACACGTAGGTTTTGCCATGGTCTAGTTCCAGACATTGGTATTCTTATAGTGGCAAACGGTACGACTGACTACTAGCAGAGCTTAGAGTTGGCCCGGAGCATAGAGGAGCGTCTTCAGTCTTGTAAGAGGCAGACTTCTGTACACCTCGAGGGACCCTCCAAGCGTCAGACTTTCCAGCATAGAGCACCGACGCCGCACCAGCAGACAAACCATCCTCCCCCACCACATCACCAAACCCCGCCAGTTAGAGCCCCGGGACCCCGACAGCAGAAGGGAGGTGTGTGTTCTTTCTGTAAATGGCCAGGCCATGACACTTTCGTCTGTAGGAAGAGGTTGGGATAGTGTTTAGCTTGTAGGTCTACCATCCATCAGCTTCGGGACTGCCCAGTAGCCAGGGTTCCAGGTGCCGGACCACCATATAGAGGACCGTCGCTTCCGACTCAGCATCAGAGGTTTGGGCAACATCTGCAGTAGCAGAAGGGACCCTAGGGGAAGGCTTATAGCCTAGCTCTTGAGCCGAAGTCGGAGCAGGTTTCAGAGCCAGACTATTTAGCCGATGTCATCACAGGTTGTTTATTTGCATACTTTTCTAGCTCTATGCTTGTTTGATTCCGGTGCATCACATAGCTTCCTGTCATTAGAGTTTTTACATAAACACCACTTAGTAGCTACACCAACCGAGGAGATGAGTAGAGTAATAACGGGAGGCGGACCAGTACCCATTAGGGCTATCTATCGATGCTCTATTACTATAGCAGGGAGAGAGTTTAGGAGATGATTCTTTGTGATACCACTCCCCGGATATGATATCATATTGGGGATGGACTGCCTTAGCTATGCTCATACAGCTATAGACTGTCATGAGGGCAGTATTCTGTATAGTCCCCCAGGCACGGTACCATTCAGTGTCAGGAGAACAGGGCCGGAGATCAGCCTAGAGCCGAACTGTTGTGCGACAGTTGTAGAGTTAGCACCGCCACACCCTATCATTAAGGAGTTTATGGATGTATTCCCAGAGGATATTCTAGGACTTCCACCTGACAGAGATGTGGAGGTCACTATAGATTTAGTACCGGGTTCATCACCAGTATCCCGGGCTTGCTATAGAGTGAACCCCAAGGAGGCAATTGAGATGAAAGAGAAGATTGATGACCTATTGAAAAGGGGTTTCATTCGATCTAGTGCTTCTCCATAGGGAGCGCCAGTGCTCTTTGTGGCTAAGAAGGATGGAACAGTCCTGTTGTGCATTGACTACCGGGCATTGAATACCATCACCATTAAGAACAAATATCCTCTGCCCAGGATAGATGATTTGTTCGACCAATTGAGTGGGGCGAAGGTGTTTTCCAGGATAGATTTGAGATTCGGTTACCACCAGGTGAAAGTCAGGGCTGCAGACATCCAGAAGACGACGTTCAACACGAAGTACGGGCAGTACGAGTTTTTGGTGATGCCATTTGGTCTTATAAATACGCCAGCTGTCTTTATGAACTTGATGAATAAGACATTTCACCAGTATCTGGATAAGTTTGTCGTAGTATTTATCGATGACATCCTGATATACGCGAAGACGCCGAAGGAGCACGCAGAGCACTTGTGAACAGTTTTGGGGATTCTGAGGCAGGAGAGGTTGTATGTCAAATTATCGAAGTGCGAGTTCTTTTCAGACCGAGTGGAGTTTCTCGGTCATGTAGTTACTGGAGAGGGGATCTCGGTGGATCCCAGAAAGATTGCTGCCGTTGAGACATGGAAGGCTCCGACGTCAGTTTCAGAGATCAGGAGCTTTTTGGGTCTAGCAGGCTATTATAGGAAGTTCGTCAGGACTTTGCTAGGATAGCTGAACCCATGACGAAACTGGCACGGAAGAACGCAGAGTACATCTGGTCAGAGGACTGACATGCAACATTTGAGGAGCTGAAGAGGAGGCTGACGACCGCTCCAGTTCTGATATTACCTTCAGGGTCTGGAGGTTTCACCATTTACAGCGATGCCTTAGGAAAGGAGCTAGAATATGTCCTACAGCAGCATGGGAAAGTGATTGCTTATGCATCTAGGCAATTACGGACTCATGAATGGAACTATCCTACCCACGACCTAGAGTTAGCTGCGGTGATTTTTGCACTCAAGTTGTGAAAACACTACTTATACGGAGAGCGTGTGGAAATCTTTACTGACCACAAGAGCTTGAAGTATGTGTTCACGCAGAAGGAGCTGAACATGAGGCAAAAACGATGGTTGGAGTTGATGAAGGACTTCGACATCGATTTACAGTATCACCCCGAGAAGGAAAATATGGTGGCGGATGCGCTGAGCAGGTATCCGATGGCCTGGTATCTGATGATAGATCGGCATTTGCGAGAAGACCTGGAGAAGCTCAGTATCGAGATAGTCCGGACAGGATCAGTGATACAGATGATGGCACTTGACATTCAGTTAGGTATGATGGAGCAGATCAAGGAGGCACAATCTACAGATGAGAACCTTCGCAGACTTCGAGCCCAGGCTTTAGCTGGGTTGCTAGATGACTTAACCACAGCAGAGGATGGATCCTTGAGGCATGGCAGCCGGTTGTACGTACCGAAGGAAGAGCTGATAGAGGCAGTCTTGTAGGAGAAGCACAGATCGCGATATTCTATTCACCCTGGTGCCCACAAGATGTACCGTAACTTGCAGGAATATCTTTGGTGGCACAGAATGAAGAGGGATGTATCACATTTTATTTCGAGATGCCTAGTTTGCCAGCAGGTCAAGGCGGAGCATCAGAGGCCAGCTGGTCTATTACAGCCGTTACCCATTCCTGAGTAGAAGTGGGAACACATTACGATGGACTTCGTTTCAGGGCTTCTTCGTTCCTAAGGAGGGAAGGATGCCATTTGGGTCATCGTAGACAGGCTGACGAAGTGTGCGCACTTTATACCCTTCAAGGTGGGGCTCTCCACCGAGAAGTTGGCGAAGCTATACATGCAGCAGATAGTCCGTTTACACGGAGAACCAGTGAGCATCGTGTCGGACAGATATAGCAGATTCACGTCCCACTACTGGAGGAGCTTGTAGGAAGAGTTGGGTAGTTGACTCAAGTTCAGTACAGTGTACCACCCGCAGACAGATGGACAGTCCGAGAGGACGATACAGATGCTAGAGGACATGCTGAGGACCTGTGTGCTGGACTTTGGCGGGTCATGGGAGAGCCATCTGCACTTGGTAGAGTTTTTATACAACAACAGCTACCAAGCCAGCATTGGTATGTCTCCTTTCGAGGCACTATATGGACGACGATGTCGTACACCGCTCTTTTGGGATGATGTTGGGGACAGAGTTATGCTTGGACCAGAGATGATCAGAGATGCAGCCGAGAAGGTCGGGATGATCAGAGACAGGCTCAGAGTCACTCAGGACAGGCAGAAATACTGGGCCGATGCTAGTCGCAGACCGATAGAGTTCGCTGACGGAGATATGGTGGTGGTGAAGATATCACCTACTAGAGGGACGATCTGGTTCGGACGAGGAGGCAAGTTGAGCCCCAGATACATCGGGCCGTTCGAGATACTTGGCAGGATCGGAGAGGTAGCTTATAGGGTTGCGCTTCCACCAAACCTAGCAGGAGTTCACGATGTCTTTCATGTGTCTCAGCTGAGGAGATATGTTCCAGACCCCAGCCATGTGCTAGATCATTCAGAGTTGGAGATCGGACCGAGCCTTACAGTTACTGAGCAGCCAGTGGAGATATTGGACATGAGGGAGAAGAGGCTGAGGAATAAAGTCATACCCTTGGTACGAGTAGCTTGGAGCCGTCACTCTCCGGAGGAATCTACTTGGGAGAGGGAGTCGGACATGAGGGAGAGATATCCTTACTTGTTCGACCCAACAGCCGTAAGGGAACCACCAGTTCCCGCTTGATACCTTAGAGTTTAGTCTTAATAGTAGCCTTAGTTTTTTGTTTGCATTGCTTGCTATGTTAGAATGTTTGTAGAGCCTTCTATCCTTGTAAATTTCGAGGACAAAATTTTTCAAGGAGGAAAGATTTGTAAGCCCCTAGATTTTAAAAATAATATTTTTATAATTATAATAGCATTTATATCTTTAAAATGAATTATTATAATTATTAGGAATTTTTCTAGAATTTTTAAATGATTTTTAAATAATTTTTAAAAACAAAAAGTATCATTTTGTAATTATTTAAATTGTTTTAATATCAATTTTTAATTGTTTTAATTATTTTTAATACTGTTTGTAATATTCAAATTGTCTGTGCAAATTATATTTGCACAGAACACTGCGGGATAGATTTTGCAAATTAGGATTTGCATTTGCTTTTGGCGGTAGTGCTAATTTATAAAACCCCAAACTTGGGGGGGCCTAACAGAAAAACACCCGTCATCCCCCCACGATCTCACCGATGACCGACGACGGTGACCGACGTCAAACCCTAATTTCCCGTAACCTAAAACCCTAATTCCACCGCCAATCGACTCTATAAAAGCCCCCCGACCTAAACCCTAACCCTAGACATCACCACGACCAACGTAACCACCGCCCTACCCCATTTTTTCTCCCACTGCTCGCCGGAACCCTAGATCTAGAAGTGCCGCCCCTACAGGCCGTGCCAACGCCTCCGACCACTACCATTTTTTTCGCCACGACGTGACGTGTCACGATCCGGTCCCAATTTCTTGGGTCAAATCGGATCATGCCCAGCCTGCACCGTTGTTGAGACGGCGGCAGTAAGCTGTATCACTCATGCAGGTAATCAACAACACAGACTAATTGCCACAACTTAATATTTCGATAATTAAAAACTTGTCCAACAAAAGTTATAACTGATAATAGAAATAGTCTTTTCAAACAACAACAACTGGAAATAGAAAATGACAATAGCAAAAAGATAGACTCGTCATCTCCAAGATCAGCATCATCTGGTAGCACAGCTGGATACAACTCAGGGTCATAGTAGCTACTTATCAGTAACTCTGTCTCATCAGTGGAACCTATTGGGGGTGGGAAATCCAGTCAGGAAAGGAGCAAAGTAAAATTATGAAAATTAACAATTTCACTAATGATTAGCAATTTTGCAATATTAAACAGTTTTGAAATAATGATTTTCAACTAAACTACAAGATAGTAAACAATGTGATTCAAGTATGTAATGACTATGACCGGTATGGAATGATTCAATTGTATCCTAATGATACGGTCCGGCCTATCTTCGTGAAAAAAGAATAAGCTCGCACAATCAATTATCTATTTGGCTTTGGTCATAGAGAACTACGCTACTCTCCCAATATCTCAAGTCAATCAGAT
Source organism: Iris pallida (assembly GCA_029216955.1). NCBI lineage: Eukaryota > Viridiplantae > Streptophyta > Magnoliopsida > Asparagales > Iridaceae > Iris > Iris pallida. Next base: position 22,540,522 of record JANAVB010032219.1, on the reverse strand, counting down.
TCAATCATTACTCTAGGAGAGAGTTACGTATAATACAATGGTTTAAACATGCAAGATTACTAAAATTAATTAAACTGCGCATTAACATAACCGTACTTGCCTTGATTATAACTGGATTCGAGGTTGGTTCCGGGATGATGCTAGTACAGTCCTCGAAACCCTATAATTGATAATTTCTGACTTAGCACCAATATTTAATCCATATCTCGATGTGCTAGTTACAATCTCTAAATTTGTCCTAGTCAATTTTTAATCTTTATTATACTAACACAAACAAAACTCGATTATCTAATGTGTTATATTTAATTATGATGGAAAGATCATTTTATATTTAATTTCAGAAAACTTTGTATTTATCGGTTTATTGGCAATACTTGGTATTTTATAATTTATATAATAAAACTACATTTTTCTTTAAATGAGAAAAACGTGAAACTTGTTTAAATAATAACTTGTAATTTTATCCTAATTTATTTAATGTGAGAAAACAATATTAATTTTCTATAAAATAATTATTTTACTATTTCACGTGTTTACGTCAATCACAACCAGAAAAGAATAAAATTTAACTAACTCATTACAAAACCACAGAAAATAATAAAACTGGGCTTATGCCCTTTACATACCATTTACATGAATTTAAATAAGAAAAAAACTTTGGTTAGTCTCTAAAATTATCCTACAATTGAATTACAAAATAAAATAATAATTTAAATTAAATTGAATTAATTTACGAGTCTCAGATATTGGTCCAATCATCAAAAATAGCTAATGCCTCAACGTCCGGGCAAAAGCGGTTTCGTTTGCACTTAGCTCTGGCCCATTGACTGGTTTGGTCGTTGTCCAAAAATCCAAAATAATTTTTTCTTTTCCGGAAACCACTTTAAAATCATATAAATAAATTTTATGAAAATTCCGGCAGCATTTCCTCTATTTTCGCGATAACCCAAAACAGGGAAAATGTGCCTCAACATCCAATATAAATCCCAAACCAGTGAAACCAAATATATATAACTTTATATACAGAGAATACGTTCCCGAGATGAATTCGGAAAACCCGAAATAAATCGGAAATCCTGAATACTAATCCAGAAACACCACAACACCATAAACCATCAATTTACCTCAACGGAACAATAAAATCAACATCGAAAAATCCACAGAAACAACCAAATAAAATCCAGAATGTTTCCGAAAAAAGTTCGAAAATCGCGAAATAATCCCAAACCATCAGAACTCTTTCCGAAGAGTTCTCGGAAAAACCCAAAATTAACAGCAACTAAAAACCACAGAACAAAAATGTCAAGAATGGTTCCGAAATTACCGGAAACCATAACGTAACAGAAAACCGAATTCCCGAAGAGAATTCGAGGACCAATTTCATCACAGACAATTACGGGAGGGACGAACTACTATGATTACATAGAAATTACCCAAACGACAGAATCCGAAGAGTAGCCTCGGACTCGAAACGAAAACGGGAACCCACGGAACATGGAACGACACAGCGGAACAGTGTCGAGCAGATGGGGACAGCAACTGCGGGCAGGGGGCCACTCGGATCGGTTTGGCGTGCACAGAGGGGGCCGGCCGGGGAGCCACGCACTTGAGGGGGTGCGCCGGCCAGGGGTCGGGTTCGCCGGATCGGGCTAGGGATTTGGAGTAGGAGTTTGGGGAAAAATAAATGGAGAAGATGATGATTGAAATAGGAATGGTGTAGAGGGTTTTTATAGGAAGGGAAGAGTGGGGGTTACCTAGAGGGGGAGGTGAACGGCCGGCCGGGAGGTGGAAGGGTGCCGGTTTTCGGCGGTTCAGGAAATGGGGAGTCGGCCATAGCCGAAGCTACTTTCGGTTCCAACAGGAAGATTAAACAATGAAAGATAGAAAGCTATATTAATGAATGAGATATTCATTCTGATGAATGACTAAAGTTAATGGCTATTGTATTTAGTTATTGGGTTTCATTAGAAGTGGGCTATTGGGTTGTAAATGGTTTAGTAAGGGCTTTAGTAAAAATGGGTTGGGTTTTGGTAATCATAACATAGTTTGTGGGCTTTTATGCCATAGGCTAAAATGCGCTCAATATTTTGGGCTATAAATTAAAATTATTCTTTTAAGAAAAATTGATAAATAAATATTTGTAAGATTAAAATTAATAATAAAAAAATATTTTTAGAGTCAGATTGGGTTCGGGTCTGGCCCAGACAGTCAAAAGGCCCAATATAATTATTTTGAAAAGAATTTTACATTTTAAATAATAATACTAAAACACAATTAAATAATAAAAATTGAAATTAGAAAAATTGCGGATTTCACAAACTTTCCTCCTTAGAAAATTTCGTCCTCGAAATTTAAAGAGTAGAGTTAGGAATTACCTCAGGTCTCAAATAAATACGGGTACTGCTCCCGCATCTCATCTTCTCGCTCCCAGGTAGACTTGCCTAGGGAATCGTGTCTCCACATAACTCTGACTATAGGAGTCACCGAGGTCCTGGTCCTCTTCTCGCCTCTGTCTATGATCGCCACTAGCTTCTCTGGTACTGTAAGACTGGGTCCAATCTCCAGCTCTGAATGGTCCAAGATGTGACTCGGATCCGAGATGTAGCATCTGAGCTGCGAAATGTGGAAGGCGTTGTGCACGCCCTCAAGATTAGCTGGTAGAGCTAACCGATACGCTACTTCACCAATTCGGCTCAAAACTTCAAATGGTCCAATATATCTGGGACTCAGCTTTCCAGCTCTGCCAAATCGGATAGTTCCTCTGGTAGGTGAAATCTTCACAAAGATACTATCTCATTCTTCAAACTCCAGTGGTCGACGACTGCTATCTGCCCAATGCTTCTGTCTGTCTTAGGCAATCCTGAGCTTGTCCCTGATCACCTTTACTTTTTCTACTGCATCAGTCACCATCTCTGGTCCCAGCAGTACTCTTTCTCCTACGTCGTCCCATGCAAGTGGAGTGCGGCAACGACGTCCATAAAGAGCTTCAAATGGTATCATACCAATGATAGCTTGGTAACTGTTGTTGTAAGAGAATTCCACTAAATGCAAATGGTCTTCCCAGACCCTCCAAATTCTAAGACACAAGATCTCAGCATATCTTCTAACGTCTGGATGGTTCTCTCCGATTGTCCGTCAGTTTGGGGATGGTAGGCTGTGCTGAACTTCAGTTTTGTTCCCAAGTTGTCATGCAAACTCTTCCAAAAATGTGAGGTAAATCTAGTATCTCGGTCAGATACAATACTTACCGGTACTCGATGAATCCAGTAGATATGCCGCATGTACAGTGCCGTCAACTTCTCGGTGGATAAACCAACCTTGAAGGGGATATAGTGAGCTGACTTAGTCAGTCGGTCCATAATAACCCAAATGGCATCCTTCCCTTCTCGGGATCGAGGCAATCCTGACACAAAGTCCGTTGTTATATGTTCCCACTTCCACTCCGAAATGTCCAGCAGCTGTAGAAGTCCTGCGGGTCTCTGTCTGCTAGCCTTCACTTGTTGACAAATCAAGCATCTAGCCACAAATCTGGATACATCCTTCTTCATTCCATACCACCAAACAATGGTACGTATATTCGGATACATCTTATTAGCTCCAGGATGTATGGAATACTACGACTGGTGCGCTTCTTGCATAAGCTCATTTCTCAGTTCACCAGATGGTACACACAGCCTCGTACCATTCTTCAATGCTCCGTCACTGGCGATAGAGAATCCTTTAAGTGTTCCTGCCAACACTTGATCTCTAAGTTTGCAAAGTGCCTCGTCTTGAAACTGCGTCTCCTTGATTTTATCCATCAGACTTGAACGCAACTGTAACTGCATCATGGTTGAGTCAGCTCCAGGTACAATAGCTTTTCGCCCCAGTTCCTTCATCTTTTCCTCCGGCAGTACAATCTCCAGACCAAGCTTCTCTATGTCCTCCAACAAGTGCCGCTCCTTAGTTAAGAACATCGCCACTGGGTATCGACTAAGTACATCTACGACCACATTAGCCTTACCCGGATGGTACTGTAGGTCGATGTCAAAATCCTTCATTAGTTCCAACCATCTTCTTTGTCTCATGTTCAACTCCTTCTAAGTGAAAACATATTTCAGACTTTTGTGGTCTGTATATATTTCCACTCTCTCTCCATAGAGATAATGCTTCCATAGCTTTAAAGCAAAAATGACTGCAGCAAGCTCCAGATTATGTGTGGGATAGTTCTTCTCATGAGTCCGTAATTGCCTAGATGCGTAAGCAATCACTTTCCCATGTTGTTGAAGAACGCAACCCAGTCCTTTTCCAGAGGCATCGCTGTAGATTGAGAAACCGTCGGTACCTGCGGGTAGCGCAAGTATCGGTGTTGTTGTAAGTCACTTCTTTTGTTCCTCAAACGACGCCTGGCAAGCTTCCGTCCAGATGAACTCTTCATTCTTTCGAATGAGCTTCGTCATCGGTTCAGCAATCTTGGCAAAATCCTTCACAAACTTTCGGTAGTAGCCAGCTAAGCCCAAGAAACTTCTGATTTTAGCAACTGAGCTTGGGGTAGACCACTTCTCAACAGCAGCTATCTTCTTAGGGTCCACCGAAATTCCTTCTTCTGTGACAACATGGCCAAGAAAATCCACCTTGTCTAGAAAGAATTTACATTTGGATAGCTTACCATATAGCTTCTCCTTCCTCAAAGTTTCCAGAACTTTTCTGAGGTGCTCTTCATGCTCCTCTTCAGTCTTCGAGTAGATCAGGATGTCATCGATGAAGACAACGACAAACTGATCTAGATATTCATGGAAAACCTTATTCATAAGGTTCATGAACACAGCAGGAGCATTCGTCAGTCCAAACGACATGACCAAGAATTCAAACTGCCCATACTTGGTGTTGAATGCTGTCTTGGGAATGTCCTCCTTTTTGACCTTGATCTGATGGTAGCCGAATCTGAGGTCTATCTTCGAGAACACCTTGGCTCCACTGAGTTGATCAAACAAGTCATCGATCTGGGGCAGAGGGTACTTATTCTTGATGGTGATATTGTTCAGCGCTCGGTAGTCGATGCACATCCACACAATTCCGTCCTTCTTGGGAACAAATAAGACAGGTACTCCCCAGGATGAAGCTCCGTCTCGGATAAATCCCAAAGCCTTCAGTTCATTGATCTGATCCTTCATCTCCTTTGCCTCATTCGGATTGACTCTGTAGCATCCCTTAGCAATAGGGGAACAGCCGGGGACTAGGTCAATGGTGAACTCTATGTCTCGATCTGGGGGTAACCGGGGAAGACTATCAGGAAAGACATCCATAAATTCTGCTATGATAGGATAGGGAGGTCCGGGTTCTTCTGTGATAGAGGTGTAGGTAACACACTCCATATCCTCCAGAGTTCGAGAGATTTCAAACTCCGACTCTCCAGGTGGGCTGAAGACTACACATCCTCTGTGATAGTCTATCAGCGCATGCTGCTTACTCAATCAGTCCATCCCTAGGACTACATCATAGTTGGGTAAGGGCATCACAAGCAAAGGTGCTATGAATTGGTGGCCTGATATGGTGATAGGGCAGTTACAGGTCTCAGATGGGTAGGGGTCCTCTACTGGTCATGACTCTACAGATCTTCTTGCTAAAGCCCGTAACTATGTGGTGTGCAGAGATGAAATTTGTTGCTATGAAACTGTGTGATGCACCCGAATCAAATAAAACTAAGACAGGATAGTAATGCATATAAATAAAACCTGCGATGACATCAGCGATGGGTTCCTGCTCTGGCTCTTGCTCCTCTGCTGTTAGGGCAAAAGCTCGCCCAATCTTCTGTTGATGTTGCCCAAATTATTGTTGCTGAGTGGGCAGAGGACCTTTCTGATGAGTTGCTCCAGTTCGGTTGACCGCCGAGGGGCAGTCCTTCACTTGGTGGGTGGCAGACCCACAGACTAGACAGTGTCCTAGTCTCTTCCTGCAGATGTTTACCTGATGACCTGGCCTCTTGCAGTAACTGCAGACATGGATCTGCCTCTGAGGTGTTATGTCATTGTTCCTCGCCTGGTGGTGCTGGTGGTGGTGGTGAGGAGGCCGGTTGTTGTTGTTGTTGGGCTTCTTCTGATTATCCTGGAAGTTGTTAATTCTAGGATAATCCCTCTTTGAGAGAGCAGGTTGACTCTTCTCTATATCTTGAGCTCGCTCCAAGATCCTTTCATAAGGCTTAGCACCGCCTGAGATAACATGGGTGTGGATCTCCTCTCTCAGCCCATATCTGAACCTTTTAGCACGGTCATCAGGGTCAGCTACCAAGTTCTTGGCAAAACGGCTGAGTTGGCCGAATTCTGCCGTATATTCTCCAACAGTCATATTTCCTTGCTTCAGGTTCTGAAATTGTCTCTCCATCTCCCGCAACTCTGATGTTGGGAAGAACTTCCTCTGGAACAACCTCTTGAAGGTGTTCCAGTCAAGCTGCTTATCCTGGAGTCAGGGTTCATTCTGATACCAGGTGCTTGCTATACTTTGCAGTTGGAGCCCTACTGCTTCGGCCTTGAGGTCTTCTGGAAGTCGAGCGACGCTCAGGAGACGTTCCATGCTGTCGAGCCATTCATCAGCATAGACGATTCACTCGGTTCCCTTTAAGGGTCGAGGGTTCTGCTTCTTGAAACTCTCAATATCGCCAACCTTGGCAGGCCTTGGTTCAAGTTGAGCTGCTTCTTGTCTTCCCAGAGCAGTCATAGCCACGTTATGAGCATTCTCCATACTTTCCCTCATAATCGCAGTTTGTTCTTGATGAGCTTCCGTTTGAGCTCTCTGGGCTTCTAGCACTCCTCGTAGCAGACCTATGAGGTCGGTAGGGTCCACAGGTACCGGTGGGGCAGCTGGAGGGGGTACTACCACAGGGGGCTACGGCTCAGTCTGGGAAGATGATGGATCCACCGTTGTAGCAGCATACATCCCACGGGGTGCATTATGGGGACGGTCGGCCAGCTGCCGAGGTGTAGGATCCGGACTCGATTTGGGAGGTGGGGTGTGATCAAGTGAAAATACCCCATCGCCAGCAGGATTTGTGGCCATATTTTTGAAGGTTTAGGATTGCAAAATATAAGCAAGGTAGCCTACCAGTCTATAACAAACAAAAATATTTAATATATATATTTCGGTCCTATGTTGTGACAAATTAATGTTCTAGTGTTCTAAATATTTCTAGATATGTTTTTCCTAAGTTGTTGATCTTACCTGCATGGGCCACCACTAAAAACATGTCACGACCAGGTCCCAATTTCTTGGATGGAATCGGATCATGCCCAGCCTGCACCGTTGTTGAGACGGCGGCAGTAAGCTGTATCACTCATGCAGGTAATCAACAACACAGACTAATTGCCACAACTTAATATTTTGATAATTAAAAACTTGTCCAACAAAAGTTACAACTGATAATAGAAATAGTCTTTTCAAACAACAACTGGAAATAGAAAATGACAATAGCTAAAAGATAGACTCGTCATCTCCAAGATCAGCATCATCTGGTAGCACAGCTGGATACAACTCAGGGTCATAGTAGCTACTTATCAGTAACTCTGTCTCATCAGTGGAACCTATTGGGGGTGGAGAATCCAGTCAGGAAAGGAGCAAAGTACAATTATGAAAATTAACAATTTCACTAATGATTAGCAATTTTGCAATATTAAACAGTTTTGAAATAATGATTTTCAACTAAACTACAAGATAGTAAACAATGTGATTCGAGTATGTAATGACTATGACCGGTTTTGGATGATTCAATTGTATCCTAATGATACGGTCCGGCCTATCCTCATGAAAAAAGAATAAGCTCGCACAATCAATTATCTATTTGGCTTTGGTCATGGAACACTACGCTACTCCCCCAATGTCCCGAGTCAATCAGATTCAATCATTACTCTAGGAGAGAGTTACGTGTAATACAGTGGTTTAAACATGCAAGATTACTAACATTAATTAAACTGTGCATTAACATAACCGTACTTGCCTTGATTATAACTGGATTTGAGGTTGGTTCCGGGATGATGCTAGTACAGTCCTCGAAACCCTACAATTGAGAATTTCGGACTTAGCACCAATATTCAATTCATATCTAGATGTGCTAGTTACAATCTCTAAATTTGTCCTAGTCAATTTTTAATCTTTATTATACTAACACAAACAAAACACGATTATCTAATGAGTTATATTTAATTATGATGGAAAGATCATTTTATATTTAATTTCGGAAAACTTTGTATTTATCAGTTTATTGGCAAAACTTGGTATTTTATAATTTATATAATAAAACTATATTTTTCTTTAAATGAGAAAAACGTGAAACTTGTTTAAATAATAACTTGTAATTTTTTCCTAATTTATTTAATGTGAGAAAAAATATTGATTTTCTATAAAATAATTATTTTACTATTTCACGTGTTTACGTCAATCACAACCAGAAAAGAGTAAAATTTAACTAACTTATTACAAAACCAAAGAAAATAATAAAACTGGGCTTATGTCCTTTACAGACCATTTTACATGAATTTAAATAAGAAGAAAACTTTGGTTAGTCTCTAAAAATTATCCTACAATTGAATTACAAAATAAAATAATAATTTAAATTAAATTGAATTAATTTACGAGTCTCAGATATTGGTCCAATCATCAAAAATAGCTAATGCCTCAATGTCCGGGCAAAACCGGTTTCGTTTGCACTTAGCTCGTGTAGTGCCCCGTCCCGCTCAGTCAATCGAATGAATCGAAACGCCGACGGCGTTCGGACTTAGCCTTGCAACTAGAGCTGTCAAAATGGGCTAAGTCCGTTGGGCCGGCCCGCCCCGCCCGCCAAAAAGGTGGGTTGGGCCGAGCATTTAGGAGCCCGCCAAACAGGCGGGCCTAGGTGGACTGGCCCGCTAGTAGCCCGCCCCGCGGTGGGCTAGCCCGAGGGCCAAGTGGGTTGGCCCGCCATCTATTTTTTTATAAAAATTTTAATTTTTTTATTTAGCACATATATGAGATATGTATTATAAATGATAAAAATTCTCATTTAATGCAAGTAATACGTATAAAATATTAAATTTGGTCATTTATTTACATGAATGAAGGTGTTTTAAAGAAATATCTACTATTATAATATTTCTTGTATTTTACTTGTAATTTGATGCATATGAGAGTGAGTAGAAAATATTATATATATGATTTTTTTTCCTTTTAAGAAACTAAACAATAACTAAGAAATTAAAAAAAATTAAGCGGGCCGGCCCGTCTAGCCCGCGGCCCGCTGGTGGGTTGGGCTGGGTTAGAATTTTTCCAGCCCGCCAAAATGGTGGGTCGGCCGGCCCCGCACCGCCAAATGGTGGGTTATGGTGGGTTATGGGCCGACCCGCCCCGCCGGCCCGTCTTGACAGCTATACTTGCAACGGCTACTCGGAGACATCGCTCGGTCGAGGCGACCGCTCGCTCAGGTGGGATAGTTTCGGTGAACTTGCCTCATCTTAGCCTTCACATAATAAATTGTATATTTTTAACTTGCACAAGTAGGCTTGATAATAAATGTGACGAATCCACATAGCTAAACGGAATAATCCCGACGGTCGAATTGAGTTAGAATATGGAAAGGTCCAATGGTTGGCTTAGAGTTGGTGCACGACATGCTTTGAAAATGACACTCGATCCTTCGTCCCGTGGCTTGGGAGAAGGAAAGTTGGTTGAGTCGGCTGAAGTATGAACTTAGCCTAAGTCATAGGCGTCGCCCGCGTAAATGCTCGATAAAGCATGCACGCTTCCATGATGCAAGGCTTGGCATAGCCTTTGCTCGTCCCTTAAGTTAAGTTGTAGGCTTGGTGAAGTTAGGCAAAGTGATGGTGGTCGACCTAAGTCATTCCAAGCACGGTCCTACAAGTTCTACGGCTTGGGTATGACAACTTAGTCTTACGGTTTCAAGCCTGTCATATAGAGTATGTCTTGGGCGGTGGTGTCGCGTAGAGTTCAAGTTGGTTTAAGGCACGATGTCACGGACTTAGTGTTTTCAGGCACTGGGCCACGGTTGATTTATTGAGTTTGGAAAGTGTTGTGAATATTTGTTCTTGAGTTGAGTAAAATAACAGAGCAAGAAAGAGGAATGCTCGCGACTACGGGTCGTCAAGGCAAGATCTCAGAGGTGAGACGTATTGAACTTGGCCCTGAAATAGATGATAACACAAGAGGTGGAATGACTGTGTGAGACGTCAGTTGAGTCGAGTCTTGCATGGTCATGGATAACTTGTCGACAAGGTAGAGTTTTCTCGAACGGTAGCCTGACGGAAGGGGACCGATTCTTGAGAAGCAGCATTAGCACGTGCTGGATGACCGTACAAGTTAGCGCAGAGGCTTGCCAGCGGAGCTACCTACCCACGCTGGCAAGGGCGGCCAGCCTAACAAGCTAAAGGAGTCCAGGATGGCTCTGAGAGTCAGTGACCAAATCATATAGATGAGTCGGCATGGCCGCAATCCGCGTGTGTGCCTTTGGATTGAGTTGAGTTGTTGAATGTGTGTACAGTTGGAATACAATGTTTGATCCTAAGATATGGCATCAACATAGGCGACGTGCTTCGGCACGAGATGTGGCATCGAGTCTATTATTGTCAGCATATAAGTTGCATAGTCTGGATGTGAGTTATCCTGAGTCTAAGTCAGGAAAGGCCGCAACGCAAAGTTGTTCGAGTGACACTTAACCCACAAGTCTTGATTGGGTCAGTTGATGATTTGGTAGCAAAGGGCCACGAGGCGGCGATATGGTTGAGTCGCACGTAGTTGCGAGGTACGACACGAAGGATTTGTAGCCACGATCACACGGGAATGGAGCCTCATCGCATAGTTGCAGTCTCTGATTTTGGCCGAAAGGCAAGCACGACTTGATAGGTTAACGTTGTTTGAGTCGACATTGTTGTTGCAAGCACGGGATGGTCTAAAGACACAAATAGGCAAGACGTCGGTCATAAAACTGATCCTAAGGTAAGAGTAAAAAGACAATACAAAAGGGGACTATGTTGCACAAAGTAAAGTAAATGTGTTGGTTTTGTATGGGTGGGCGAGGAGCTCATTCCACCAGTACAGTTGAGTACTGACACCCACATAGTTTACATGTGCAGGCACAGGTAGAAGCTCGTGGCGTGGGGCTCACTTGGATGCGTCGAGGCATGGAGTTCCTTGGCGATTCAAAGTGTGCGGCCGCATAGATTAAAGACTTATACGGGACATAATGTATGGACGTCACCTTTCGAAGCTTCCGATGGATCAAGACTTGTAATTGAGAGATTAGAGAGAGCTGAGTGAACTTGTAAAATATGAGAAGAGTGAGCTTGAGTGATTGTAATATTGGCCTTGTGCCCCCAATGTAACCGTTGTTTCAATATCAATAAAGAGCTTCTTGAATGACTTGTGTTTTGTTCTAAATTCCGCTGCTGTTATTCAATATCTCTGCTTGGGACTTCTGTGCGACGACCCCGTCGCAGCCGCTGAAATCATCCGTTATGGAACCCACCTTGCACGAGCGCAATCTAGGCTCGTTCGGCATCACACCTTAGCGAGGACGATCGCTCATACGGGAGCGGGGCGTGACATAATGGTATCAGAGCACGAATTTACGTCCTTGGACTACCGATTGAATTCTTTAACTCCGTTGTTTCTGCAAACTCTGAATCGTTGCTTCCGCAAAGTTGATATCGTTGGTGTGCTCTCTCTCAATTGTTCCACGGGATGTCCATAAAATAAGTCTAACTATTTTGTAAAACATAGGAGAACAGTTTTTGACAAGAAACAAAAGATGGTTTGCGTAAGCACGGTTGGCTAAGTCGGGCTGGGCATATACACCAAAGTTGCATCGACCTTAGAAAAGTCGAGTACGGAAATTGAATAATATCGAACAAGAATGAGTTGAACTCGATTGAGTAATGTGAGATGACTATCGATAGGGATACTATTGAAGACGATATCGTCGATGCGATATAGATGAGCGTGCTTGGAATTTGAGGAATGGTTCAAATAAAAATTTGAAGAAGTCGATTTTGATTCGAATGATAAGTTGAGGATTTGTTGAATGACTTCATCCCTGAGTGGTATATGCGATAGCCTCAGGGATGTCGATCGATTGATAAAGAAATGATGCGAATTGAGGAAATACGTTGGTCGATGACTTAACATAACGGATGAACGATACGGGAATTTGGTTTGAGGAAAATCGATGTTGTGAATGATTCGAGGGATAATGATCGAACTTGAATTTGAATGTCGAGGAGATTATCCAGTCGGACGATAGCAACATTCGTACGACTCAAAACTTGTTGCAAAGGAAGATCGTCAGGTTACGCATATCGTCGATGGTATTGAGGCGTATCAAAGATCGATATGCGATAACTCGGGGGTATTCTGACTAGGCGAACGACGATCGTGCAAGTGTTATTGTTCGGTTGGATGCTGTACTTAGGATTTTGATTTAAGGGAATATTGGATGAAAATGATCGTGTCTTGATGTTTACGTTGATAGACATAATGTCGACGATCTTGTCTTGTGCCCACGCAACTCTAGCCTCGCACATGCGTTGCATCGAATTTGGGGCAATCGTTCCGCGTGAGCGCTGACATGGTGATTCATGTCGCGGGAATGATCGAACTCAGAAAATCAGGATGCGACAACTTTAATTGTCTCGACTTGTTGGCTTGATGCGAAGGTGAACTCGAGGATTTGTAAGTCTTACGATTGATGAATGAATGAGACTTGAGAATTGAGTAGGTCCAATTCGTACATCGAGAATGAATTAGTCTAGACGCAAAACAAGAGTTACGTCCCGATGAGGATAATTATCCCGCGGGAGCGTGCATGGTGATTCATGCCCACCGTGGATAATCTGACTCGCGTGAGATCGGGACGCAACGTATTGTTAAGTCAGACGACCTAGTGATCGATTGCGTGAATTGGAATAGGTGACTTAAGGAGTATGGAATGTAAGAATGACTCGGACCCCGTGCGACGAATGTTTGATGTGTGTAGGGAATCGATGCTCGATGTTTAGAAATCGGAGTGATACGAGCTTGGGTAGAAAACCCCGTACTATCAATTTGGTTTGACATTAGGATGGGGTCAGTGTTGATATTATTGTTTGGGAACTATGATTCCATTACTGACGGAAAGACATAGCCTAGCGGTTAGGCAGACGTTCCGGTGCGGAACGATAGGAATGGTGAAGGCACCACTCATGAGGCTCGGTTGACATGCATGTATGTCAAGGACGCTTGAATGCGTGCACGATCCGACTTGAGTGGTGATGGCAGGATTCGCTATCACGAGGCTTGGTTGAAATACATGTATTTTAGGGACGCCTAAGATATGTGCACGATCCATACTAAGTGATATATTGAATTCAAGTGAGGCTTGAGGAACAGGAAAGTGTAGAGGATTTTGAGATCGTAAGTTTTGAAGAAAGGATTGAGGGTAGCACGAGCGCGGCTCGAATTTGAGAAATGCATAGGCATAGTGTGTGCGAGAGTTCGTGAATGTTGAGTAAAGTGATAAGTCGATAAGTGTACTCAGTTAGTTTCGAGGACGAAACTTTTTCTGAGTGGTGTATGATGTAGTGCCCCGTCCCGCTCAGTCAATCGGAGGAATCAAAATGCCGACGGCGTTCGGACTTAGCCTTGCAACGGCTACTCAGAGACATCGCTCGGTCGAGGCAACCGCTCGCTCAGGTGGGATAGTTTTGGTGAACTTGCCTCATCTTAGCCTTCACATAATAAATCGCATGTTTTCAACTTGCACAAGTAGGCTTGATAATAAAAGTGACGAATCCACATAGCTAAAGGTAATAATCCCGACGGTCGAATTGAGTTAGAATATGGAAAGGTCCAATGGTCGGCTTAGAGTTGGTGCACGGCGTGCTTTGAAAATGACACTCGATCCTTCGTCCCGTGGCTTGGGAGAAGGAAAGTTGGTTGAGTCGACGAAGTATGAACGTAGCCTAAGTCATAGGCGTCGCCCGCGTAAATGCTCGATAAAGCATGCACGCTTCCATGATGCAAGGCTTGGCATAGCCTTTGCTCGTCCCTTGAGTTAAGTTGTAGGCTTGGTGAAGTTAGACAAAGTGATGGTGGTCGACCTAAGTCATTCCAAGCACGGTCCTACAAGTTCTACGGCTGGGTATGACAACTTAGTCTTACGGTTTTAAGCCCGTCATGTAGAGTATGTCTTGGGCGGTGGCGTCGCGTAGAGTTCAAGTTGGTTTAAGGCACGATGTCACAGACTTAGTATTTTCAGGCACGGGCCACGGTTGATTTATTGAGTTTGGAAAGTGTTGTGAATATTTGTTCTTGAGTTGAGTAAAATGATAGGGCAAGAAAGAGGAATGCTCGCGACTACGGGTCGTCGAGGCAAGATCTCAGAGGTGAGACGTATTGAACTTGGCCCTGAAAGAGATGATAACACAAGAGGTGGAATGACTGTATTAGACGTCAGTTGAGTCGAGTCTTGCATGGTTATGGTTAACTTGTCGACAAGGTAGAGTTTCCTCGAACGGTAGCCCGACGGAAGGGGACCGATTCTTGAGAAGCAGCATTAGCACGTGCTAGATGACCGCACAAGTTAGCTCAGAGGCTTGCCAGCGGGGCTAGTGACCCACGCTAGCAAGGGCGGCCGCCTAACAAGCTAAAGGAGTCCAGGATGGCTTTGGAAGTCAGTGACCAAATCATATAGATGAGTCGACATGGCGGCAATCCGCGTGTGTGCCTTTGGATTGAGTTGAGTTGTTGAATGTGTGTACAATTGGAATACAATATTTGATCCTAAGATGTGGCATCAACATAGGCGACGTGCTTCGGCACGAGATGTGGCGTCGAGTCTATTGTTGTCAGCATATAAGTTGCATAGTCTGGATGTGAGTTGTCCTGAGTCTAAGTCAGGAAAGGCCGCAAGGCAAAGTTGGTCGAGTGACACTTAACCCACAAGTCTTGATTGGGTCAGTTGATGATTTGGTAGCAAAGGACCACGAGACGGCGATATGGTTGAGTCGCACGTAGTTGCGAGGCACGGCACAAAGGATTTGTAGCACGGTCACACGGGAATGGAGCCTCATCGCGTAGTTGCGTCTCTGATTTTAGTCGAAAGGCAAGCACGACTTGATAGGTTAACGTTGTCTGAGTCGACATTGTTGTTGCAAGCACGGGATGGTCTAAAGACACAAATAGGCAAGGCGTCGGTCATAAAACTGATCCTAAGGTAAGAGTAGAAAGACAATACAAAAGGGGACTATGTTGCACAAAGTAAAGTAAACGTGTTGGTTTTGTATGGGTGGGCGAGAAGCTCATTCCACCAGTACAGTTGAGTACTAACACCCATATAGTTTACATGTGCAAGCACAGGTAGAAGCTCGTGGCGCGGGGCTCGCTTGGATGCGTCGAGGCATGGAGTTCCTTAGCGATTCGAAGCGTGCGACCGCATGGATTAAAGACTTATACGGGACAATGTATGGACGTCGCCTTCCGAAGCTTCCGATGGATCAAGACTTGTAATTGAGAGATGAGAGAGAGCTGAGTGAACTTGTAAAATGTGAGAAGAGTGAGCTTGAGTGATTGTAATATTGGCCTTGCGCCCCCAATGTAACCGTTGTTTCAATATCAATAAAGAGCTTCTTGAATGACTTGTGTTTTGTTCTAAATTCCGCTGCTGTTATTCAATGTCCCAACTTCTGTGCGACGACCCCGTCGTAGTCGCTTAAATCGGCCGTTATGGAACCCGCCTTGCACAAGCGCAATCTAGGCTCGTGCGGCATCACGCCTTAGCGAGGACGATCGCTCCTACGGGAGCGGGGCATGACAGCTTGGGCCCATTGACTGGTTTGGTCGTTGCGCAAAAATCCAAAATAATTTTTTCTTTTCCGAAAACCACTTTAAAATCATATAAATAAATTTTATAAAAATTCTGGCAGCATTTTCTCTATTTTTGGGATAACCCAAAACTGGAAAATGTGCCTCAACATCCAATATAAATCCTAAACCAGTGAAACCAAATATATATAACTTTATATACAAAGAATACGTTCCCGAGATGAATTCGGAAAACCTGAAATAAATCAGAAATCTCGAATACTAATCCAGAAACACCACAACACCATAAACCATCAATTTATCTCAACGGAACAATAAAACCAACATCGGAAAATCCGCAGAAACAACCAAATAAAATCCAGAATGTTTTCGAAGAAAGTTCAGAAATCTCGAAATAATCCCAAACCATCAGAACTCTTTCCGAAGAGTTCTCGGGAAAACCCGAAATCAACAGCAACTAAAAACCACAGAACAAAAATGTCAAGAATGGTTCCGAAATTCCCGAAAACCATAACGTAACAGAAAACTGAATTCCCGAAGAGAATTCGAGGACCAATTTCATCACAGACAATTACGGGAGGGACGAACTACTGTGATTACACAGAAATTACCCAAACGACGGAATCCGAAGAGTAGCCTCGGACTCGAAACGAAAACGGGAACCCACGGAACGCGGAACGACACAGCGGAACGGTGTCGAGCAGATGGGGACAGCAGCGGCGGGCAGGGGGGCACTCGGATCGGGCTGGCGTGCACAGAGGGGGCCGGCCGGGGAGCCACGCGGGGTCGGGCGCTCGGGCGGAGGGGCGCTTGAGGGGGTGCACCGGCCAGGGGTCGGGTTCGCCGGATCGGGCTAGGGATTTGGAGTAGGAGTTTGGGGAAAAATAAATGGAGAAGATGATGATGGAAATGGGAATGGTGTGGAGGGGTTTTATAGGAAGAAAAGAGTGGGGGTTACCTAGAGGGGGAGGTGAACGGCCGGCCGGGAGGTGGACGGGCGCCGGTTTTTGGCGGTTCGGGAAATGGGGAGTCGGCCATAGCCGAAACTACTTTCGGTTCCAACAGGAAGATTAAAGGATGAAAGAGAGAAAGCTATATTAATAAATGAGACATTCATTCTGTTGAATGACTAAAGTTAATGGCTATTGTATTTAGTTATTGGGTTTCATTAGAAGTGGGCTATTGCGTTGTAAATGGTTTAGTAAGGGCTTTAGTAAAAATGGGTTGGATTTTGGTAATCATAACATAGTTTGTGGGCTTTTATGCCATAGGCTAAAAATGGGCTCAATATTTTGGGCTATAAATTAAAATTATTCTTTTAAGAAAAATCGATAAATAAATATTTCTAACATTAAAATTAATAATAAAAAAATGTTTTTAGAGTCAGATTGGGTTCGATTCTGGCCCAGACAGTCAAAAGGCCCAGTGTAATTATTTTGAAAAGAATTTTACATTTTAAATAATAATACTAAAACACAATTAAATAATAAAAATTGAAATTAGAAAAATTGCGGATTTCACATGACGAACTCGACGCCATTTTCCTCCGACGACCCCGACGCCTACAGCCGCCGCTAGCACCCCCGAAAGCCACCGCCTCTCGGACACGTACGTGTCACTCTCTCTGTGTGTCGTATCGTGTCTCGTGTATACGTGTGTGGACTCGCCTGAACACGAGGAACCCAATGATGGGTAAGGACACGACATTTATGTGTCGTGCGTGTCATGTTAACCCTGGACACATGACTCATATACCCGTGTCCTAAACTGTCAGGACACGGATTTTAAATAACTAGGCTATCGGGTTTGAACTGTGTTATTAGGTTTAAAACCCATTAACCTAATTCTTAATAAAACTAACTAAAACCCTATCCCTATCACATAACCCGAGCTGACCGCCTGGCCAGCCCGAGCCATGTTAACCCCCCCATTCTGTGACCCAAGTTTGAGCCCCCCTTTCGTTTCTTTTTGTTTTGTTTTGTTTTTATTTTTAATTATTTTATTATATATATATGTACATATGTTTATATATATATATGTATATATGTATATCTATTTATATATATATATATTATGTATACTGTTATATATATATATATATACTGTATTTGTATATATATATATATATTTTATATTTAGTATATATATATATATATATATATATATATATATATATGTATATTTATTATATATATATATATTCATTATATATATATATATATATATATATTATATATATTTTTTTTATATATATGTTATATATATATATATATATATATATATATATATATATATATATATATATATATATATATATATATATTATATATATATATATATATATATATATATATTTTTTTTTTTCTTTTAATATATATTTTATATATATATATATATATATATATATATATATATATATATATATATATATATATATATATATATATATATATTATATATATATATATATATATATATATATATATATATATATATATATATATATATATATATATTTTGAAATATATATATATATATATATATATATATATATATATATGTATATATATATTTCAAAATATATATATATATATATATATATATATATATATATATATATATATATATATATATATATATATATATATATATATATATATATATATATATATGTATATATATATTTATGTATATATATAATGTAATTGTTGTACATGTATATATATATATTTCAAATTCAACTTTGTGCAAAATTATGTATAAATTCACAAGTTATTTTATTATGTAATTTTATGACTTGTATATTTTACCACTTTAAAATATATTATTAAAATACTTTAATATTTATAATTGAATTATTGTATTTTATTAATCATGACCATTTGATGTCCAAACCTATCATGGGTTTTTGGGCCCAAATATGTCTAACACATTCAAAGTCTGTACAAGTCATATTGGACTTGATTCATGACTTTGGGTCCTGTATTTGGACTTCGGTTCAATTTCGTATACGTGGACAAAATACTAAATAAATAATTAATTATTTTCCAGAAATTGTTACTTGCTGTTTTTAAATTTTTATATATATTTTAAGTGCTGTAAAAATCTGCAAAAAATTGTACTTAAATACTATGTTAATTTTGCTAATTTAATATAATTTTTTTAACATTTAATAAGTGATTTTGGTATTTTATAAAAATAGGAAAATAGAACTCATTTTCAGGATACATATGTTTGTTGATTTTTAATAAATATCGATAAGGGTTTATAAATTCCAAAAAAATTAGTATAAATTTCTATAATTAACAAGGATCATTTTGGTACTTTATTTTATGTAAAATTAAGCTTTTTGTCTATCTCAAAATTGTTGGAACACAGTGTACAGTCTGATTTATTTATTGAATAGTTACGACTTATAATGTTTTATGTTGATTTGAGTTATTGTAGTATTGGACCTCACCCTACACTAGTGTAAAGGCCCTAGAAAGTTGGTTTGGGTATTGTGTCACCCTCACATTAGTCTCCTATGCTAAAGTCATTATTTATCTAGGTGTCCAGTCAGAAAGTCATGTCAGACAACTAGTGTCTTAATGTTTAACTTAGTATAAACTAAGTTTATGTATTATTTCTACAGTGACGAGTCACCAGGCATCTATAGCATTTCTATCACTACATTGCTTTGCTAAAGGCAAGTACCTCTACAAACTTTACATACTGTTACATCAATAAATTGTGATCCAACCATGTTAAATACTGATCCTTGGGGTAGCAAGTTAAATCTTTACATGTTACATTATTTGTAGTACCTACCATGCTTATACTACTCTAAATATCCACCATGCTTTATACTGTTTTCGTATCACTCACATGTTATAAAATGGGTAATAGGGAAACTGTTAGTAAAGTACATGATCATGCCCCCCTTCTCCGTATGTATTTATCGCATACGATAACATTCTATATGTAACTTTGCCGTATGTTCTGATCCCGCGTTTGTGTATGGATATACACCGATGTTGTTAGTGCACGTATGTGCATTCCAGAAAAATTGATATATACCGCTGTACATTCTATTTACCTATTGACCGATCACGTACATGCTACAGTTTTAAATTTTAAAACAAACATATGTTACCATTTCTAAAGAACCAGTTAAACAATGATATGCCATGATTCCAGTTTAATACACTTTTGTTCATTTCATGTTTCGTATATTTAGTTTGTTAGAATCACTACTTGCTTCCATCCTGACAGGATAACGTTGTAGGTATACTTACTTAGGAGGAGTTGCTTTGTGATTCCTATTATGGAGTTGCTGCCGAGGACCAGGCTATACTTTACGAGGATGTACCTACGGGGAAACTCGTCTAGTTTGTTTATTTTTTTGGGACTTTTGAGAGTAGTCATGCATTAGACTATGTATTTTTTAACTGGACCTGTATCTAGTTTTACATTTTAGCCATGTACTCGAAACATACTTATATACGAGATGATTTTGTGTTTGAATATATTCTAACTCATTTTACATATAGAACTGTTAGCACACTTTGGTCTTATCTTATTTATCTTTAGAACAGCTTACTACGTTTTATCTCAAGCATAGGCTGGACATGACTCAGCCCGACCCAACAATTTGGGTAGCGGATCATGACATGTTTTTAGTGGTGGCCCATGCAGGTCGAGACTAAATTGTTTGGTTACGTCATTGTACCAATCATGCCTACAATTAGGAACTTAAGGTAACTAGACAATACTAGGAATGACGCTTAGAACACCTAGAGGATTACTAGGATTGCAATATAGGAAATGAATCACATCATATGCTCGCTATTACAATTAGATTTTCTTATTTATGATTGTTTACATAAAGGAGTCCTTATAAGTTCTTTTATTTATTAGATGGTGCTCACCCGCTCATCCCAGTATGCCATACCTAAAAATGGCACACTTCCCATCCAGTCGGTTGACCAGTTGCCCGATGTACCTCCACCTACTGTACTTCCCCACTCCACAAATCCACCAACCCAGATGCCTCCACCACCTTCTACATCACAGTCCCAGCAGGACCTGATACTCCCACCACCACCTATTACTATACCTACCCAGGCTTCCGTCACTCTCGACGGGAACCAACTGCTCACTCTGATCCAGGGGTTCCTAACGACCCATCAGGAGCAGACCACCCTACTCCGTCAGAGCATGAAGCGTTATGAGGAGCGTACCGTGGTCCCACCACCTGTAGAACCACGGCAGAGAGCAGGGACAATCAAGGACTTCATGGTTCTGAACCCCAAGGAGTTCTTAGGGACTGAGGGCATCGTAGTAGCAGATGAATGGCTAGACTCGGTAGAGAGGAAGCTCCTTGGAGCTAGGTTACCAGGTGACCTCCAGGTCGAGGCAGCAGGATTTCTGTTGATAGACTTGGCAGGAGTTTGGTTCAGAAATGAGCCGCTATTCGTGAGAGGGAAGGCCACTTGGGATCAGTTCAAGACCCAGTTCAAGAAGAAATTCTTTTCGACCACCGCTAGGGTAGCCATGGGGCTACGATTCCAGAACATCCAGCAGGAGAACCGTTCTGTTGACGAATATGCAGCAGAGTTTAGTCGCCTGAGCCATTTCTCTCCTAGTCTAGTTACAGATTCAGAGGAGATGACACGTAGGTTTTGCCATGGTCTAGTTCCAGACATTAGCATTCTTATAGTGGCAAACGGTATGACTGACTAATACCAGAGCCTATAGTTGGCCCGGAGCATATAGGAGCATCTTCAGTCTTGCAAGAGGTCGGATCTGTACACCTCGAGGGACCCTCCAAGCGTCAGATTTTTCAGCAGAGAGCACCGACGCCGCACCAGCAGACATACCATCCTCATCCACTACATCACCCAACCCTGCCAGTTAGAGCCCCGGGACCCCGGCAGCAGAAGGGAGGTGTGTGTTCTTTCTATAAAAGGCCAGGCCATTACGCTTTCGTCTGTGGAAAGAGGTTGGGGCAGTGTTTAGGTTGTGGGTCTACCACCCTTCAGCTTCGGGACTGCCCAGTAGCCAGGGTACCAGGTGCCGGACCACCATCTAGAGGATCGTCGCTTTCGACCCAGCAGCAGAGGTTTGGGCAACATCTGCAGCAGCAGAAGGGACCCCAGGGGAAGACTTATAGCCTAGCTCTTGAGCCAAAGCCGGAGCAGGTTTCAGAGCCAGACTATTTAGCCGACGTCATCACAGGTCATATTTATTTGCATACTTTTCTTGCTCTATGCTTGTTTGATTCCGGTGCATCACATAGCTTCCTGTTATTAGAGTTTTTACATAAACACCACTTAGTAGCTATACCTACCGAGGAGATTAGTAGAGTAATGATGGGAGGCAGACTAGTACCCATTAAGGATATCTATCGATGCTCTATTACTATAGCAGGGAGAGAGTTTAGGGGGCGATTCTTT
Organism: Iris pallida; assembly: GCA_029216955.1. Taxonomy (NCBI): domain Eukaryota; kingdom Viridiplantae; phylum Streptophyta; class Magnoliopsida; order Asparagales; family Iridaceae; genus Iris; species Iris pallida. The sequence goes on along the minus strand of JANAVB010032219.1, from coordinate 22,518,272 downwards.
GTGATGCCACTCCCCGGATATGATATCATATTGGGGTTAGACTGCCTTAGCTATGCTCACGCAGCTACAGACTGCCATGAGGGTAGTATTCTGTTTAGTCTCCCAGGCACGATACCATTCAGTGTCAGAAGGACAGGGCCGGAGATCAGCCTAGAGCTGAACTGTTGTACGACAGTTAGGGAGTTAGCACCGCCACACCCTATCATTAGGGAGTTTATAGATGTATTTCCAGAGGATCTTCCCGGACTTCCACCTGACAGAGATGTGGAGTTCACTATAGATTTAGTACCAGGTTCATCACCAGTATCTCGGGCTTGCTATAGAGTGAACCCCAAGGAGGCAGTTGAGATGAAAGGGCAGATTGATGACCTATTGAAAAAGGGTTACATTCGATCTAGTGCTTCTCCATGGGAAGCGCCAGTGCTCTTTGTGCCTAAGAAGGATGGTACAGTCCGGTTGTGTATTGACTACCGGGCATTGAATACCATCACCATTAAGAACAAATATCCTCTGCCCAGGATAGATGATTTGTTTGACCAATTGAGTGGGGCGAAGGTGTTTTCCAGGATTCGTCCTCCGTTCGGAGAGTATATCATATCGTGCTATTTCAATCTCTAGATTTGTGATTGAGTTGTACCTTACGTGATTCGTCCTTCGTTCAGAGAGTATATCATATTGTATTTAGTTGTGATAGTGACCTAGGACAGTGTTCTACCGCCGACACTACGGCGTAGGCTAGACGTACGTACTTCTCGTGCCCCTACACTGGGTGCGGGTCGTGACACATTTTTAGTGGTAGCCCATGCAGGTCCAGTTTACGTAGTGGTATTCGAACTAGAGTATCACTACAGCCTGTAGTAGGATTAGGATTATTTTGAGGTACTCAATCACATTAGAAAAAACTCTTAACAGAATTCTTGGCATCTAAATTCCTGTTGAAGATTGCTTCCTTGAAATAACTGTCCTCCCTTGAATTATTATTTCTATCTCAGTATTGATTCCTTCTTTGATCTGTCTCTAGGATGGTGATTGAGACACGATCGCATCGCTCTGGCCCAGCAGACGCTGGTGAGAGGTCTACCACCTCTTGTACGATTGTGGACGCTGGGACCACAATACCTTCTATTTCTGCTCATATAGGAGCTTCTGCAGCCTTTGGGAGTGCACCTCCACCTGTCCGGAGGTCTTCTCCTGTCATTTTGGATATGTATTAGCAACAGTTACCTTCAGGGACAGTGGATGCGCCTCAGATATTTATTCTTTTCCAGCGATTCCTGGAGACTCAGTAGGAGATGCAGCAGAGCCAGTCTCCTGATTTCTGACAGAGCATACACGATACCTACCAGTTGGTCAGGACCACAGTAGAGCTGGTGATTGCTGAGCCACTAAAAGGTCAAATATATCTGTATCAGCCAAAGATTCCAGACATCCAATCCTTTAAGAAGATGGGACCCTGAGACTTCAAAGGTACAGAGGGCATCATATACGCTAACGATTGGATAGAGCATATTGAGGAGATATTCCGATTGGCACAGATACCAGTTGGATTACAAATCGAGGCAGCAGCCAGTCAAATGTAGGACTTGGCCCGTACTTAGTACCAGACGAACCCGAGGGTTGGTATAGCCGGTCAGACTTGGGCAACCTTCAAGAAACTGTTCAAGAAGAAATTCTTTTCCAATACCGCACTAGGTGCCTTGGAGGCACAATTCGAGAGTTTGGTTCAAGGGAACCAGACCGTTGAGGAGTACGTCGGGGAGTTCTGTCGTCTGAACAGATTCATGGTGGATCTTACTGAGGCCGAGATGGCGAGGAGGTTCCGCAGGGGCTTGATTAGGGAGATCAAGTCGTATACCAAGAGCAGCCGCGATGCCACTTTCGAGCAAATTCTGGTAGGAGCCATGGCAGCAGAGGATGATCTTGGGCTGAAAGAAAAGAGGATGCAAGACACTCATGGAGCTAGTGGCAGTGCAGGCTCGGCCAAGAGGCCCCACTTATAGATTCAGCTGCAGTATCAGCAGCCGATGCCCCACTTACAGATTCAGCAGCAGTATCAGCAGCCGATGCCCCACTTATAGATTTAGTAGCAATTTCAGCAGCCGAGGGTCTACTTTCAGCAACAACAGTTTCAGGACCGTATACCCTTTCAGCATGTGCATCAGTAGCAAAGGCAGTAGCAGGCCTCGGAACAGCAGCTTGTTATCCTTTGCCCTTTCCGTGAGAAACCAGGGCACGATTGGGGCGAATGCCGAAAGAGGCTGGGCAGATGTTTGCTTTGCGGAGGATCCGATCATCGGCTGAGAGTGTGTCCTGAGTCTTTTGGACGGACAGTTCAGGGAGCAAGAGCTAGGGCTCCGGTGGGCCAGCAGAAGGGATTACCCTTACCAACTCAGCAGCAGAGGTACATGCAGCGTCAGCAGCAGGCCAGGGAAGGCCAGCAGGGGCGAGCTTTCGCCATGACAGTCGAGGATGCACAAGCCATTGGAGATCTTGTTGTAGGTTCTGTTCTTCTCGATTCTATTTCTCTAATTGCCTCTTATAACTGTCTTGAAATTCGATTCCATCTATTCCTTGTTGATTGATCAATTTTGTTCTGTTGTTCTTGTGTTATATTTGATTTTCTTCTGAGATAAGTCATATGGGCTAGGTCACCTCAGTTATGGGATCTAGAATCTTCGATAGTCGTGTTAGCTAGCATAGTGAGGACAGATAGTCGGTTTTGGACGTATTTCTCGGGTATGGAGATTTAAGGTTTTTGCGGCCAAGCATGTGGCAATATAAAAATTTTAAATACCATAATTCTAGAGATATGTACCTTAGCCGAGGACTCTATGATTATCGTAGCCTTGCTCACCAGTATGACGAAGATTCTGAGTATCATGATTTTGGACAAACGCTTATGATTATCGAACTGTGTGATTTGAGACTATGATTGTGGGGTGTTGACCTAGAAGGAGTACTACCATCTTAATTTCGAGGACAAAATTCTTCTAAGGGTGGTAGACTTGTAACACCTAGTTTTCTAAAATAAGGCTAATTTTGAAATTTTGTAATTATAATTATTTAATAATGATATTTAAATCATATTGTGATTTTTGGTAATTTTTAATCAATTTAAAACTATTTAAAACATTGAAATGTGATTTTGATGGTTAACTAGTGTAATCCTAGTTTTGCTAAGCCTAGAGACTAACCATGACTAAGGGAGCCTAGTCATGTGATTAGGATGACTAATTACAACTTTTTAGCCTAAGGGTATTTTGGTCATTTTGACTTATTAAAGAAAATGAATTTTGATTAATTAATATGTGCTAATTGTTAGGTTGAGACTTGACCTAGAATTTCAGCCTAATCTAGATTATCCTTGAGCTTAGAGTCTTGATCAGGATAACCTAATAACTGACAAGATTAATAATATCTAGATATTCTAAGTAGGATATTTACCCCTTAGGATATTTGTGAAAAAGGAAGCCTTATGACTATTGAACCAATAGAAAGGTTTAGAATTGGTTGGACAAGTCCTAGCCACTCATCTACATCTAAATCTAACCCTAAATTTATTTGTGGCCAGCCATACAAGCCCCCCCACTCCTATAAGTATGCTCCTATGTAGCCCTTGCCTCTTTTAAAATACCTAGAAAGAACCGTACGTTCTTCTTCCCTAAACTTCTCCCAATTAATCCAAATTGAGCCCAAATTGAGTCAAATCAATTGCATCATCATCCCCAACAGTAGAGGAGACTTGTGGGTGCTTGCTAGCGAGTTTTGAGGATGTTTGAACCGAAGCAAATCGAGGAAGACATCAAGTCGAGGCTCTTTACGTTGAGTTTGAACTCTCAATAGGTAAAACCCTACAAACCCTAATGAATTCCTGATTTCTTTACATAGATGCATCCATTTAGGGTTCCCCTAAGTATAGCCCAAGTTTGGTAGGAATTCGTGTCCATTTCGTGTCCGTATCGGACACGTATCAGTATTTTTTTAATATGTTTGATGAAATGCTTGAATGGAATAAATATTGCTAATTTTGGAAACTAATTCAACAAAGTTGTAGCCCTATGCATGTGCTTTGGATTTTGTGTGGACTGAGTCGACTTTTGTGTCGTTTCCATCTCCAAAATAGACATGAACATGTTGCATGAGCAGCCGCGCATGTGCCCTGCTGCTCGGGGGTGTTTTCTCGCAGCACAGGCCACATGGCCGCATGTGTCACGACCCGCACCCACTGTGAGGGTACGAGAGCGTAACAATGCCCAGCCTATGCCGCAGTGTCGATGGTAGAACGCTGTTCTAGGTCATGAACTATAACTAACATAATATGAATACTCTCCATAAGGAGGCCAACACAGAGGTACAACTCAATCACAATCTAAGGTAGAATGTAGCATGATGGAAAATAGATAAGAAATCCTCAACTGAGGTACAGCAGAAAGAAATAACAAAGTTTCAACATCTCTAAAATATACAACTCTGAAAATAAGACAACAGCTAAACATGAAAAGAAAGAACAGTCTAAGCTATCTACACTATACAAGGTATCATCCTGAGCAGCTGCCTGAACCTCTTCAGGGGTCCAGGTCGCGAGTGTCAACTAGGCGAACTCCAAGTAAGGGTGCAGGGTTCCTCATTATCCTCTGTAAAATTTTCAACAGGACCAGTCAGGACGGGAGCGAGCACAAAACATCTCACGCAGTTCATATCATGTTAGGAAATATAAAGCATGCAATAGAGTAAGGTACATAAAACGCTGAAAGAAGAATGTATATGAAAACAGCAGAGATTTGATAATGGGAAATATCTATATATGATAAGTAAGAACTGTAAGCAACATGTGATTTAGAGCACAATATGGTTATGTAAACGGGTTAGGTTATACAATAAAATGGGACTCCTTTGTACGTGGGTGTATAATGGACATATACAATTTCTTATACAATAGGATTGATCACATAACCAATTTTACTCTCCCTCCCCAATCAATACACAAGGATCCAATTCAGTTATGCTACCTTATACAATGGCTTGTACAATGGCTTGTACAATAGCTTTTACAATGGCTTGTACAATGGCTCAATGTGATAATAAGAGTACAATATGCACAATGAGTGTACAATGATAAGGGTATTCAATAAATATAATATGTAAGTGAAACGCACATCACAATATGTATTTAGTGAATACAAGGAGATAACATCTCAGAAGAAGATCCACATAGTACCAATCCGTGATAATGATCGTGTCAACATCAAGTACAGTAATCTAGAGCAAAAATATAAATTCAGACAAGTATGAAACGGTCAGAGAATATACTCGCCTCGTATCTGAATGTCTGAAGTAAATGTACCGTCCGAGATGAGGTACCTGACTCCTATTTAGAGCAACACAAGTCAAGATGTATACAGGAGATGATAAATATAATCTACAATGCATCTGCATGCTGTCTAGGTCAAACTAGACCAAAGTCAACTCTCGGTCAACTCTAGTCAACTAGACTGGTCAAACTAGGTCAAGCCTAAGCCAAACAAGTCTAACAAGTCTCACTAGGCCTAACCAAGCCTAGTCTAGCAATCACACACCAATCACAAGTCATACTAGACTATCAACACACAACATTGGTGTATTCATATCATACACATAGGCCATATGCCCTATAGTCCACATCACACATATTTCACATATCATATACATAACAATATATATATCTAAAATATAATACACCCACATATTATAATATATAGGATACCTATATATTCATCTTACATATATACACACATGTCTATAAATGTATCTAATATAATATAGTGCACTCATATATTTGTAGGATACATTAAAAATGTGAGTCTAACATGCACATATGTATGTATATATATATATATATATGTGTACACATATCCATAGGGAAAAAGGAGAATGAAAGTACATGTGTTCAAGTGTATGTGTGTGTGTGTCATGTGATATGGGAGTGTCACTTGAGGGTGTGAAACCTGTGTGTGCGTGTGTACATGAAAAGAGAAATTAACACTAGTTATGAGTTTACACTACATATGGCACAAAGCTAACCCATCTACATTACACATGTATTATACTTAACATGCATGGCTACAAGTATACATCTATATACATTAGAGTAGAGACTATTTAAGTTATAACTAACATGCATCTATACTTTACATAAATCTATAAATATTATAGCAATCATTTAGAGAAGGGTTATATGGCATGGTGGTTGATATAGAGTAGGGTGTCCTTGTACAGAGGGTGAAGTTCATTCTCAGTTTAGTTCCACATTTACATATAAACTAAAGTGAGCTATCCCATAAACTGGTGTAACTAACCACATAAAATGAACCATGTTATCTGAAATCTGCCATTAAGCGAACATTTCATATGCATACAGCTCATGCATTATCTAATACTGAAATTAACTAACATTTCGAATTAAGGGGTTGAAGGTTAACATTACATTCATATACATTCCACTATATTGAAAACTGAAATTGGCTTGGCAATAGGAAAAGGAAGGAATATATGCTTACATGGACAATTCAGTGTTCGAACAACCTAAAATGAACTAACATTCAATCTAAATATCAGCTATGCATTGGTTCTATGTCTACATATGAAATCTGATATTGCATTTACAATATTTATACATTATGCATTCATATCTATCATTACATATATACCTTGCATTTATATCTAGCATTCATTATATACTTTCATTCATGCATTGTATATCATTCTTTCATTCATGCATTGCTTACATATATTACATTAATTACATTCCTACATGCTTGCATTCAACCATATATATACATTAATGTAAAGAGGATATATATCATATATATATATCATTTCATTCATCTAACATATCATGCATTACATACTCTATATTCATTTAATATCCATACTACATAGGCTCATAGGTTACACAAAATGCATATATCGTATAGTCACTCTTTTACTTAAAACCAATACTATACCAATTGGGCATTCACTAAATTCTAAGATTAAAGTATGTTGTAGTACTTCATGTTAGCTTTCCGAAACTTCAAACGGATCGTATTTTCGTGTCCGGAAGCTCCCGAAATCGCAAAAATACCGAAACGCGTTCGTCTTTCGTACAACTGACACTCAAATAATTCTACAGAAAGTTACAGAAAGTATTTGGCTTATTAAAATATATATTTGGAAAGCTAACTTCGATACGGTTCTTTTAAAAAAAATAGGAGATAAATCGGAGTTTTAAGCTAAAAGTTATGACATTTCTAAGTTGCTATGGCTACTAAAAACGTGGATAAAAATTATGATGAATTTGGGTAGTTTGAGACAAAAGAACACAAGTATATAACATAATATATCAAGAACTAACTCTCTACACTAATATATATGTATATATATATATATATATATATATATATATATATATATATATATATATATATATATATATATATGAGACACTATAGAACACATCTCCAATACAAAAATATGAGATTAAACATGTAATAATTCATTCATACATAACAACAACACATAGTGTGTCCAAATTTTGGATTTTTCCACATGGACACAACCACAACACAAAGGACACTCCTATGACCTCCAAATGGACACAAAATGGACACAAATGGAGATACAACCATGGGGGTCATTCCTATGGGTTCAAAATAGACCTATATGCATGAGGAAATGAAAAGGAGAAGGGATTTATACCTCCCGGTAGATCGAATCGAAGAAAAGCCTTCCCGGAGCGACACCGACACGTAGAGATTCCAAAAGGATACGAACGAGCTCCGAATCCTCCCAAACTTGGGTAGCTTCCTCCTTGGCTAGAATGGAGAAGGAAAGAAGAAGATTTGGTGGCGAAATGGAAAGATTTGGTGGAAAAATTGCTAGGGATTGCTCTCTAGAAATTTAGGGAAGAACAAGAGAGTGAGAGTGTGGATAAGAATAATGAAATGAACTTGAGCCTATCCTCTCCCAAAGTGGCTGGCCATATGGGGCTATTTGTCCTATTATGGTAAGGTCCAAAATGCCCCCACTAACCTATTCTATTAGTATTAGGAAAGGGCTAATTGGTTGGGGCTAAATTAGTCATTCTAAAGTCTCTAATCACGCTAACCTTATCCATAATAATTAGTCTAACCTCTAACTAAAATATTTCTATCATGTGGGCCATGGCCAACTAATGTATGGGTCCATTAAAGTCAACACTACCCCGGGTCCCCGTTTCAAGTCGGATTGAGCTGAAATTCGAACCCGACTCAAATAATCCCAAAACAATATCATAAATAATAAAATAAATTTCAAAAATATTTCAAAAATACAAAATGACAAAATACCCCTGTTTCTGAAAACTGGGGGTGATAAATTCCTCGAAATTAAAACCAAACAATAGTAAAATGTCAAATCACAAGTCATAATTTTAAATAGTTTAAAAATGATTAAAAATCACAAAAAATCATAATATGAAATAATTATCAATAAATTATAATTATAATTACAAAATTTTAAAATTACCCTCATCTGGAAAATTGGGTGTTACAATCCTACCCACCTTATAAAAATTTCGTCCTCGAAATTAAGATGATCGCACCCCCTTCTAGTTCAAACATAGTCAAGGGTCAATCACTAGTCAATTTCTCAACATCCAAGTACTTGGTCATCAACTGGTCAACTTCTTAGGGTTTTACCTATGCTAGCTATTTAGGTGTTGGCAACTAGAATTTAGCAAAAGAGAAACTCTATAATAGACTAGCTCTTAACTTTCCAATCCTATCAAGTCACCTATAACTAAATACCTACAAGCTAAGCACATGAATACCAAATACCACACACACACACACATATATATATATATATATATATATATATATGCTCAAGAACAACAACCCATCAAATATATCCTAAGTATATCATCTATATATATACATGACTGATCAACCAAGGGTTAAGACAGACTAAACTTATAAGGGTCTGAAACAATGCTTAGAACTAGGCTAAGGATGAATGGTCTGAATCAAGGGGACATGGTATCTAGTGAAGGGTCTGCACACTGCCTATAAAGGTGATCAACACAAAGGGACTCAACACGAAGGAAACTTAACTAAAATGGAAAACTGAACCAAGTATAGGCTAAACAACATGTTTATAACCCTATACAACAATGGCCTATAGATACCAACTAACCTATATCCCATATGCCAATATCATCTGCAATCTATCTATGCAAATAGACCTCTCGGTCTTAGGTAAAACTATAACTATACTCAAAGGCAGGCTCTGGTCATGGGTGCCTCACTGGAAAAGGTAAGGAAAAGTAGTAATAATCATCAAAGATGTAAGGCATACTAACATCCCATGTGTAACTGGTTGGTATTATAGATAACAGGAGAATTATCTGCAATGGATTACTATTCTAACACCAATGCTAACTATCACCTCTAGGGTACAGACACTCTACAAGTCATCATACCATTATACTATGAAGGAACTACCTATGAATAAGCTCTATAAAACTAAATATCCCTACTTCTAAGTCATTTATAACAATCAAAAGGGTATGATATTTAAACCTTCTCAAGATACCATCTGTTAATCATATGCGTCTGTCCAAAATTATGTTGTCCAGAGTCTTCATCATGCTAGTGAGCAAGGCTATGATAATCACAGAGTCCTTGACTAAGGTACGTACCTCTAGGTTCATGGTATTTAAAATTTTTGTACTGCCGCATGCGACGGCGAAAACCTTAAATTTCTATACCCGAGAATACATCCAAAATCTGACTACATGTCCTCACTATGCCAACTAATACGACTATCGAGGATTATAGATCCCATGATTTAGGCGACCTAGCCTATATGATTTTCTCAGAAGAAAAAAAACAAACACAACAAAAGAGTAACATGATAAAATTAATCAATCAACAAGGAACAGATGGAATCGGATTTCAAGGTAATTATAAAAGACAATTGCGGGAATGGAATTGAGAAGAACGAAACTTGCAGTAAGATCTCCAACGGTCTGTGCATCCTCGACTGTCCTGACGATAGCTCGCCCTGTTGGTTTCCTCCAGCCTGATGCTGATACTACACAAATCTCTGATGCTGATGCTGCATGAATCGCTGCTGCTGATTGAAACCGGAGATGAAGGGAAAAGTCTCTGTATAGACGGAGGTGCACCTCCAATATAGCAGAAACACAAACCTGAGTCGGCACAACAGAAGCTGCGGTCTCGAGGCCCTGATGAACAGGACGAGAGGTGGCCAGCCTCTCGATAGTATCCCCCGAACCGAAACGATAAGATCGTGTCTTCATAACCATCATGAAGACAGATCAAAACAAGAAGCAATTTCTGAGAATGAATCGAAAATCAAATGAGGACAGTTTATATTCAAGGGAAGTCAATAAGCAACAAATTTAGATAAAAGGAATCTGATTAAGAGTTTTTTCTAATGTGATTAAGTACCTCCAAAAATAATTCTAATCCTGCTGCAGGCTGTAGTGATACTCTAGTTCGAACACCACTACATAAACTCGACCTGCATGGGCCACCACTAAAAACGTGTCACGACCCGCACCCACTGTGAGGGTACGAGAGCGTAACAACGCCCAGCCTACGCCGCAGTGTCGACGGTAGAACACTATTCTAGGTCATGAACTATAACTAACATAATATGAATACTCTCCATAAGGAGGCCAACACAGAGGTACAACTCAATCACAATCTAAGGTAGAATGTAGCATGATGGAAAATAGATAAAAAATCCTCAACTGAGGTACAGCAGGAAGAAATAACAAAGTTTCAACATCTCTAAAATATACAACTCTGAAAATAAGACAACAGCTAAACATGAAAAGAAAGAACAGTCTAAGCTATCTACACTATACAAGGTATCATCCTGAGCAGCTGCCTGAACCTCCCCAGGGGTCCAGGTCGCGAGTGTCAACTAGGCAAACTCCAAGTAAGGGTACAGGGTTCCTCATCATCCTCTGTAAAATTTTTAACAGGTCCAGTCAGGACGGGAGCGAGCACAAAACATCTTATACAGTTCATATCATGTTAGGAAATATAAAGCATACAATAGAGTAAGGTACATAAAATGCTGAAAGAAGAATGCATATGAAAACAACAGAGATTTGATAATAGGAAATATCTATATATGATAAGTAAGAACTGTAAGCAACATGTAATTTAGAGCACAATATGGTTATGTAAACGGGTTAGGTTATACAATAAAATGGGACTCCTTTGTACGTGGGTGTACAATGGACATATACAATTTCTTATACAATAGGATTGATCACATAACCAATTTTACTCTTTCTCCCCAATCACTACACAAGGATCCAATTCAGTTACGTTACCTTATACAATGGCTTGTATAATAGCTTGTACAATGGCTAAATGTGATAATGAGAGTACAATATGCACAATGAGTATACAATAATAAGGGTATTCAATAAATACAATATGTAAATGAAATGCACATCACAATATGTATTTAGTGAATACAAGGAGATAACATCTCAGAAGAAGATCCACATAGTACCAATCCGTGATAATGATCGTGTCAGCATTAAGTACAGTAATCTAGACCAAGAATGTAAATCCAGACAAGTATAAAACGGTCAGAGAATATACTCGCCTCGTATCTGAATGTCTGAAGTAAATGTACCGTCTGAGATGAGGTGCCTGACTCCTATTTAGAGCAACACAAGTCAAGATGTATACATGAGATAATAAATGTAATCTACAATGCATCTGCATGCTGTCTAGGTCAAACTTGACCAAAGTCAACTCTCGGTCAACTCTAGTCAATTAGACTGGTCAAACTAGGTCAAGCCTAAGCCAAACAAGTCTAACAAGTCTCACTAGGCCTAACCAAGCCTAGTCTAGCAATCACACACCAATCACAAGTCATTCTAGACTATCAACACACAACATTGGTGTATTCATATCATATACATAGGCCATATGCCCTATAGTCCACATCACACATATTTCACATATCATATACATAACAATATATATATCTAAAATATAATACACCCACATATTATAATATATAGGATACCTATATATTTATCTCACATATATACACACATGTCCATAAATATATCTAATATAATATAGTGCACTCATATATTTGTAGGATACATTAAAAATGTGAGTCTAACATACACATATATATGTATATATATATATATATGTGTACACATATCCATAGGAAAAAAGGAGAATGAAAGTACATGTGTTCAAGTGTATGTGTGTATGTGTCATGTGACATGGGAGTGTCACTTGAGGGTGTGAAACCTGTGTGTGTGTGTGTGTACATGAAAAGAGAAATCAACACTAGTTATGAGTTTACACTACACATGGCACAAAGCTAACCCATCTACATTACACATGTATTATAATTAACATGCATGGCTACAAGTATACATCTATATACATTAGAGTAGAGACTATTTAAGTTATAACTAACATATATCTATACTTTACATAAATCTATATATATTATAGCAATCATTTAGAGAAGGGTTACATGGCATGGTGGTTGATATAGAGTGGGGTGTCCTTGTGCAGAGGGTGAAGTTCATTCTCAGTTTAGTTCCACATTTACATATAAACTAACGTGAGCTATCCCATAAACTGGTGTAACTAACCACATAAAATGAACCATGTTATCTGAAATCTGCCATTAAGCCAACATCCCATACATACAACTCATGCTTTGTCGAATACTGAAATTAACTAACATTTCGAATTAAGGGGTTGAAGGTTAACATTACATTCATAGACATTCCACTATATTGAAAACTGAAATTGGCTTGGCAATAGGAAAAGGAAGGTATATATGCTTACATGGACAGTTCAGTGTTCGAACAACCTAAAATGAACTAACAATCAATCTAAATATCAGCTATGCATTGGTTCTATGTCTACATATGAAATCTGATATTGCATTTACAATATTTATACATTATGCATTCATATCTAATCATTACATATATACCTTGCATTTATATCTAGCATTCATTATATACTTTTATGCACGCATTGTATATCATTCTTTCATTCATGCATTTATGCATTGCTTATATATATTACATTAATTGCATTCCTACATGCTTGCATTCAACCATATATATACATTAATATAAAGAGGATATATATCATATATATATCATTTCATTCATCTAACATATCATGCATTACATACTCTATATTCATTTAATATCCATACTACATAGGCTCATAGGTTACATAAAATGCATATATCGTATAGTCACTCTTTTACTTAAAACCAATACTGTACCAATTGGGCATTCACTAAATTCTAAGATTAAAGTATGTTGTAGTACTTCATGTTAGCTTTCCGAAACTTCAAACGGATCGCATTTTCGTGTTCGGAATCTCCCAAAATCGCAAAAATACCGAAATGCGTTCGTCTTTCGTACAGCTGACACTCAAATAATTCTACAGAAAGTTACAGAAAGAATTTGGCTTATTAAAATATATATTTGGAAAGCTAAATTCGATATGGTTCTTTTAAAAAAACGGGAGATAAATTGGAGTTTTAAGCTAAAAGTTATGACATTTCTAAGTTGCTATTGCTACTAAAAACGTGGATAAAAATTATGACGAATTTGGGTAGTTTGAGACAAAAGAACACAAGTATATAACATAATATATCAAGAACTCACTCTCTACACTAATATATATATATGAGACACTATAGAACACATCTCCAATACAAAAATATGAGATTAAACATGTAATAATTTATTCATACATAACAATAACACATAGTGTGTCCAAATTTGGGATTTTTCCACATGGACACAACCACAACACAAATGACACTCCTATGACCTCCAAATGGACACGAAATGGACACAAATGGAGATACAACCATGGGGGTCATTCCTATGGGTTCAAAATAGACCTATATGTATGAGAAAATGAAAAGGAGAAGGGATTTATACCTCCCGGTAGATCGAATCGAAGAAAAGCCTTCCCGGGGCGACACCGACACGTAGATATTCCAAAAGGATACGAACGAGCTCCGAATCCTCCCAAACTTGGGTAGCTTCCTTCTTGGCTAGAATGGAGAAGGAAAGAAGAAGATATGGTGACGAAATGGAAGGATTTGGTGGAGAAATTGCTAGGGATTGCTCTCTAGAAATTTGGGGAAGAACAAGAGAGAGTGTGAATAAGAATAATGAAATAAACTTGAGCCTATCCTCTCCCAAAGTGGCTGGCCATATAGGGCTATTTGTCCTATTATGGTAAGGTCCAAAATGCCCCCACTAACCTATTCTATTATTATTAGGAAAGGGCTAATTGGTTGGGGCTAAATTAGTCATTCTAAAGTCTCTAATCACACTAACCTTATCCATAATAATTAGTCTAACCTCTAACGAAAATATTTCTATCATGTGGGCCATGGCCAACTAATGTGTGGGTCTACTAAAGTCAACACTACCCCGGGTCCCCGTTTCAAGTCGGATTGAGCTGAAATTCGAACCCGACTCAAATAACCCCAAAACAATATCATAAATAATAAAATAAATTTCAAAAATATTTCAAGAATACAAAATGACAAAAATACCCCTGTTCCTGAAAACTGGGGGTGACAAATTCCTCGAAATTAAAACCAAACAATAGTAAAATGTCAAAATCACAAGTCATAATTTTAAATAGTTTAAAAATGATTAAAAATCACAAAAAATCATAATATGAAATAATTATCAATAAATTATAATTATAATTACAAAATTTTAAAATTACCCTCATTTGGAAAACTGGGTGTTACAGCATGCCACTTGGCATGGATGTGGGGGCCACGACTGACAAGTCAGCCCCCAATTTCCAGAGCTATTTGTGTCATGTCGGACACGCTATGGCATGTGCACGCATTTTTGCCTACACTGGTTCAGGCAAAAAATGTGCCCTGATACGCACTTCGCACGTGGACACGCGACTTTGTGGACACGACTCAGGCACCTAGACACATACCCTGATACCCCACCTACCCTCTGATATGTGCACGAGACCTAAGGATGCGTATGTCGTGTCCTAGACTAGCTGACACAGCCCCACGAGCTCACTGATACTGTATTTTTCGAATTAATATAAATTTTACTGTTTGGACACTTGTGTCCACTGTCTGGACACGAAATGCCTCCCCTGGACACGTGGGACATGTCCCCATATCTGTACACTATATGTCTCTAATTGTTTTCGAGTTTACTTCTTAATTTGTTTTCGAATATGCAATGTATATGGACTAATTTCAGTTCTCGGCTTTGACAGTTTTTATGAATTAGGTTTTCTTTGATTTGGGTTCATATTTTAAATCATTGTTAGTTCACGAATTATCCTGTTAATTATATACTGTATACATGTGTTAGTTTACTGGGATTCGTTTGGGTATTGTTTTGAGTTGATTGATTCAAGTTAATATGTGGGTTTAGTTATTTAGTTAATGTTTCAACAGTAATGAAAACCTGAGAATAAATTCCTATATGTAACCTGAGATTGAGTGGAATTTAAAAATAAAATATGAGATTGAGATACATGAGAACAGAGACTTAGGCATTACAACCAGAGTTGTATCATATATAGTCAACTGTACAGTGAACTAGAGATTGGGTTTGTTCATGTGAAACTGGGTTTTAAAACACTGTTAATTGAAATTGTATGAAAATAATATATGTATGTAGGTAAATATGCATGATATGACTGTAAACTGAAATTTTGAGATTAACACAAAGTATACAAACCTGAGATTTGGGGAGGTTGAAACTGAAATGAGTTTTGATTTGAACATAAAAACTGAGTTTTAGAGAATTAACTGAGATTTAAATTAACATGTTACTTGAACATAAAACTGAAATCAGTCCCTCTCTCTCAAATTTATTCACTCATGATCCACTATACACACACTCTCTTTCACTCACTCACTCACTCTCTTTTACTCACCCACAAGCTCTCACATACATACACACCTTCATTGCATATCCTTACATCCTAGGACAGTCACCTGTACACTCGAGCAGTCCCTTCATTATCCCTTTCCCCTTCACATTCCTTTTTCCCCATTTCTAATGCACTTGTAATACAATGTAAAAAGGCATGTATGTTAATGTAATATACATATGTAATGTAATGCAAGTATCCAATGTATGCAAAACTGAATGTATGTATGCAATGTATGCATATATGAAGGCATGTATGCATATATTAATGTATGCATACAAGTATGAATATATGTAGGCATGTATCAATGTAATGTAATATAAGCCATGTAATGTACTCCATGTAATATATGTAGGCATGTATGTAAAGTATGTATTATATTAGCCTAAGTTATAATATAGGATTTTGGTATATATGTTTGTATATTGTAATATTGTACATAGGCCTAGTGTATAGTATTGTACTATAGGCTATTATGATGTTGTCTATGTTTAAATATGGTATAGATATGTATATGAGTTGGTTTAGGTTTATAGTTGACCAAAAGTCAACATTGAGTCAATAGTGACAAATTGACTTAGTTGACCAAACCCTAAAGTTGACCCTTGATAGCCTAAGTTTGACCAGTGACCAGTTTGACCTAGTTGACTAGAGTATTGACTTGGTTTGACCCAGAGTTGACCAAGAGTTGACTTTGACCAAGATTGACCTAGAAATCATGTAGATGCATTGTACACTTCATTTATAACCCCCTGTATACATCATGACTTGTGTTGCTCTAAATAGGACATAGATACCTCGTTTCAGACGGTATATTCTCACAGACATTCAGATCGCAGGCGAGTACATTCTCTGATCATTTTATAACTTGCTTAGGATTATATTCCTGCTCTAGATTACCTTATTTGATGCTGTCACGATATTATCACGGATTGGTACTATATGGATCCCTATATTGAGATATTATCTCCCTCGGGAGCATCGGATACTTCATGTCATGTGTTTCATGTACATCATGTATTCCTCCCTCTCATGTTATTCTTGTTTTTTATGTGCTTCATGTACGTTCATGTACGCTCGTGTACTCTCATGTGCTCTCATGTACGGTCATGTTTCTCAAGTACTTTATGTGTAACTTATACTTCATGTGTACCCTTTATGGGCCTTCATGTGGAAAATTATGTGCACTCAGTTATAAGCCCTCATGTATATTTCATGTGTACCCTTTATGGGCCTTCATGTGAAATTTATGTGCACTCATTTATGAGATCTCATGTATACTTCATGTACACCCATCTATGGGCTTTCATGTAAAAATCATGTACGTAACATAACTTGTCTAGATTCTTGTATATTGATTGGGGTATGGGGGAGTATAAATAGTCATGTGAACAATTCTAAAGTAGTATAACCATGTGAGGCTCTTTAGTATATTCATGTGCAAATCCGGCCGTTTATATGTCGACTTTGTACTCTACATCACTAGTCACTGATAGTTCTCTACATATAGTAGATATTTCTATTACAATTTTCTTTTTTACATAACGTACATTCTTTCAGTTTTCATGTATCGTACTCTCTTACATGTTTATATTTTCTAACCTGTTATGATCTACGTGAGATGTATTGTGCTAGCTCCCGTCTTGGCTGGACCTATTAAAAATATTACAGATGATACCGAGGATTTCTGCCCCACATACTATGGAGCCCATCTAGACGACACCTGTAAGTTGAACCCACAGGAGGATCCAGCTCTAGCTGAGGACGTCATCCATACTGCTTAGACTAGATTAGCTAGGCTTCATTTTATTTCCTATGCCATTTGTATTGACTTTAGAGTTGTATTATTTTCTAGATGTTTGTGATGTTGTGTCGTTTAGACATTTAGACTTTCTCTTCTGTTTGTACCTCAGTTTGACGATTTCATATTTATCATATCGTGCTATTTTTATCTCTATATTTGTGATTGAGTTGTACCTTACTGTCTGCCATTAAAATTCTTTTATTGCAAATTTCAATACAAACAGAACAGTGTTACAATATAGGACTTAGACGTAGTCCTAGGAGTACACTTTTGTTTATCTGGGTCCCTTGTGCCGAAAGAGTGAGTGGTACTGCGTTGACTCCGTTGACGATATGACGACGGTTATCGGTTCTCTGAAGACTTGGATTGCTCTAGGTGCTGGATCTTGCTGAGAGGAGGAAGACGTTGAGTGTCTGTATCTGCCTCTCTGGTGGTTGTGTGTTCTGTCCGTGTGTAGGTAGGTGTGGAAGAAGAAAATGATCCCTCTATTTATAGTTTTGCAGGCTGGCTGCTCATGCGCACATGTAGGATACGCCTGTACGCGGGGATGCCACGTGTTGATTGCTGATGGAGGCGCATGAACGATGCGCCCTTATCGAGGGGTTGAATTCTTCATGCTGCTGTTGTGGACCGGCACGTAGCAGAGAAGAAAATCTTTCTGTTGCTGAGATCTTGGGTGAGTCGAGTCAAAGGACACGTGTCATCGACCCATGGCTCGAAGATCCCTGATTTGGTAGGGAATGATCTAGTAGAATGCGCCTAGGATTGGGCGCATGAGGAGGCCTTGGTACATAACCTTTAGGAGTCACGAACCATTCGGGACGCATGGCTTTTGAGGCACATGCGAGGCTTCAGTAATGACTTTACTCCTGTCTTTCGGGATTAGAGAGAAGTCTGAGGCGCATGGCTTCCGAGGCGCATACAGAGCTTTAATGGTGACTTTCCTTCTGTCTTTAGGGATCAGTGAAAAGTTTGAGGCGCATGGCTTTTAAGGCACATGTAAATTTGGGCGCATGGCTACAGAGGCGCATACAAATGGTTGGGTAGCCACGTGGCAGTAGCCGTCGGAGGAAAGTAATGATGATGCTGATGTTGGCGACGCTTCGTCTTCTGAACTGTTCAGACTTCGGGAGGCGTGCTGCCAACTCTGTCAGTTCAGCATTTAATGTTTGTGACATTCGATGGACAGCTGAGTGGGCGCGTCGGTTGGCGTTCCACTAGGCGCATGGGGACACATAGGGGGCGCATCCCTGTGATGTGCTTGGTAATGAAGGGCACGTCTGTGTGATGTGCTTGATGTTGAAGGGCGCGTCTGTGTGATGTGCGGTCTAGCCAGCGCATCTGCTTCGTGACACGTCTTTAATGGTACGACTGTTACGATCTTCGAGTGCTTTAAATAGCTATTTTGACTTAGCTGAATTCGAAGCGTCCGGTTCATCCATTTAATGCAAATTCATTGCACAGAATTTGGAGAGCCATCCACTTGGCGCATGGGTTTGATTTGCCCGGCCTATAAATAGTGGCATGGAGAGAGTTTGCTTCTCGTTATCTCACATTCTTCCAACATGAATTTGTTTACTCGGATGTATTATGTTGATGAGATGCTCCCAAGGATGAAGATGCGATGCCATGTCTTCATTGATGCACTTGAAGGTAACTGTTACATCCAAAAGTCAGAGTCGAGGGCTTCCGAGGCAGGCGGAAGGTGCCTGTTGCATCCAAAGATAGGGATGCTCGAGCCTCGTCTTCGTTGTACAGAAAGAGCCGCAGATCGGAATGGCGGTGCTGCGGCTTTGGGGGCTCTTTCTTCCTTCAAAATAGGTGTAGCCCATTCTGGTTGTGTTGAAAGCTGCTCCCTTAGCCGCGGTTTCGATTACGATCTTTCTTCGCCTTTGGAGGCTCTTTTGAAGCCTCCCCTGGCCACAGGTTGGCTTGTGGTGCTTTATTCTTCCTCGGTTTGGAGAGCTCTTCCTCCAGCTAGAGGGTTGATTGCCACCCTCGTTCTACTCAATAAATGCTTCATTAGTCGAAGCATTTAGACGGCGGTGAGCCTGGCTGGAAGAGCATCACATAACTGGGCTGCTGAAGGGATGCACATAACTGAGATGCACATAACTGAGCTGCTGAAAAGGATGCGCATAACTGAGCTGCTGAAAAGGATGTGCCCTGTTGAGGGCGCGTGGTGATTGCTGTGCCTATTTGAGGGCGCATGATGGCTGCTGGCTGTAGACTTAGGATCTTTTCTTTGTAGAAATTCTCCTTTGTAATAGACTTTTATATGTAATAAAAAGTCCTCTTTCAATGCCTATTTTTGCTGTTTGTGAAGTACTTTGTCCAAGCTCTGACGCATGTAGTCTGGCGTATGGGCTTTCTGGTTCTGAAATTCTATGCTTCTACAAGACCCCCTTCAAAGTTTTCAAAACTTTTGGACAGGTTTTGGAATACTTTAAATAAGAAGCATGGTAGTAGAGGCGCACGACTGTCGGGGCACATAGATACTCTGCGCATCGGTGATGGGGCGCGTTCTCTGCTCAGTTAATGCAAATGATAATGCCTCGATAACCGAAAAGATTAATGATGATCTTTTTGGTTTTATTTGCGGTTATCTCTTCATAGAACCCGAGGCGACGGCTGAGGTCACACTTCATCGGTTCACGCGTGCAACTAAGCCTATAAATAGGCGTAAGATGGAGAGAGAGAGAGAGTTCTTCTTCTCCTTTCTTTTGCTTTTAGAGTTCTTTTTCACAAAAAACACTAGCTTTCTTCTCTCAAGCAATGGCTTCCAAGACTTCTCGTGGCGGTGCTGGACGAGGCAAAGGGAAAGAGCCTGTAGAGGCTGTTGTGACTGATGTTCTCCGTCCACCTGTTGAAGTTCGGCCATCGGTGGTTGGTAAGTTTACCTCATACATATGCCGATGTGCATGGACCTTGAGTCTTGATGATGTGCTGAGGTTCGCCGACGCGCATGGTTTTAAACCCTGGAGATGCGCCGAGGCTCTACCGCTGACGCGCATGGGTTTACGCCCTGAAGATGCGCCGAAGCTCTACTGCTGACGCGCATGGGTTTAAGCCCTAAAGATGCGCCGAAGCTCCACTGCTGACGTGCATGGGCTTGATGCGATCTTTGGTGAGAAACGTGGCTTAGATTTTTTTGTTTGTGCTGAATCTTTGCCTTCTTTGTTTGAACACCAGTATCGATGACTGTCCCACTCCTGAATGAGGTGCTTCTGGATGATGCCCTCTGCCAGATGGAAGTAGATTATGATGAGGAGGTGATAAATCCTGCTCGAACCACTATCATGCTAGATCAACCTCCCGAGAGAATGACTCAAATCCGGGAGCAACCGTATAGGTTCCTCAAACGGATGATAGAGCGTGGTGTTTTGAAGTCTGCCACATCTGATGAAGTGACCTTCTTGAAGCCTGAGTTCCTGTTTGGGGACCGCCTTACCTCTACTGAAGCAAAGGTGTTGAAGGTCAAGGAAGACTGGTTCTTTACAGCAAGGGGAGTGCACATGACCGTTAAGCAGCTCGAACGCCAATGGCCTCTAACGGCCTTCTATCGTCTTGCTTCCTAGAGGAGGATGTCTTGGGATCTAACCCCATCTCAGGGGGGAGCGGTGGCAGGCATCCTAAAGATCGACTCTACCTCGGATCAAAGGGATACTTTGACCGCCGTGCGGGCTGGGCCTTCTTTCACCTGGCGGAATCTACGCCCTGGGAGCATTTATAGTGATGTTCCCGCCAATACATTTGCCTTTGGTGCTTCGACTTTTGCCAATCGCATGCTTTTGATAGAGCAATCGTACCCGAAAGGTGAATTTCGGGTAGAGGGTTGGTGTCATTATGTTGCCAAATAGGACAAGCTGACACTCTGGATGTTGTCACGATTTCAAAACAAACTCCAAGAGATGGGGCTGACTGCCGCGATCCATGCTACTCAGGCAGGTGTTGACATCAACCGGCATATGTTCCTCGCGCTCCTGGAGATGTTTGATACCCATACCGGGACCTTCTTCACTTCGATGGGGGAGTTAGGCCTCGCACTTCATGAAATGCACGAGGTATCAAAGCTCCCTTGGGGATCAAAACCCTATGAGGAGTACTTCTCGACAAACGAGGAGTTCCAAGTCCTGGGGGACAAAGCTGAAGAAATGATGGCCGTCTTCAAGGAAGTGGCGAGTCATCATTACTATATGCAGAAGAGGGATAGAAGCGGATCACAGTCTCATGTGACCGCCTGGAGGGATTACGTCTTCAATCAAGACAAGGAGGATCCCCCTCTATTTACCACTCCGCCAGCGCTTTCCCGTAGCGAAGTGCTTTCCGAAATGAGTAGGTTAGGTAAGAAGAATCCCCGGGAGAATGAGGACCAGCAATCGGATGAACGCTCCTACAGCTGTTTCTGGCACCTAACTCATCGGATGTCGTTGAAAGAAGTATTAGCTGCATATCTGATGGTTTGGCTTTGAGATTACGACTTTTCGGGCGGGTCAGGCTCCGTAGAGAGGGTAACCCGGAACTTAATCCTGCCAGCAGTGAAGTTGGTTTTCGGCCGGCGTTTGGCTCTTCTTCCCACGATGGTGTGTAACCTGCTACGAGGTTTACGGGAGTTTGCGGGAAACGTGGTTCATGATCGCGGTAGGAATGACAACTTCCCACGTGTCGAACTGCCATTTCACTATCTAATGGGGTGGTTGATTTTACACCATCCAAATGTAATGAGTCCGGGTTCGGAAGAAGACCATAGGGCCGGAGATGCATTCCTTCGTCGTTTCCGCCAGAGGAGCTGGTTGCATTCTGGCGTCCCTGTTTGCAGGAAGGTTTTATCCCGCCTTCAGGGGTAGGAGATCACTAAAGTAGGACCTGTCTTCTCGGGTTTTGAGGCCGATGAGGACTTGATGGATTCGGGCGAAGACGCCACCACTCTGCCTCCATAGGGATTTTGCTGGTTGTAAAGTATTCGGCCATCCCATCTGGTATACCAGAACAGGAATCAGTGCTATATGGAACCGTATTTACCGAGCCGCTTTGCACGGCAATTTGGTTATGCGCAGCTGATGTTGGATAATCCCAGTATCACCATGGGGTATGCTGGAAGTTTGTTGGATGGTGCACGAGCTTAGCATTACTACAATACTGGATGTACCGGGGCTCGCTTTACGCTGCCCGTCCAGAATCCGCGGCCGCCCATTCTTTATTCGGCCGCCAAGTTTTACTGTGTTATGGCTGCCGCGCCTCCCGGGTATGATAGGGAGACAAGTCTTGTTGCAGGCACCCCGTTAGCGGTGACCGGGCATGTATCGGCTAGGGCTCGATCGCACCGTCCACTAGAGGTAGGTCACCAAGGTGCCCCTGTCGCATCCCCAGGGGGTCAGGCCGAACCTTCGGTTGATCAACCGAAACGACGTGCGGGTATAGAGGTTGGCTCTTCTGCATCAAAGAGACAGAAGAAGACATCGTCACCGACTGTGTCGTCGGACTCGGCATCTGCAGAGGTAAGGATGTCCCATATAATCTGGTTTAGATTCAATATTTCATGTAACCAATGCTTCCTTTTTGTAGGATCCGTTAAAAAGGAGGCCCCGTACTCCAAAATCAGGTGGGAGCAGGTCAAAGAAGATGGCGGGCTCGTCTGAAGTGCGTATCCCGTCGATTATGATGTCTCCCATGGAGGAGAATCCAGAGGATGTTGTTGTCGTAGAGATTCCAGCATCCCTAGATTATGTCAAAAGGGAAGCTGAGGATGCAGCAGCTTCCGAGATGATAAAGGCCGCAGCGGGGGCCTTGGATGCCAAGGGTCCAGCAGACACGAGGCTTCCTGGTGATGAAGTGGGGTAGAGTTCGTCGTCTTCAGATGACATTGCTCCAGAGTTGCAAGAGTCTGTTGCGGGGATAACAGATGTGATTGGAACAGATGAGAGGGTTGATTCTCCTACTTGTTATGATGAGGGGAGGTCGACTACATCATTGCCGAGCCCTACCCCAGACTCAGCCGCAGAAGCTGAGGTGGCTGCCGATCAGGAGGTAGCGACAGATCCTGTCCCTGTAGAGGGATTTGATGAAGAGGCTAAGACTCGTCTACCGGTCCTGACTCATGGGGCAGGTCAGGAGACAAGTGTTGATCTCCCCGTTCTGCCAGGAGAGGTACTGGCTGCGGATAGGACGTTGGGGCTGATGAGATGGCCACTGACGTCGGGGGTTCTTCCGAGTTTGGGAAGGGTAAGGGTTTGATGGAACCCTCTGTTGCTCCCTCCACTTGGGGTACTATCTCGACGCCTGTCTCGGCTTCTTCTATTCCTGTGGCTCCTCGAGCTAGTAGTCAAGTCTCTGTTGATGAAGAGCCTGTTGATGCCGAGATTCTAGCCTCGCAGGTTGAGGTCGGCGGGTCTTCTTTCGGTCCGCTAACTAGAGCAGCTCCTCCGACTCCTGCCATGACGCCGTAGGTGCTCGCGGATGCAGATGAATACGTGAAATTCATCGTCGAGGCAGTGTATAAAATACTGCAGAGGGGGGTATCGGCAGTGATGGATGCCAACGGGAGCTTTACGATGGCAAGAACTCTGGTACTGCCTCATATCAACCTGATCCGTCTTCAACACGGCCATGATCATATGGTCGTTATTCTGGAAGCCTCGATGGCTGAGTTGGACCAGCGGCTTTCCAAATTACAGCGCATCCAACAAAATGACCTCTCCGTCCTGATAGATGCGGAGAAGGAAAAGCTGATCGCCGAGATTGAGTCTTCTTACCAGGCCACTGTGAGTGTCTGGGAACATGAAGTGGCTGAGACTGAAGCTGCAGTGGAGCGGTTGTCTCAGTCTATACGGGAGACAGTGGAGGCGCGAGCTGCGTTGGATGCTAACATCACGGAGATTGATGTCCAGATCCGCCGCCTTGAGGATCAGCGGGCCCGACTCCTATTAGACGTCGAACGT
Source organism: Iris pallida (assembly GCA_029216955.1). Classification (NCBI taxonomy): domain Eukaryota; kingdom Viridiplantae; phylum Streptophyta; class Magnoliopsida; order Asparagales; family Iridaceae; genus Iris; species Iris pallida. Next base: position 22,493,538 of record JANAVB010032219.1, on the reverse strand, counting down.
GTCCAGGCTGAACACGTAGCATTCAAGAAGGAGGAAGCAGCTTTCACTCACCGGGCACTTACCCTGGCTCAACAGCGGCAACAACTGGATGAGAAGCATGAGAACGATACTTCTCCTGAGGCTATTGAAGCGATGCATCAAGAAGCTGAACGTCGAGTCCTGGCGACTGTGGAGACTCGAGCGGCGGACTTGAGGCATCGGATTGAAGAGATTTCAGCCAACCCTGGGGATGTTTAGGGATTGTAGTCTCTTCTTTTTTATTTTATTTTTGCAACTCTTGCTGGGGATGTAAACTTTTACTCTCTATTTAAAAGTAAAGAATACAAAGTTTTTTTGTGGTGTGTTCATTTTTTGCTGTCATGAACTTGATAATTTGTGTGGACCTATTATCTTTTGCGCACGTTAGTTTTTAGGTACAGATAATAAGTTTGAGAGAACCCTCATGTTTGCCCAGAGGTGATGTGGACATGGCAAATATTGGATTCAAGTGGTGGAATCTCCCTACTCAGAGGTGTTATGGCCGTGGTAGGAATGATCCTGGGGGATGTACGGAACTACTCAGAGGTAATGTGGACATGGAAGTTCTGCGATCAATGTACGACAACGCAAGGGTTGTCTGTACGGGATGTTTAATCAGAGGTAATGTGGACGTGGTAAACATGGTGGGTAGCGTAGTCTTATGGGATGTAAGATTTTGCTTTGTAGGGTGTAGGGGGACAACTCAGAGGAGATATGGACGTGGTTGTCCTTCTACTGGAGGATGCTACGGAACAGCTGGGTTCCGGCAGCGTATGATTTTGTGAAAGGAAATTGTGTGTGAGTCCTGATGATTGGGTCCACAGGTCCCCGGGTGGAAGCACATGTCTGAAAGATGTCAAGAGTAGTACTTCTTTAGGAACTTGCCGTTGATGGACATGATGAACAAGTCCCCATTGGATTTGGCGAGGCGATAAGCACCGTTTGACTATACCGTCTCTATGATGAAAGGTCCTTTCTACTTGGGCTCCAACTTTCCTGGTGTCTTGTGAGTCAACACCATCGACCTCCTGACTGCCAAAACCAGGTCGCCTACTTGGAAAGTCCTCTGCTTGACCTTTTTGTTGAAAGCCTGTGATATACGGGCTTGGTAGAGTTCGATGCGTTGTTGAGCTAGGAGACGCTTTTCGTCAAGTGCCTCTAGTTCCCGCAAACGACGATGTTGATTGTCTTCTTCTGTGAGTTGGTTTGTGATTGCTACGCGGAGTGAGGGTATCTGGATCTCGAGAGGCAGTACTGCTTCGCTCCCGTAGACCAAGGAGAATGGTGTGTTGCCTGTCGGGGTCCGTACCGTTGTGCGGTAGGCCCAAAGGCATTCGCCGAGCTTTTTGTCCCAGTCGTGTTTGTTAGATGACACGACCTTTTTGAGTAGCCTGACAATTATTTTATTGAATGCCTCGGCCAATCCGTTTGCTGTCGGATTGTAGGCGGTTGATGCCACATTTTTAATGCGATTTTTGTCATAGAATCTGCTGAAAACATGGCTAATGAACTGAGGACCATTGTCGTGGATGATCCTTCGGGGTACTCCGAAACGGTAGATGACGTGGTGCTTGATGAAGCTGATCACCCTGGAGCTTTTCATTTCTGCCAGTGGAACTGCTTCTGCCCATTTGGAGAAGTAGTCCGTTATTTCTAGGATGAAGCGGTATCCTCTCGATGAAGGAGGGGTGATCGGTCCCACAATGTCCATGCCCCAAGCTTCGAAGGGCCAGGAGGCGACTGTAGGATGTAGTAGTTCTGACGGTGTATGAATGAAGTCTGCTTGAAGCTGGCACGCGTGGCACTTCTTAGCATATTCGACAGCGTCAACGGCCATGGTTGGCCAGTAGTAGCCCATGCGTCGCAGCCGGTCCTACAACTTAGGACCCGGTTGGTGGGCCCCGTAGGTTCCATCGTGAGCTTCTCGAAGGGCTTCGGCTGCTTCTTCGTTGGACAAACATCGAAGGAGAAGTCCATCGTAGGAGCGTCGGTACAGCATTTTAGTAGCCGTATCGTAGTAGAATCGAAGAGAGCGTCTCCTGACTGAGACGGCTTCTTTCGGGTCCTCTGGAAGAATTCCATAGACAGCAAAGTCGATGAATAGGAATCTTCAGTCTCAGACATTAACACCAGCACTCGTTGACATGACATGGGCCACTTGTAAGCACAGGTTATTTTTAGGGCAGACAAGGTCTCGACCCACTACCATGACGTAGTGTTGAGTTCTGAGGGGTGCCACTAATGAGGCTGCGAGGCCAGCCAGGGCATCAGCCTCCAGATTTTGTAGACGAAGTACGTGTTCGATGAAGAACCCGGTGAAGGTTGAAATGATGTTCAATAAAACCTCATGGTAGGGGATCAGATCTTTATGGTGAACCTCGTATTGCCCTCTGATCTGGTTTACGATGAGTTTTGAGTCGCTGTAGGCTTCCAAATGATTCACCCCCAGCTGTTGCGCCAGCTGGAGTCCCATAATGAGCGCGTTGTACTCAGCAACATTGTTGGAGCACGGCTTTAAAAGGGAGTAAGCACGCTGGATGACCAACTGATCGGGGGAGACTAATACCGCCCCAACTCCAGCGACGATTTGGCCTTTGGGGCCTTTTCTTGAAGTGCCATCGAAAAACATCTTCCAGACGGGGCCTTCTTCGGTGACGTTTGATTCTTGGACCTCATCCGGGATGTCTTCATCGAGTCTTGAGGACTCTGGGATGGGGTGTGCAACTAAAAAGTCGGCCAGAGCTTGACCCTTGACAGCTTTTTTGCGGAACGAACACCATGTTGTATGGTGTTAGCAAGATCGCCCATGTGGCTAGCCGGGAGTTCAATGATCCTGGCTTCGTCATGAGGACCCTGAGCGGATTGACTCGGGAAATGATATGAATTGTCTGCCCCGAGACATAATGTCGAGTCTTTTGGATGGCAAATACCAAAGCTAAACACTCCTTTTCAATGGGGTTGTACCGGTGTTCGGCCCCGATCAGAGTTCGGCTGAGGTAGTAGATTGCTTGCTCATAGCCTGTATCGCTGTTCTGAGCTAGCAGGGCACCGAGGGAATGATCCATGGCACGGACGTAGAGGAGGAATAGTTTGCCGACGACTGGTGCCACCAGGACTAGCGGGCTTGTCAGATAAGCCTTGATGTCGTCGAAAGCCTTTTGGCACTCCTCTGTCCAGACGTAAGAGACTCCCTTCTTCATGAGCTGAGTGAAGAGTTAACATTTGCCAGAAAGGTTTGCTATAAACCTTCAAATATATGCCAGACGCCCCTGTAGGCCTCGAAGCTCTCAAAGGTTCTTCGGAGGGTCCATATCAAGGATGGCTTTGGTCTTCTCGGGATCGACATGAATGCCTTTCTTCGTGATGATGAAGCCCAAGAACTTTCCGCTAGAAACCCCTAGGAAGGATTTAGGGGGGTTCATCTTGAGTTGATGCGCCCGCATGAGATCGAAGACTGTCTTGAGGTCTTGTAGGTGATCTCCTTTGAGACGGCTCTTGACTGCGATGTCGTCAACATAGCATTCGACTGTCTTGCGAAGGTGTTGACAAAAAATGGTGCTCATAGCTCGTTGGTATCTCGCACCAGCATTTTTCAAGCCGAAGGGCATCATTGTGTAGCAGAAAACGCCCTTTGGAGTCCTGAATGACGTGTGTTTTGCGTCATCAGGAAACATCTTGATCTGGTTCTAGCCCGAATACCCGTCCATGAAAGACATGCGCTCGAAGCCACATGTGTTGTCGATCATCACGTCGGTGATTGGAAGCGAGAATTCATCTTTTGGGCAAGCAGAGTTGAGGTCCCTGAAGTCGATGCAGACTTATATCTTTCCATTCTTCTTGGTGACGGAGACGACGTTGGCTACCCAATCTGGATGTTGCTCTTCACGGATGAAGCCGCTGGTCAAGAGTTTGTCTACCTCCTGGTCAATGGCGTTCATGATGTTCGGACGGAAGCGCCGCTGTTGTTGTTTGATAGGCTTGGCATCAGGTAAGATGTTCAGCCTATGCATCACGATCTGGGGATCAAGTCCCGGTATATCTTCGTAGCTCCAGACGAAGACGTCGATATACTCTTTAGCCAGCTGGATTAAAGATTCTCGGTCTTGTCCTTTTAAGCTTTTGCTGATAAAGATGGGTTTAGAAGAAGATCCATCCCCGATGTCGATCTGCTCGACTTCGTCTTCGGTAGGAGGTTCGCGTAATTCAAAGCGAGACTCCCGTTGTTGTCCTAGGCGTAGAGCCCAGGGTTCTTCTTCGAAGAATTTCGGTGCTTGGTCTTCGCCTTCTTCTTCTTGAGATTGTGCAGACGTCATGTTGGCTGAAAGCACCATCTTGAAGACTGAGCCGATACTGGTATCGGAGTCCCAAGTCGATGCTTCGGACGAGTGATAATGTTCTACCTCTTTCGCGTCTGAACTCTCTGGAGTTGACGGTGGCGTGACACTGCCTACCCCCCGTCGAGTTTTCTTGTAGTAGTCCTGGGGCTTTCCTTTAGGTGTCGGAAGCCGGAGAGGGAGACGTCGACCCTTGCCGTAGTTCAGGCCTTTATCGCTTTTTAGGTCGTAACCCATCTTTTGGATGAGGTACTTTGCCTTGTCCGTGTACCGATAGAGTTGTATTCTGCCGACATCTGGTTCTGGCTCGAGTGGCGGGAGGTCTTGATGACGCTCAACCTTACCGAAGATGATGGATTCTTCGTCTCGACTCCGTGGTGGGACTATGTAACAGACCCCTTGGGACGGGACTACTCGATTTACATGATGGACGGTCATTATTTGTGTTTGCAATGACCGTAGAGCGTTATCTAATGTATACATGGCATTCCAATGTGGAAGACTAGAATAATTAAAAGACACTCTGTTATTGATAAAATATGAGATTTTATCCCGCAGGATTACATTGTCCAGAGAAGGGGCATCTACGTTAGCCGAGATATATTCCCCCAACTCTTCGTCTGTAAGCACTGGAGTAGGATCGGGAGAGTCCACCACAACGTTGGCTTTGGAGTCCGAGAGGACTACGTGGGCCTTCTCTAGCGGCTGAGATGGCGGCGACTTGCCCTTAAGACGCACCTTCAGAGGTGCCTCTGCTGTGCCTTCGGTGATTGGAGACTTCCCTAGTAGTTTTACCACAAGGAGAGCCGATGTCTGAGGCGGCTTTCCCTTGAGACGTATCTTCAAGGGAGCTTCAGGGGGTAGCTTAATGCTCATGGGAGGCAACTTCTGAGGCGATTTGCCTTTGAGTCGGATATTCAAAAGAGCGTCGGGGGTGACCTCATGCTCCATGTCCGGCTCTGCTGCCATTTCTGCTTCGTCGTCAGCATCATTGGCTTCCTCCTCGTCAAGTGATTTGTATAAGTCAGCATCGGTGATGTAGGCTTCAATCCCTTTGAAAGGTTCGATGTCCGCGAACTCCGTACGGATGATGTTGTTGGTGGACACGTACTTCATACATTGGTGGAGCGTGGACGGCACCACTATGTACTCATACAGCCATGGGCGACCCAACAGAAGGTTGTAGTTGACTTCAACGTCCACGACATAACAAGTGACCTCGGTTCTGAGGTTACCGATGTGGCACTTTAGTCGTATTTTGCCCAGTGGTTCGCTTTTGCTGGCGTTGAAGCCACTGATTGTTGTGTCGGAGGGCGCCAGTCGGTACATTAGGATCCCCAGTGTTGAGAGCAGCGTCTTCGGGATGATGCTGAGGGAAGACCCCGGATCGATCTGAATCCGCTTCACCTTGACTGAACCGATATACCCGGTATAGTACAACGGCCTGTTGTGTCGGTTGTGTTTGAGCAACATGTCTTGTTGGGTGAAGGTTATATTGGGGATAACCTCATCCGTACAATGACAGTACGTGCATACAGTCAGAAGATCTTCAGGCTGCTTGACCTGACTGAGAAAGGATTCAGCATCCTTTAGAGCTTCACAGAGAGCTTCTCGGGAGTCTTTGGAAAGACGAAGGAGCTCAAACAGAGAAAGGCGGACAGGAGTACTGGCCAGTTGTGCCAGTATATCGAAGTTGTGGGGCTTGGCTAGCCCCGAAGCATTCTCCTTTCGCAGAGGCCTATCGAAGCGGACTTCTATCTGCTTCTGCTTATTGGCTGCTGGGGCTTAGACGGGCCCTCCTCCTGGACAGTAGGGACGGTACAGGGAGGCACCACCTTGACGGCAGCTTCGTCGGGTTGGGCGTTCAGTTGCGAACGCGTCTGTACAGGAAGTGCCTCTTCTGCTGAAGAAGAGACCATACGGCAAGACTTGATCTTCCTGCCTTTGGATTTGGAGGTAGGGCGTACCTCCGGTTGAGTCACCTCGGAGACGAGATCAGGGTGAACCCAGAAGATCTCTCCCCGAGATGTGGTGAGTGGGATGAGTCCACTCACGTTGTTACGAGTAGGTGGTATGTTAACCACCTCCATTATCGCCTTAGGGATGGGGACGACACCATCTTGTGTTGTAGTCGGCGGTAGGGTGCCAAATTGGAGTGACACCACGTTGGCTGACACCGTCTTCTCTTCGTAGTCGATGGATATTACATCCGCATTAATCATGCGCTGGATGTAATTCTTGAGGACATAGCAGTCCTTGGTCGGGTATCCGACAAACCGATGGTAGTGACAGTACCTCGTGTTGTCCACTTTCCTAACCTCATCAGGACGCTTCGGGTCCGGAAGCTTGATCTTGTCACCCTGCTTCAGTATCTCAAAGAGTTGCAGGGTGTCTTCATCGTTGAACAAATAAACCTCCTTCGGCCTTGGTGCAAGTGGAGGTTTTTGAGCTGATGCTGACGCACCTTTTGAGGCATTGACAGTCAATGCCTGTTTCCCTTTGTCTCTCGTCCGGGGTTGTTGGCTGCAGGCCGTTTCCCCTTGTCCTCAAAGGCAGGGAAACTGACTCCCAGAAGACGAGCATTTGCCGCCTTCTTCTCTGCGGCTTCTGCTTCAATGATCAAGGAGCTCCAGTCGGGAGAAGGAGTAGAGTTAAGCCAGAGTTTGACTGCATGCAGCATGTTCATGCTGCAGGAGGAGAGAAGCGCATGTTCTGGCATACCTGGGGGCAGTCTGAAGCAAGCCTGTCGGAAGCCTTCGATGAACACTCGAACAATTTTTTTCTTTCTGGCGTATCTCTATAAGGGACGCCATTGTCATGTTTTTTCTGCCGTCGTAGAAACGGTCGAGAAAAAGATGCGTCAGGTCGTCGAAGGAAGATATTGAATTGTCGGGGAGGCTGCAATACCAATCGTACGCCACTCCTTTCAGTGCCCCAACAAATATGCTGGTAAGTAGAGCGTCCTCCTTCGGAAGATGTCCCGTCTGAGACTGGAAATACGTCAGATAGCGACGCGAAGAGTCCTTCCCGTCGTATGGCGTCAGTGTTTGTGGTTTATACTTAGGAGGATAAACCACCTTATTCTATTCGAGGGGATAAGGTTAGGGGATGCCCATCTTTTGGTGCTCCTTTTGTCTTGTCTTGGACTCAAAGCGCTCGCGCAAGTCCCTGATCATCTCGACCACGTCTTCTGTGGAGCTGGAAGTTGGGAAAGGTGGTACCACCGAAAGTTGAGCTCTTGAGGTCTCCGATGTCCGAGGTACTTCACGGCGATCTATGTCCGAGGATACCCGTTGAAGGGGTACACTCGATTCTCAATTGGCCCCTGGGTCGGGATCGACAGAAGGTTTCCTGGCCAATGCTGACCGTAACTCAAACACTGTTCGAGTCAGTGTTTGTATGGAGGCATAGAGGGTTTTTAGTCCTCCCTCCAGGGTATCCATGTGCTGGACGAGGTCTGTTGGCGGCGCATCAGACTCGATATCAGCCCAGTCACGTTTACTGTCATGACGCGGCCGGGAGTGGATGGATGGGTTGAGGCTTCACTCTCGGCCTCACTCTTTTGTGGAGGAGTTGCCTCTCCTGGAGCCTCGTCTTGGCTTTCCCTGGCTATGTTTGGGAGAACATTCACCATGGGTGCATCTGCAAGGGCCTGATTACCCTCAGCTTCGTCTTGAAGGGCCTCTGCGTCTCCGGAACTCGGGTCCGCAGATGCTAGACTACCCCCAGCTATGTTCTGGGGGATATCCTCATCTCCTGGGAGACTGACAGGATCCGCCCCAGATGTGCTTTGGATACCTTCGTCTTCGGACTCGACAAGGGTCTGACTACCCCCAGCTTCTTTCAAGATCTTCTTCCTCCCCCGAGTACCTTCGAACACTCCGGAGGACGCGACAGCTGTCTTGGTTTTCCTCGGCTGGCTTTTGGACGAGGAAGAGGAACTGCCAGTCGCCTTTCAGACTGACGAGGAGTTGGAGATCACGTTGCATGAAGCAACCCTTGGCTTTTCTTCTGTTGATACCTTCTTCCCGAGGCGACGTCGGAGGGGTGTCGATGATTGCAGCCGCTGGAACACCGACTGCCTTGGTGGGACTGCCGCTTTGCAACAACAGTTGATGGTGACCACAGCACAAGTATGCCCCGTGAGAGGCGCATCGTGCTTGTCAGTCGACTCTCCTGATCGGCGCTTGTGAGTGATCACATTACGCAGATCGTTGGAGGAGAGTGCCACCTTCACACCCCCTTCAGGAGCATGGCAAGGCCAAGCGCCGGGGTCGTCAAGTCAGTGTTGCGTCCCCTGATCTAATACCAAACAGGCATCCCGACCAGTAGTGGGGGAACCACAGCATTTGAAGTGACTTGAACGGACCTCAAACGTACAACCAGAGGAGGCGCGGGAGTTCAAGACCACTGGATTTGCCTTACTCGACTTGGTTGTGCACGCAAGATGCGCCTAAGCGAGACAAGGACTTTGAAGGTCGGCTCGTTTCTGGTGCCGCAGCACTCGAGTCGACCTTGTACAGCTTACCATCAGCAGCGCGCATGATTATGAGCGTATGTTTCTGGCTTGCTGCTGGCATAGTACGTTTGGGGCGCATGGCCCGTACTGCCTTGGATTTCTTCGTACCAGTCCACTGGGGCGCATAGTACTCAGAATCCAAATTCTCCTCGCCGTTACAGCGAGTGAGTCTGTCAAAGACAGAGACCTTCTGTGGTGCATCAGAGGTGATGTGCGGGGTATTGGCTTCGCCCCTGCTCCGTCGACGCATCTTCCTCGCCTGAGAGGGAGATGGCTGGGGAACGTGGTTAGTCGCACGTTTCCTCGAGAGATGCGCTTCACCAGCGGGCGCATCTTGGTTGCTGAGGACGTCAGCAGGAAGGGAGGGCTGGATCGGCACATCCCCTTCGGTGGTGGTGCCCGAGGCGTCGACCTTGCGCACCCAGACGTTGCAGGTCTTCTTCGGCTTCGGCAGCCGCTTCGAAGGACTCGCACTGCCTTCAGAGATGAACTCCTCATACGCCTGTTGATTGAGGCGTACGACCAGCGTCTTGTAGGAGGAGCCCACCTTCACGTCGTCGGATTGCGACACAACTTTCTCGGTGGAGGAGAAAGAGGTCCCCAGCAGAGTCGCCAGCTTGTTTGCCATTAAAATTCTTTTATTGCAAATTTCAATACAAACAGAACAGTGTTACAATATAGGACTTAGACGTAGTCCTAGGAGTACACTTTTGTTTATCTGGGTCCCTTGTGCCGATGGAGTGAATGGTAATACGTTGACTCCATTAACGATCTGACGACGGTTATCAATTCTCTGAAGACTTGGATTGCTCTGGGTGCTGGAGCTTGCTGAGAGGAGTAAGACATTGAGTGTCTGTATCTGCCTCTCTGGTGGTTGTGTGTTCTGTCCGTGTGTAGGTAGGTGTGGAAGAAGGAAATGATCCCTCTATTTATAGTTTTACAGGCTGGCTGCTCATGCGCATATGTAGGATGCGCCTGTACACGGGGACGCTACGTGTTGATTGCTGATGGAGGCGTATGAACGATGCGCCCTGATCGAGGGGTTGAATTCTTCATGCTGCTGTTGTGGACCGGCACGTAGCAGAGAAGAAGGTCTTTCTGTTGCTGAGATCTTGGGTGAGTTGAGTCAAAGGACATGTGTCATCGACCCATGGCTCGGAGATCCCTGATTTGGTGGGGAAAGATCTGGTAGGATGCGCCTAGGATTGGGCACATGAGGAGGCTTTGGCACGTAACCTTTAGGAGTCACGAACCATTCGGGACGCATGGCTTTTGAGGCACATGCGAGGCTTCAGTAATGACTTTACTCCTGTCTTTTGGGATTAGAGAGAAGTCTGAGGCGCATGACTTCTGAGGCACATGCAGAGCTTTAATGGTGACTTTCCTTCTGTCTTTAGGGATCAGTAAAAAGTCTGAGACGCATGGCTTTTGAGGCGCATATAGATTAGGGTGCATGGCTGCAGAGGCGCATGCAAGTGGTTGGGTGGCCACGTGGCAGTAGCCGTCGGAGGAAAGTAATGATGATGCTGACGTTGGCGACGCTTCATCTTCTGAACTGTTCAGACTTCGGGAGGCGTGCTGCCAACTCTGTCAGTTCAGCATTTAATGTTTATGACATTCGATGGACAGCTGAGTGGGCGCGTCGGATGGCGTTCCACTAGGCGTATGGGGACGCATGGGGGGCGCATCCCTGTGATGTGCTTGGTACTGAAGGGCACGTCTGTGTGATGCGCTTGATGTTGAAGGGCGCGTCTGTGTGATGCGCGGTCTGGCCGGCGCATCTGCTTCATGACACGTCTTTAATGGTGCGACTGTTATGATCTTTGAGTGCTTTAAATAGCTGTTTTGACTTAGCTGAATTCGAAGCGTCTGGTTCATCCATTTAATATAAATTCATTGCACGGAATTTGGAGAGCCATCCACTTGGCGCATAGGTTTGATTTGCCCGACCTATAAATAGTGGCATGGAGAGAGTTTGCTTCTCGTTCTCTCACGTTCTTCCAATATGAATTTGTTTACTCGGATGTATTCTATTGATGAGATGCTCCCGAGGGTGAAGATGCGACTCCATGTCTTCATTGATGCACTTGAAGGTGACTGTTACATCCAAAAGTCGGAGTCGAGGGCTTCCGGGGCAGGCGGAAGGTGCCTGTTGCATCCAAAGATAGGGATGCTCGAGCCTCGTCTTCGTTGTGCAGGAAGAGCCGCAGATCGGAATGGCAGTGCTGCGGCTTTGGGGGCTCTTTCTTCCTTTAAAATGGGTGTAGCCCATTCTGGTTGTGTTGAAAGCTGCTCCTTTAGCCGCGGTTTCGATTACGGTCTTCCTTCGTCTTTGGAGGCTCTTTTGAAGCCTCTCCTGGCCACAGGTTGGCTTGTGGTGCTTTTCTCTTCCTCAATTTGGGGAGCTCTTCCTCCAGCTAGAGGGTTGATTGCCACCCTCGTTTTGCTCAATAAATGCTTCATTAGTCGAAGCATTTAGACGGTGGTGAGCCTGGCTGGAAGAGCGGCACATAACTGGGCTGCTGAAGGGATGCACATAACTGAGCTGCTAAAAACGATGCGCATAACTGAGCTGCTGAAAAGGATGCGCCCTGCTGAGGGCGCGTGGTGATTGCTGCGCCTATTTGAGGGCGCATGATGGCTGCTGGCTGTAGACTTAGGATCTTTTCTTTGTAGAAATTCTCCTTTGTAATAGACTTTTATATGTAATAAAAAGTCTTCTTTCAATGCCTATTTTTGCTGTTTGTGAAGTACTTTGTCCAAGCTCTGGCGCATGTAGTCTGGCGCATGGGCTTTCTGGTCTTGAAATTCTATGCTTCTACACTTACGTGATTCGTCCTTCGTTTGGAGAGTATATCATATTGTATATAGTTGTGATAGTGACCTAGGACAGCGTTCTACCACCGACACTGTGGCGTAGGCTGGACGTACCCACTTCTCGTGCCCCTACACTGGGTGCGGGTCATGACACATCGCACAGAAGACCCCCTCCAGGTACCACTTTCTTAATATGTTTTCTCGCACCATACTCGGCGATTTGACGAGCCGTCAATTCCTATGGCTAGACAACCTATTCACCTAAAAATGATGTTAAATAGTTCGAACAGAATCGAACTCAAATCGACCAAAAATTTGGCCGAAACTTCGACAAAAACCTATTTGCAAACAACAACACAGGGCAGCCAAACCCCTGTCTTTGAAGGCGATTCTCGACCAATCCATCAACAGATTTGAAATATTGTTAGCATAAGGTTATAGACAACCTATAGGTGATTAAAACCTGACTGTTGGATTTCTATTTTGTGAATTAAATTATTGTAAAAAATAGTTTCAAAAAATCAAGAAAATAGTTTCCAAAAAAATAGAGAATTTAGAAAAACATCTCGATACGACGTACGTCCCGCCAAACCGAGCGACGTGGTCGCGAACTGAAAGCTTCGAAAGGTGCGTATCGAGTTCGCGGACGTGTACGCTTTGACGGAATTCAAATTGGTTGCGTGTGCACCACGAATTTGATGCGTATCCTTCAAAATTCACCGTATCGGCCCTTTGCAAATTTCCCAATTACTTTGTGCACGTTCGTCAAATCGAGACAAAACTTATGCCAGCAAGACCGTATCATTTTTCTGGTCCTGTATGCTAAGTTTGGTCCGATTTTGAGAAGGTCGACTGGAACGCCTATTTGGCGGGTCCGCGACCCGCTCTAATTGGCGAAATTGTGCACGGCTCATCGAAATCTAAAACTGGACATACCATTGATTTCTTATCCTCAAACCGGACCCGTAGACATATAGTTTGACGACTTTAGAGACCGTAGATTCTGGCACGCATTTTGGTGCAAAACGGGTCCAACGGCAAAAATCGTTTTGACCCAAAATTATGATTTTGCCCCTGTTCCAGAATTTGACTTTTGGACAGGCATTTTCTAGGCATAACTTTTATTCCAAACTCGTTCGTGATGTTTGTTGCAGCATCCGGAGTCATCTGCGGGATTTGGCTTTTCTTGCTTCGTTTATTTGTCGGTTCGAGCTACTGGATTATTCCCTTTTGCACATAACCTCAGGCAAGATACCTTGCCATTAGCTGATTATTTTACTTTAGCTCATATTCATGCATTATTCATTATTTATTTTTTGCAAAATAAACTGTGATACATGGCATAAGTAGATAGAATTTTTACTGTTTAGTTCTATTTCCTGCTATGTACTATTTTCTTATACATTGAACTTTGAATTAAGGGACCACCCTTTGTGTGTTGCATTCATAGGCCTTGACACATTTATACCAAATTTTTGTGAGTCATATATAGGACTCGGACATGCGTCATTGGCTGGCCACCAGCACGTATAAGCCGTGCGTTAGAAAATAACTGCTAATAGAGTTGCATGCTAGAAGACTTAACAATTATGAGTTGGCATTGGGCGGAGAAAACATGATTGGAAGTTGACTACCACCCTATCTATCGTAGACTCGCTCGCTACTGAGGAACGATAGGTAGACTATATGATATAGACTCGCTCGATACCGAGGAATAATATATGGTGTTGTGACTCGCTACTGAGGTACTGTACTAAATTGGTATTTTCCTGACTTGACCCAGTAGTCATGCGACCATGAACTGTTCTTAAAACTGCATTCACTTAGATTGGTTAGGCACACTTATCCGTTAGGTATGAGTACTCTTGGTTTGGGTACTTGTATCTGACCGTGGCTTGGAATAATAACTTATCGCGGATTAGTTCGTCTCATCTTGTCCTTGTTTGGTTACAGGTGTGGCTTACTACTCCGATGAGAAGGTATTAAACTTTGTTGGGGTCCGGATACCATATTGGATTTATGACTTAGAATTATACTTCATCGTGGGTTAGTGTGCCATGTCCTGTCCTTATTTGATTGGAGGGATGGTATACTAAACCAAAAGGTGAGGTATTGGACCATGTTATGATTCGATCCTACTTATTATTATTGAGCAGCTATATTCAGTTTATATAGCATGATATTGTGTATCTTGTTACGTCCCTCAGAGGACCTGGTTATCTTTCCGGGTGTGTGCTATTGTCATTCACAGGTATTCTAGCCGAGGTCGCGATCTTCTCTATTCATTCGGAGATGACATGTCTTGGGTCTTTCTTTGCTACTCCCGCCAAATCATTTCAGTTTCCATGTATATTTTTCCCTTACTTGTTAGTAGTGGATTTGTCTCCGCCCAACATATTGTACAAAGACTTATTACAGTTGATTATATGATATCTTTTATTCTTACATTTGTGGATGAGATTAGATTACTTTTGATTTACTGTATTTTATAGCTTATGTATTCATACGAGGTTTCCATATATTGTAGTATAGTTCGTATGTATGCAGCTGGCATACCTATGTACCTAGTCCACGTATTTTGGGACTGGGGCGTTATATGTTTTTGTGGTGGCCCATGCAGGTCAAGTTTGTCACTTCAGTTACGTAATTGTACCGAGGTGAGCCTGCAATATAGGATTAGAGTCTAGGAATCTCATCCACATACTTGATCACCTTTCTTGGTTTCCAAATTCCAACTCTCGTTGTCTCCCTTAATTTTTGCATCTTGCTTGATCTCTTTCTACCAATACCCTTATCATCTTATGCTTAAACATGGTTAGAAAGATTACTACACTACTATATATTTATTGGTAAACCATATGGCTAGAAGGATTACATTGGCAATTGGAATACACGGAGACCTTAACTAAGTCATAAAGGCGTTTTCTAAAAAGTGTGATTTACTGTTTAGTAGTTTCTAAGTTAAGATATTAGCAAAGAAGGTTTTAAATCTTGAGAATTCTAAGTAGTAATCACCAGAGGATCGATAGAAATTTATGTGATACTGCAGGAAAATAGCTAGAACCTATGTACCATTAATTTAAGAAATTGATTGGATTTTTGAGTTTGATATTTATGAATTATTGAGTTATAGTTATACATCTTTGAGCAGATAAAATTTGTTTGGAAATGATCTTAAAATTTAAAAAGTGGTAGTATCAATTAGTTAAATTGAGTCGTACAAGTTGCGATTAATATGTTTATTAAATTTCAAATTTTAAGTGGAAGTAATGATATTGAAATCTTGGTTTAAAATAATTGGAAGATATGGATACAATTTTAGAAGAAAATTTCAAATTTGAATTCATTTCCTTTGATTGAAGATTTACAAACTTTTTAGATTTTGGGTTTAAAAAGTTGTGATTATGATTGCATGACTTAGAAGTAGAAGTTATGGTTGGTGAGTGCGTTAAAATATTGAGCTGTAAATTTTAGATTGATCATGATCTGCTAAGGGTTCATCTAGAGGTTATTTGAGAAAGTTTTGGAGTTTTAAAGTTATGAAGTGATATAGAAATTTTTATGGATTCATGACTTATGAACTCTTGAGTTAAAAGTCGGAGTAAAAAATGTTAAATTATGGAAAAGATAGTAGTAATGTGATGAAAGTTCATTGAAGATATATGGAAGGGATTAAACTTTTAATCATGATTAAATTAGACGGCTTGGAGTGAATAGAAATTATGGTAGTTCATTTTTGAAAAATTTTATTAAGAACTTTCGGAAGAAAACCTGAGTTGAAATTTTAACGGTAGGCCACCAAGATGGCCCTAATAAGTTAGAAGATTCCATGCTAAATGCCATGTCACTCATGACCATGATGGTAGTATATTCACAAGCATTGTTAGTCATCTATCAAACTATGTAACTGTATCTCAACCTTGACTTACTCGACCTTTCCTCAAATCTAGAACTTTTATTGTGACCTTCTAACTGTTTGCAATTTGAATAGCAATTTGATTGTTCCTTAACCGTATCCATCTAGGAGACAATTTTCTCTCTAGAACTGTGACCCTAAATTATATTATTGGATTCCTTAATTAATCTTATTTCATGCTTTAACTTGATATTCTTTATTTTCTGGCATTAATTGTCACATCATGAACTCCCACTTTCTTTTTTAGATCTTTTGGCATCCCTTACCGTGACTTGGATATTTGGAGCACAACACTAGGCTTTTCCTTCCAATAAATTTCATATGTAAGACCTAGACGAGCCCACTTTCATGTAGATATGGCATGTCCCACTAAAACACGTCTCCTTGCACGATATTTTCTTGATATGACTTTCTGGCCAAAATGGCTAAACTATAACCTCTACCATGATATCAAAATACTTTCTGACGTCAATTAGAGGTCCAACCCTGACTCATTTCTTCCAACCCAATATGTGATTGTGTTCTACTAAATTCCTTAAATGCTTAACTTTGTACTTCATCTTGATTGCTTGACCCATGGTTCCATTATACTACTAGTTTAACTCTTGTAAGTTGGGTAGAATACCTCACGGCCCAACAAAGCCTTTGTCCTTGTGACCCATGTTGTTAAGTTTACTCAGACTATAAATTCAGAGGACCCTAACTTAGATAGTCAACCAAGCCGACTGCACAGGCCCAAACATCGGGCGGAAATTAGATTTTAAAAGATCTTGGACTATTTAATTTCCTTTATCATTCTTCCTTACTTATATTTTGACTATCTTATGCTGCTAATTAGCCTCAGTTTTGCAAGCTTATTTCTTTACCAAGCTTGATCATGACATATTTTATTGGGTGCACCCACTAACATATTGTCTAATCAGAACAGGTGCATGATGGTCTGATCAACCTATTACACTTTGGTTTGCTTTTCATGTATTATTCTACGTGGATGGAGACATAGTTAAACTTATCCTAGAGTCACATCCGCGACAGCCTTGACAATTCTCTTTTGGAATTATTTTCGTCGACTATGAACCCCGTATTCGTACTCAATAGCATCGTCTTTGAAACATTTGTTGTTCTTGTCTTTTACTTATTTTGGAAAGACAAGGCACTGTACTTGCTAGATAGACTCAAGGTATCATCTTTGGTTGCCCTATCTGTTATTTATACACAATTGTAGATAGCCACCGACCGACTCATGTGGTTGTATCCTCGCCTTTAAACTCTTCTATTCCTCAACCCTATCTACCCTATTATTCCTAAATTTTGAGGACAAAATTCTTATTAGTTGGGCAGGATGTAAAACCCCTGTTTTTTTTAAAACTATTTTTATTTAAAAAGACTTCAAAACAAATTTACACAATTTATGGTTTTTTTTATTAAAGATGACCTTAGCCATTGTGGAGTTTTGGAGCACAAGACGACCATAAAATTTGGCACGAAAGATGTAGCAGTGAGCCTTGACAAGTGTACTAGCCATGCCATGGGAGGCCTAGCCATAGTTTTGTCCAAACTAGGAAAACCAGGCCAAGTTGTGCATTAACTCATTTAAATTAGTTTAATTAAATATTATTTATGTTATTGATTTTAGATGATCCGCTTTGACCAAACTAGCCCGAACTGGTATATTTTTCTCTTACTTGTTGGTAGTGGATTTGTCTCCGCCCAATATATTGTACAAAGACTTATTACAGTTGATTATATGATATCTTTTATTTTTACATTTGTGGATGAGATTAGATTACTCTTGGTTTACTGCATTTTACAGCTTATGTATTCATACGAGGTTTTCGTGTATTGGAGTATACTTTATATGTATACAACTGGCATGTCTATGTACCTAGTCCTACGTATTTTGGGACTGGGTCGTTACATCTCTTTTTCTCCAATTTTATTTCATGGATCCTAAACTCTTTAAGAGGAAGAAAAGAGATACTGCTTCATCATCCACATCAGAGCATGAATCAGTTAATGTATTCAGTCCCGCTCGTCCTAACGGCGAAGAGGACTATGACCCTAACCTATTTGTATTATCTGAGAGATCAACCGCTTGGTTCGATCAATTTCGATACCGAGAAATTTTCTCGGGAAAATCTATCAATTTTACTGTTCTCCTGGGATATACTGAAACCTTTGAAAACTTAGGGATCCGATACTTTTTTGAGACTTCGAGTCAAATCTATGAAAATGCTGTCCGCATGTTCTATTGCAATTTTTAAGAAGCAGACGGTAATATCTTTTCTTGTGTCAGCAGCAAGGAACTTGAATTCAACTCGGCAGACTTGAGCAAATATTTCCATATGCCTGACAACGATGTCACTCTCGTCAATATTAACAAAGTTCAATTTCCTTCTGACATGACACTTGAGTTAAGGTTGCATTGTGTCATCCTAGTCCGGTTCCCCGGACAAGGGTGTTCGTACTCACCTGAACCAGCATTTTTATAAACTCCATCGCATTATTTATTCTTCTTTGCTGCCTGAGACAGAATCTACTGATGAGATCAGCATCTTAGAGTTATCTGCTATGTACAATATCTACTTTGGAGTCATATTTTCTGTTTCTAAGACTATGATTTCTGGTATGGTCAGTTGTCGGGGGTCAGGCCGCAACCTCCTTTACCCTATGCATCTGGCGACAATCTTCCAGAAATTCCACATTGATTTAGACATTTGTCCTGTCTTTGGATTGCCTTCTAAGCTGTTTAGATCTAGGAAGTACCCTCACCCTCCATCTCCACCCGGTGGTGCTCCACCTCCACCTGATCCAGCCATAGCTCCAGCAGATGCTCCAGCCCCTGCAGCTCTAGGCCATCATTTTGACGAGCTCTATTAGAGGTTCGATGTATTTGTCACTCTTTATGGACATCGGCATCAGACCTTTTTGACTCGCTTTACAGATGCTGAGTTTTGCTATATTTCTCAGGCCCAGTTCTTGAGAAATGCTGTGGCTGACATCCAGTGGACGTTGGCACATTATCCCTCTGTTCCAGCTCCTATACTCCATCACCCTGGTTTTGATGGCCTGAGACTCGAGGATCATTCCACTTTCGGATTCTTCGATCCGACGACAGCTTATTTTGATCCACAACCTCCTGCTCATGCCCCGAGAGATGATGCTGATATATGATTTCGTCTTTGGATTAGTATTTTGTAGACATGTTTTGGTGGATGATGATCTTGTAGTGACACTTATGTTATTTTCATTTTGGACTATTTTCCTTTGTAACACTGCTTATATTTAGGCACTTTGGACTTATTTTATCTCAGTTGTAGTTGGTTTCATCTATTTACTCATGCTTTGTTACTGCTACTGATGATGTCATTTCACTTGAGTTGTTGACTTGTTACATTTATATTTTTGGATATTACTCTACTTTTTTTGTTATTGTTAGCTTCATAAATTGCAGGAGAGCCATATTTTGAGTACATGACAAAGGGGAGAAAGCATATACTAATTTTTTTCGATTCAAAAACAAGTCTGTCACGACCCGCACCTTCTTTTTTGGATACGAGTTCGTGCGCAAGCCAGCCTGCGCCGCAGTGTCAGCGGTAGAACACTGTTTAGCCATAATGCTCAAAATCACCCAAGATAAAAATTTATTTGCTCATTCACCAAACTAAATTAAGTTACAACATTCTAAGGTTTACATTCGGTATAAAGTACAATGTCTCACAAATTAAAAAAAGAAACTAAATAAATACTCAACTATCGAACTAGTCTCTAGGTTTAGCCTCCGTATAACCCATGTCTCCCCAAGAATCCGATGCTAATAGCAGCCACGACTAATCTAAAAAATATGATTTAGAGTCAGGAATAGATCGAGTATAAATTATTGAATGTAGTTTCAAGTATATGTTAAGGATCGGACCTCTCCGCTGCTGCACTAGATCCAACAACCTGAGCTCGAGTCTTTGTCATCCTGAAGACAGATTCGAGCAAAGAGATCAATATGGCACAAGATAAGATATTATCAAAGAAGGACAATTAAATTCAAAATACAAGAAGAGTTGTCATGATAATTAAAAGATCAGAATTTTCCTAATACATGATTGAGTAACTCTTATCATAACCTAGAATCTATATCCTAACTGCAGGCTCGTAATTAGTACACTAAGTCGAATACCATTACGAAATTGTACTAGTTGCGACGTAGACCTACATGGGCCACCACAAAAATGTGTCACGACCCTCACCTTGATTAGGGGCACAAGCACGTGGGTACGTCCAGCCTACGCCACAGAGTCAGCGGTAGAACGCTGTATAGGTCAACTAGAATATACAACATCTAGACACAATATATATGAACCTGTCATCTCCGTACGGAGGTATATAATCACAACTCAATCACAAGACATCTAAGGAAGATAAGCACGATATAATAAGATATGATGAAAATAGGTAAACTAGAAATAGATGCAAGTCACAACACAAGTTCAGAGTTCAAGACATAACACACATCCCAAATATAGAATATACTACAAGTCTAAAATTACTAGCTGGAACGCAGTCCAGTCAAACCTAACTAGTCTAAGCCAAAGTAGGCGATGCATCCTCAATGGGAACCGGCTCCACAGGGATGTCCAGGTCGTACTCACCGTCTATGCCAAACCCATAGAAGGTCGAGCAATCAGCATCTATATCATCTGTAAACATCAACGGGGTTATCCTGTCAGGATATGAGCAAGACAAACGCTAACAACAGTTCTATGTGAATTGACAAATACTAAAGAGACAATCATAATGGGATACAAGATGAAATATCAAGACTGGAAATAAGTAGTATATATAAAATAGGATATCATGTCAGGATAAGAAATACTGTAATGTAAAGCAGTACAGGAAATATCTGATGTATAATATAAACATAAACAATGCCTTGAGATATTAGAGCGTTATGTGATCGACTTGGGTCTGGATCAGGCTATTCCATTTGACCGGCTATGAACAAAAATATATGGAATCAGGATCAGGCCGGCCACAGTGGAAAGCTATGAACAAGTAGTATCAGGTCAGGCTACACGCTACGTGCGGTGAGGGTGGATCTATAAACAAGAGGTTATAGCAGGGGTATTGATCACATAACCAATAATAACTCCCCATCCCTGAGTAGTATAATGGATCCGGACATGACACATCATGACACATGATTCAAAAGCAGGAGTCCAGCCCACTCCCAAATCGGTGTCTATACAAGTACAGGAAACAAGATCGAACAATGCACCCATATACTAGAAAAGTCCAGGAATAATATCTCATGAAAAGATCCGACGTATACTAGTCCGTGGACCATCATGTCAGAAATCAAGTAAAATACTACAACTGAATCAAATATAGTAGATATCAAGACAATCTCAGAGAATGTACATGCCTGCGATCCTGAGCTGTCAATGAGAATCGATGCTCAGAATGATGTCACAGACCTAAATATGAGATATCATGAGTTAATTTTGGTTTGATAGTGTATGGCATGATTTTCTAGTGTATTTTATGCAATCTAGGTCAAACTCAGTCAAAGAAAGTCAAACTAGGTCATACTAGCTCATATTAATTCAAACTAGGTCAAACTAGGTCATACCAAGTAAAACTAGGTCAAACTGGGTCAAAGGTTGACTTACAGTTCACTTTTGGTTAACTGGTTAACTCCTAATCTGATCTAGTTCAAACTAGGCTAATGGTTGACTCATAGTCGACTTTTGGTCATCTGGTCAACTCTGGTCAACTCCTAGTCCAATTTAGGTCCAATGTTGACTTGTAGTTGACTTTCAGTCAAAACAGTCAACTTTGGTCAAACAGGGTCAACTCTAGTCTAAGTATCATATTCCTAACCTTTACCTACCAAGATACCATATACCGTAGTTATATTGGTATCCCAATACCAATACTTTGGTTGGAATCCAATAAATTAACCTAGTTAAATATATACCTTAACTACCATGATACTAATCCTAGATATCTAGTATCTATCCTAAGCTACTCGCTAAACAATACATTAGCTATCTACCCATAGTCTCTAGGTATACCCCTTACCTTGAAGGTAACTCAATACCTTACCTTACAATAGGGTAAACCACTATCCTAAGATACAACATCTATTATACTAAGATACTAGGATAGGATACTCTCTATCTAACTTACTAAGATACAATACATATCTAATATATATCTATCTAAACTCTAAGCTAATATTTCTAACTAACTGACATATCTTGACTAACCAACTATCTAAACTTACTAACATATCAATATCCTAACTAACACTAATATATATTAACATATATTAACAAGGGGCTATGGGCTAATGGGAAAGGGGGCTAATGCTAAGGCTAAATAGGGTAAAAGGGGGATGCAAAGAGGGCAAATGGGGCTTCTACAAGCTACTGTATCTGCTGCAGTTGCTTGTTGTTGCTGCTGCATGTTGCAGCCATTGGCTGCTACTGGTGCTAGGCTGCATGCTGCAAGCCTTAGCTGTTGTTGCTGCAGCCAACGTTGCTGCTGTCCTGCTGCTCTCTTGCCTAGTTCTGCTGTCCATTGATGCCTCCCCCTCTCTATAACACACACACACACTCTCACACACTCTCATCCTCTCCTCACTCACAAACACACAAGCACACACACATACAAACACATATACTCCTCTATATCAAATTCTCCCTCTCACACTCTAACATAGAAACATATACACACATGCACTTCTCACTTAACCCTTCTCTCCATATACAAACACACAAGCACTCAAACACACTACCATCTAACACAAGACACACACACTATCATATATATATATATATATATATATATATATATATATATATATTTAAAAAATATATTTATAATATATATATATATATATATATATATATTTTATATATATATATATATATATATATATATATATATATATATATATATATAACATATCAAAAAAAATATATATATTTATATAACATATCAAAATACATCTACCATAACCCCTAAATCAGTCCACAATATAAATATATAGCAAATTTACATGTATCCACCTAAAACGTGACTTGTAGGCCAAAAATATATAGATTCAAACATATGTATTCTAATGAAAACCACTTAGGGTATCTCAACCATGTCTAAACCATTATCTATCACACTCAAATCTGAATTTAGAAGTCAAAATGGTCAATGGGACATTCCTACAAACAATTGGGGTGTCTCCTTGGGAATTTCTCCATGGGGACACCAAACCTATCCCAAAACCCCTAATAAGGACTCAAAAGATCCTAAAAAACATTCTTACTGGTGGTTCATGCATGGGGGTGGTTCCTATGAATGCAAAACTATCAAAAATGTAAGGAAAGATGAATTAGAGAGAGGGTTATACCTATTGGGAGTTGGATCCTAATGATTCAACCAAAGGACACGGTTCCGACATGAGAACTCCTTGAAATTTGACTCCTCTCCTAGCTTTTTGCTCCCCACTCCAAGCTTGCACCTCCTTCTTGGTAGATTGAGTGAAATAGATGAAGAAAGAGTTGATTTGTGAGATCAAATCAAGAGGAAAGCTCTCAAGTTTGGGAAAGAACAATATTTGGGGAAAAGAGGCTACTATTGAAATAAAAGGTGGAGAGACCCATCCCATCTATGGCCAGCCATGTAGCCCTATTTGGGTCAAGTTGAAAAGTCCAAGTTACCCTCCATTAGCCTCCCTTGGTTTAACTTAAGTCATGCAAAGGTTTGGGGTCAAAAGGGTCAAGTTCTAATCTCTAATGAACCAATCTAGTCATGTAGAATTAGCCTAATTGCACTAGACTAATTTGTTGGGTTTGTGGGCCATGTCTAGCTAATCTTTGGGTCCCGACTAGAGTCTAAGCTACCGTGGCCACTAACACATGTTAAAACTAGACGAAATTTAAACCCGACTAAACAAAACCCCAAATAACAATATTAATAAATAAATATTCACAAAAATAATAGAATATGAAAATGACTATTTTACCGTCAATTATGAAAATTGAAAGTGACAAATCTATCCCCTTTAAAATAAATTTTTCCTCGAAATTAGAACAAACCAACATAGAAAAACATAGTAGAAAACAAAAAGAACATATACCTCAAGGCTCGAAGAGATAAGGGAAACGCTTTCGCATGTCGTCCTCCCTCTCCCAGGTAGACTCACCTGGAGAGTGGTGCCTCCATGCAACACGAACAAAGGGTATAACCTGGTTCCGGAGTACCTTCTTCCGATGATCCAGAATCTCTACAGGCTGTTCTGGATAGTTGATAGTAGGTCCCACCTCTATCGCTGAATGATCCAATACATGGCTAGGATCTGCCACGTACCACCTCAGCTGCGACACATGAAACACGTTATGCACTCCCTCGATTGTAGGCGGCAAGTCTAGTCGATAGGCTACTGTACTGACCCTTTCAAGGATAGTGAAAGGCCCGATGAAGCGCAGACTAAGCTTTCCGTCCCTGCCAAAGCGAATCATGCCCCGTGTCGAAGAAATCCTCAGAAACACTCTATCACCAACATAGACACAAAACCAAAACTCAGCACACAAAACCTAAACAATAATCACAAGTAAGCACAACAGAAAACTGAAACTAACCTCGAACTTTAACAGTCTCCGGTGGCTATCGGCCCAATGCCGCTGTCTATCCTGAGCCACCCGATGTTTATTCCTGACCAATCTAACCTTCTTCGCTGCATCTACTACCATCTCCGGCCCAAGCAACATCCTCTCGCCGACATCGTCCCATGACAAAGGAGTGCGACATCTCCGTCCGTATAGAACCTTAAATGGCGACATCTCTATACTGGCCTGTAGCTGTTGATGTAAGCAAACTCTACCAGGTGAAGATGATCCTCCCAAGAACACCCGAGGTTTAACACACACGTATAAAGTATATCCTCAAGAGTCTAGATGGTCCTCTCCGACTGTCCGTCTGTCTGGAGGTGATAGCGGTACTGAGCATGAGCTGGGTGCCTAAGCAAGCTTACAAACTCCTCCAGAAGTGAAAAGTGAAGCGACTATCCCAATCCAAGACTATGCTCACTGGAACTTCATATAATCTGACTATCTGCCACACATACATCTCTGCTAGCCTCTCCATAGATAATCCTACTTTGAAAGGCAAGAAGTGCACCGATTTGGTCAATCTATCAACGATGACCCATATCGCGTCTTTTCCTCCTGGAGATCGTGGAAGTCCGGACACAAAGTCTATGGTGATGTGCTCCCACTACCACTCTGGAATGGGTAGTGGCTGTAGCAACCCACCTGGCCTCTGTCTCTTAGCTTTCACCTACTGACACACCAAGCAGCGAGATACAAACTGAGCTACCTCTCGCGTCATGCCATACCACCATACGTGCTCTCTCAGATCTCTGTATATTTTATTGGCTCCAGGATGCATAGAGTACTGAGATCGATGCGCTTCCTGAAGAACCTCCTCCCGAAGCTCTCTACTCAAAATGCACAGTTTAATATCATGCCTCAGCGACCCATCTTCGACTATAGAGAAATTGTCTAGTAAACCTGCCCGTACCTGCTCCCTAATGCTCCTCAGGGCAACAACATCAAACTGTGCTGATCTGACTCTGTCCATCAACTCAGACTGAATCTGTAAGCCCCACATCTGAATCTCTATACCCAAAATGATTACCTAGATACCCAAACTATCCGGATCGGCCAAAAGATGATGATCTGTCGTCAAATATATAGCAATTGGATACCTGCTCAAGGCATCTACAACTACGTTAGCCTTCCCTGGATGGTACTGCAATGAGATATCGAATTCCTTCTTAAGTTCAAGCTACCGTCTCTGCCTCATGTTCAACTCCTTCTGGGTGAACATGTACTTCAAGCTCTTGTGATCCGTGAAGATCTCAACTCACTCTTCGTACAGGTAATGCTTTCATAACTCAAAGCAAAGATAACAGCTGCCAACTCCAGATCATGGGTAGGGTAGTTATTCTCATAAGGATGTAACTTTCTAGATGCATAGACAATCACCTTCCCGTGCTTCTGAAGAATGCAACCCAAGTCCTTCCCAGAAGCGTCACTGTAAATTGTGAAACCACTAGTCCCAAATGGCAACGTCAAGATAGGAGCTGTGGTCAACCTCTTCTTTAACTCATTAAAGGTAGCCTAATACTCCTAAGTCCAGACAAACTCCACGTCTTTCCTAGTGAGTCTAGTCATCGGCTATGTAATCCGAGAGAAGTCCTGGAAGAACTTCTGATAATAGCCTGCTAGACCCAGAAAGCTCCAAATTTCGACGACTGAACTGGGTATGGACCAAGACTCTACTATTGAAATCTTCTTCGGGTCTACTGAGATCCCATGCTCGGTCACAACATGACCCAAGAACTCTACCTGTCCCAGGAAAACCTCGTACTTCAAAAGCTTTCCATAGCGTTGCTCCCTTCTCAGAGTCTCTAGCACAATTCGCAGATGCTCCTCGTGCTCCTCCGACGTCTTCGAGTATACCAAGATGTCATCTATGAAGACCACCACGAACTTGTCTAGGTACTGATGGAATACCTTGTTCATCAAATTCATGAACACTAGTGGGGCGTTGGTCAACCTAAATGGCATAACAGTGAACTCATACTGGCCGTACCAAGTCTAAAAAGCCGTCTTCGGAATGTCTTCCCACTTTATCTTCAGCTGATGATAACCGAACCTCAAGTCTATCTTCGAAAACACCTTCGTGCCGCTCAACTGATCGAACAAGTCGTCAATCCTCGGAAACAGGTACTTATTCATGATAGTGAGGTTGTTGAGCGCTTTGTAGTCGATACACATACGTACCGTACCATCCTTCTTCGGTACAAATAGAACAGGTGCACCCCATGGTGAAGAACTGGATCTGATAAATCTTTTGTCCTGCAGCTCGTCGACTTGCTTCTTCAACTCTGCCAATTCGCTGTTGTTGACCCTATAGACGTGCTGTAAAATAGGCTCAACGCCCGGCACCAAGTCTATAGAGAACTCAACATCTCTGTCTGGCGGCATCCAAGGCAACTCCTCGGGAAAAACATCTAGGAACCCTGCTATCAATGGATGTGGCAATTCCTGTCCCGACAACAAGGCTCCACAGAAACCATCTCCCGGCTCAGCTGCTCCCCTGGCAAACTCAAACATTGGCTCTCCCAGCAGTCTAAACAAAACTCTACCTCCTTTATAGTCTATACTAGCATGGTGCTTGCTCAACCAATCCATTTCGAGTACCATATCGTAGCTTGGAAGTGACATTACGAGCAAATACGCACTCAAGTCCTGGCCTCCAAGTGTAACTCTCCGCCCCTTACAAATATTATTGACCAAGATAATGCCTCTCCTGATCATAATCTTGCAAGTCTTACCCAGAATTTAGCAATAATATTGTGTTCAAGAGCAAAAGAGACATATACAAAGTTGTGCTTAGCACCAGAGTCAAACAAAGCTAATATAGGAAAAGAATCGAGTAGAACAAAACCTGCTGCTACATCTGCCACGGGCTCAGCCACCTCAACTGCCAGTGCGAACGCTCTGCCCTGGGGTGCTCCTTCTGATGCTTGGCAAAATGCTGCTGCTGAGTCTGAAGTGGCGGACCCCTCTGCTGAATTGCAGGTCCAGCTGGAGCTCGAGCAGGTGGTGCTCTATCCTGACCATCTTTGGTTGTACGAACAGGGCAATTCTTCAGCTGATGGTCGGATGCTCTACAGTACAAGCAAGCGCCGAACCTCATCTTATAGACCTCCCGGGTGTGCCCCGACTTCCCACAAAAGATAGACTAAGGGATCTTTTTCTGTCCCTGATGATGCGTACATGCTGGTGCCTGATGCTGTTGATACTGATGCTGTTGCTGGAAAGGCCTCTGCTGAGTGTAAGGATGCTTGGCCGGTGTCACACCCCAGAACCAGAATACTGGAGAGGGGGAACAGACACAGCCATTTACGTACATTGAAGTGAATCCTACCTCGCAATACGGTCACGACTGTCTAGATGTATGAGGGTTTATCTACAAGCCAACAGTCTCTTATGGTAAAGTATAAGCCTAGTGTCTCAATCTCAAACAAGCAAGTAATTTAACAAGATGGCAGATTATCAGACATACAAGGTAAGGCGTCCCAAACATTACATATTCAAATAATCATTAAGCTACTCATACAAAATGCGAAGATTAGCAAGAGTTTAAGTCATACATGATCAACCCTACGATTTGTCAATCATGTTATAGTCCTTAGGCAGACATGAATGTAAAGTCAACACGAGCTAATAGTTGTTCGGTGGCTAAATGCCTCAAAAGAATAATTTACAATAGAGTGGGAGAGCAAAATAAAATCCACTCATTGCCAGGGTTGCACTTAGTGTTCACCATTTGGCTGGAAGACTGGAAGATCCTCGAGTGCTACTTCAAAATCTGGCTATACAAAATCAGCTGGGTCAGACCCCAGAAAGAGCATGTGCCACAAGGGAGGCTTTACTTAAGAACAAAAACCAGCATATTAGCACATAAATACATCAATAATAATGAAAGACATGAGTTAGAGAAACAAGACGATAAACGATAAGACAACTAAAGAACTATTTCAGTAACCAAGTTACAACCCGTAAACCAAATAAGGACCGGGGTTGTAACCCTTCACCGGAATAGAACTTAGTCTCTAACCAATTATCGATAAAGTAAAGTATAACAGTAACGTGCTGAAGTAACCATGTACTGGCCTTGTCTAGACAAGACTAGACGGGACTCTATCCATCAATCACGGTCAAGCAAGGTGTACGGCTTGATACTTTAACTAACTAGGGTTATCACAAGCCTAATTACTACAAGATGCATTGAGATGTTCCAACAGCCACAAGCCCTGCAGGCTTAATCCAGGTTATCCAGTTGCAAGTTGAGAGTTGGATTAGGTGACTTGGGGGTGCAACACATGACAGCGTGCTGGAAATGTGCCCTACTCGATGGCAGGCTACAAGTCCAATTAAAGCGCCCAGATAACGGGACTGCCTGTAGCTAGAAAATCTCTTCATGAACAACTTGATCAATCTAGACTTTATCCGAGTCAGATTCAGTATGAATCCCTGATCGTGGTAACCAGGAATCCATGTCCTAGATATAATGCAAGAGGAGACATGTAGCTTATACAAGCACAAACACCCATGGTGTCAAGACAAGAGTTATTTAAACAAGTCAAGATAGCTGTCGCAACAGCATATCCAGATTATCATGTTAGGTTACTTATCAAGATTACTTGTCAAGAGTACGCCTTAGCGGGCCACTATCTAGTCTATTCATGTCATATTTCTTGTCAAGAGTGTACCACGACGGGTCACTATTAAGAGTTATTATGTAAAGTCACATTGTCATGTCGTGTTCATGTAAGTGCACCACGGTGGGCCACTATCAAGGAGTTTGTTAGAGAGTGTACGTGCCATACTAAGATTATGTTTAATGCTCAGAGTACATGTGCAACATGGAAAATAA
The DNA here is from genome assembly GCA_029216955.1 of Iris pallida. NCBI lineage: Eukaryota > Viridiplantae > Streptophyta > Magnoliopsida > Asparagales > Iridaceae > Iris > Iris pallida. The sequence continues at coordinate 22,464,431 of JANAVB010032219.1, read as the reverse complement.
CATTATAGGACTAGTCAAGGAAAGAGTACAAACAAAGTCACAATTTATACTAAGGACCACGGGGACAAATACGTACATTTGCAAGGGATGGCACAAGGGTCAATGAAGTGTCATGAGAAGCATACACCCAAAAATAGATGTGCTGAGAGTGCCATGCGCCCAAGGCTATGCGCCTAAGGGCATGCGCCCACATGTATGCACCTAGGACTAAACACATCATGTAGGGCATATGTTATGGAAGGAATGCATAAGAGAGTGCAAGCGCCATGGCATATGCGCCCACAAGCATGCGCCTATTGTCTTTGCACCCACATGAGTGAGGCAGGGCACAATAGGAGGCTAAGTCAGGAGCCATCTATACTGGCCATGTGGGCACATAATAAGGGCTATGCGCCCATAGCAAAGGGACACTTTGACTTAACACATATTTGAAGTTATGTTCATAAGCAACAAAAAGTCATGGGCACATATAAAGCCATGCGCCCACACTGAGGAAGGCAGGGAGCTTGGGCGCATATAAAGGGCTATGCGTCCAAGGCTGAAGTTACTGTGAGTGCATAAAATGCCATGCACCCACACTGTTGTTTTTCTCCAACCCAAGAAGAAGAACCATGGAACCCATGAACTTTCAAGGTCCATAAATCACTCAAAATAAATCAAAATTCAGGTTTTCAAAGGTCCATTTTGGGTGAAATCAAATTCTCTACAACATAAAACAATCAAAACATGAAAATAATAAAGTTTTATAGATCAAAACCCAAAAAAAGCAAGATTTAAGAAAACTTAGCTGTACAAGAATTGATCCTCCAAAGCCAAAAATGCTAAGTACTAAATAGTCTTAGAAGCTTGTAGGGAAGACAATGGAACAATAAAAATGGAGATCCTCCATGAAGAAAGATGACACTTGCCTAAGGTGGTTGGAGAGAATTGATGGAGAAAGAAGAAGTAAATAAAAAGTAAATGAAAGTAAAGGAGGAGAGAGAAAAAGGGGGTTAGTTTATAGAGGGGTTTATCATGATGAACCATCACCCAAACCAAACCAAAATAAACCAAGCCAAACCATGCCAAGCTATGCTAGACAAGCCAAGATACGGGTCGGGAATCCGTACACGTATACTGAAAATACGTATAACGAAAAATGGGAGTGACAGCCGGCCCCACACTAGAACCAGCACCCATGGCATCACCGCTTGTCTTGGGCCTGAGACCCAAGTCCTCTTCCGCAATCTGTACGTCCATCAGTATCTTCTCAGAAGTTGTCGTACGATGCCCAGATGTGCGAGAACGAACAACATGGTTCAGGCCCCTCCTGAACTTGTGGACCTTCTTTCCTTCAACCTGAACCATCCCCTTGGCGAATCGGCTCAGGCGAAAGAACTCCACCGTATACTCGTCCATCGACAAGTTCCTCTAGAACAATCATACAAACTGTCCCTCCAACGCACAGAGAGCTATATCAGGGAAAAACTTCTCCTTGAATAGCCTTCAAAAGTTCTCCCAGGTCAGCCCTCTTACTGATGCACGAGGGTCCGTGTGGTACCAGGTCAGAGCGATGTCGAAGAACTGACTCGTTACTGCTGCTACCCGCAGCCTCTTCGGGATCTCTGCCAACCCCAGGCTCTGGTCGACATCCTCTAGCCAATCATCGACATAAAGGATGCCCTCGGTTCCTTTGAACTCTCGAGGGTACATCTTCTTGAAGTCCAGCCCTGAACCAGGCCTTGCCTGTTGTTGATGTGGCTCCTGGGAGGAAGCGCCCTGAACCAAAATTGCAGCCACCTTCTCTACAGCTGTCAATGCCAACTGATGTACATTCTACATTCACTACCATAGAACCTCTACCTGACGATGTAATGCCTCTGCCTGTGCTTGCTGTGCCACTATCATCTGCTGGAGAAGCGTGAACATCTGAATTGCATCAGTCAGCAGTACAGGTGAAGGTGGAAGATTCTTTGGCACAACGATACTAGGCCTCTGAACCGACAGAGGAACACCTCCTGGTGCTGCTGCCTCCCCTCCTAGATGGTAGGGATAGTAGGGGCAGCAGGGATAGCCTCCTGGACTGCAACTTCCTCAACCGGAGAAATAGGTCGTAAAGGATCGGACCTTTTCGGTGCTGCACTGGATCCAACGACCTGAGCTTGAGTCTTTATCATAATGAAGACAGATTCGAGTAAAGAGATCAATATGGCACAAGATAATATATTATCAAAGAAGAACAATTAAATTCAAAATACAAGAAGAGTTGTCATGATAATCAAATGATCGAAAATTTTCCTAATATGTGATTGAGTAACTCCAATCATAACCTAGAATCTATATCCTAACTGCAAGCTCGTAATTAGTACTCTAAGTCGAGTATCATACGAAATTGTACTAGTTGCGATGTAGACCTGTATGGACCACCATAAAAATGTGTCATGACCCGCACCCTGATTAGGGACACGAGCACGTGGGTACGTCTGACCTACGCCGCAGAGTCAGTTGTAGAATGCTGTATAGGTCAACTAGAATATATAACATCTATACACAATATATATGAAACAGTCATCTCCGCACGGAGGTATATAATCACAACTCAATCACAAGACATCTAAGGAAGATAAGCACGATTTGATAAGATATGATAGAAATAGATAAACTGGAAATAGATGCAAGTCACAACACAAGTTCAGAGTTCAAGACGTAACACAAATCCCAAATATAGAATATACTACAAGTCTGAAAGTACTAGCTGGAATGAAGTCCAGTCAAACCTAACTAGTCTAAGTCAAAGCAGGCCGTGCGTCCTCAATGGGCACCGACTCTACAGGGATGTCCAGGTCGTACTCACCGTCTATGCCAAACCTATAGAAGGTCGATCAATCAGCATCTATATCATCTGTAAACATTAACAGGGTTATCCTGTCAGGATATGAGCAAGTACAAACGCTAACAATAGTTCTATGTGAATTTACAAATATTATAAGTGACAATCATAATGGAAAATAAGATGAAATATCAAGACTGGTAAATAAGCAGTATATATAAAACTGGATATTATGTCAGGGTATAAAATACTGGAATGTAAAGCAGTACATGAAATATCTGATGTATAATATAGACATAAACAGTGCCTTGAGATATTACAGTGTTATGTGGTCGGCTTGGATCTGGATCAAGCTGTTCCATTTCACCGACTATGAACAGGAAATATATAGAATTAGGATCAGGCCGGCCACAATGGAAAGCTATGAACAAGTAGTATCAGGTTAGGCTACACCCTACGTGCGGTGAGGGTGGAGCTATGAACAAGAGTTTACAAGAGGGGTATTGATCACATAACTACTAATAACTCCCCATCCCCGAATAGTATAATAAATCCGGACATGACACATCATGACCCGTGATTCAAAAGCAGGGGCCAGGCCACTCTCAAATCGATGTCTATACAAGTAAAGAAAACAAGATCGAACAATGTACCCATATACCAGGAAAGTCTATGGATAACATCTCATGACAGGGTCCAACGTATACTAGTCCGTGTACCATCGTGTCGGAAATCAAGTAAAACACTGCAACTGAATCGGATATAGTAGATATCAAGACAATAAAAATTATCAGAAAATGTTTTCGCCTGCGGTCCTGAGCTGTCAATGAAAATCGATGCTCAGAGTGATGTCACAAACCTAAAGATGAGATATCATAAGTTAATCAGGGTTTGACAATGTATGGAATGATTTTCTAGTGTATTCTATGCAATCTTGGTCAAACTCAGTCAAACAAAGTCAAACTAGGTCACATTAGGTCACACTAAGTCAAACTAGGTTAAACTAGGTCATACCAAGTCAAACTAGGTCAAACTGGGTCAAATGTTGATTTACAATTGACTTTTGGTCAACTGATCAACTTTGGTCAACTACTCAACTCTGGTCAACTCCTAGTCCAATCTTGGTTCAATGTTGACTTGTAGTTGACTTTCATTAAAATAGTCAATTTTGGTTAAACAGGGTCAACTTTAGTCTAATTATCATATTCCTAACCTTTACATACCAAGATACCATATACCTTGGTCATATTGGTATCCCAATACCAATACCTTGGTTGGAATCCAATACCTTAACCTAGGTAAATATGTACCTTAACTACCATGATACCAATCCTAGATATCTAGTATCCTAAGCTACTAGCTAAACAATACCTTAGCTATCTACCCTTAGTCTCTAGGTATACCCCTTAGCTTGAAGGTAACTCAATACCTTACCTTACAATAGGGTAAACCACTATCTTAAGATACAACATCTAGTATCCTAAGATACTAGGATAGGATACTATCTATCTAACTTACTAACTTACTAAGAGACAATACATATCAAATATATATCTATCTAAACTCTAAGCTAACATTTCTATCTAACTAACATATCTTGACTAACTAACTATCTAAACTTACTAACATATCAATATCCTAACTAACACTAACATATATTAACAAGGGGCTGTGGGCTAATGGGAAAGGGGGCTAATGCTAAGGCTAAATGGGGCTAAAGGGGGATGCAAAGAGGGAAATGAGGCTTCTACAAGCTGCTGTAGCTACTGCAGTTGCTTGTGCTGCTACTGCATGTTGCAGCCATTGGTTGGTGCTGGTGCTAGGCTGCATGCTGCAAGCCTTAGCTGCTATTGCTGCAGCCAACATTGCTGCTGTCCTGCTGCTCTCTTGCCTAGTGATGCTATCCATTGATGCCTCCCACTCTCTACAACACACACACTCACACACTCTTATCCTCTCCTCACTCACAAACACACAAGCACACACACATACAAACACATACACTTCTCTATATCAAATCCTCCCTCTCACATTCTAACATACAAACACATACACACATTCACTTCTCACTTAACCCTTCTCTCCATATACAAACAATCACTCAAACACACAACCATCTAACACAAGACACACACACACACAAACACACACACACACACACACACACACACACACACACACACACACACATATATATATAATATATATATATATATATATATATATATATATATATATATATATATCAAAATACATATACCATAATCCCTAAATCAGTCCACAATATAAATATATAGCAAATTTACATGTATCCACCTAAAACATGACTTGTAGGCCAAAAATAGATAAATTCAAACATAGGTATTCAAATGAAAACCACTTGGGGTATTTAAACCATGTCTAAACCTTTCTCTATCAGACTCAAACCTGAATTTATGAGTCAAAATGGTCAATGGGGCATTCCTACAAACACTTGGGGTGTCTTCTTTGGAATTTCTCTATGGGGACACCAACCCTATCACAAAATCCCTAATAAGGACTCAAAAGAGCCTCAAAAATATTCCTAATGGTGGTTCATGCATGGGGGTGGTTTTTATGAATGCAAAACTATCAAAAATACAAGGAAAGATGAATTAGAGAGAGGGTTATACCTATTGGGAGTTGGATTCCAATGATTCAACCAAAGGACATAGTTCCGACACAAGAACTTCTTGAAATTGGACTCCTCTCCTAGCTCCTTGCTCCCCACTCCAAGCTTGCACCTCCTCCTTGGTAGATTGAGTGAAATGGAGGAAGAAAGAATTGATTTGTGAGATCAAATCAAGAGAAAAGCTCTCAAGTTTTAGGAAGAACAATATTTGGGGAAAAGAGGCTACTATTGAAATAAAAGGTGGAGAGACCCTTCCCATCTATGGCTGGCCATGTAGCCGTATTTGGGTCAAGTTGAAAAGTAAGTTACCCCCCATTAGCCTCCCTTGGGTTAACTTAAGTCATGTAAAGGTTTGGGGTCAAAAGGGTCAAGTTCTAATATCTAAATGAACCAATCTAGTCATGTGGGATTAGCCTAATTGCACTAGACTAATTTGTTGGATTTATGGGCCATGTCTAGCTAATCTTTGGGTCCCGACTAGAGTCTAAGCTATCCGGGCCACTAACACAAGTCAAAACAAGATGAAATTTAAACCCGACTAAACAAAACCCCAAATAACAATATTAATAAATAAATATTCACAAAAATAATAGAATATGGAAAATGACTATTTTACCCTCAATTATGAAAATCGAAAGTGACACATTTGCATCTACGTCTTACTGCATCTACGTCCTACTACTACAAAGTACAGACATCGTATCATCATCAAGAACCAAACGTACTAGAATCAGATCAATTTTTTTTATATTTTATTCTATATTTTTACTCTTATTGAGTCTAGGAATAAATTTGTAAGGTTGATCAGGATTGTTACTGGCTTAGGTTTTTATCAATCCACAAACCTAAAAAGCCTACCTATCTATATTTCTAAGACAACTATCCAAAAGCCTAAAACCCATGCAAATTTGGCCCAAACTATACAGTTCTGACCTAACAGAACTCAAACAGAACTCGGCCCGAGTTCGACCAGAGTTTGGCCAGGTTAGTTTGATTTTTTTTTGAAATCCCTCAAAATCTGTATCTAACGTATGAGTGCAAGATTCCTGCATCCCAACTCAGCCCGAACTCTGTCCGAAATCGGTCTACAAAAATACTATAAATAGTAAAGAACTTTCACCATTTCAAATCACTTATTGACTCATTCCTTCTCTTCTCTATTCATTCTAAAGTATTTTCTACGAGCTAAAGCTTTCAAATCAAGCCTATACCACTCTTAGCCAAAGCCAGTGCAGTTCTGTTTAATCTAGAATTTTGATACTGAAGAGTTGTATCCGAGGCTATATTCAGAAAACGTTCCAGTTTTCAAAATCGTCCTCTGGAGTTGGTCATGCGCTCGTTACCAAGTATAGTGTTGTAAGAAACTACAAGTTCTCAATTAGCTTGTTCCATAGTGGATTAACATCGAGTAAGAGTACTCGAGACTGGACTAGTCCTCTCAGAAGGATGCCGGTGTAAAATCCCAAAATTTTAAGATATTTTATTTTATTTATTATTATGTTTATTTTAAATTACAGTATTTAGATGGTTAATAGCTCATATTTGATTTAATTTTATCAAATAGTTGTGTGGCTCTCATGATGGGTAGAGTATACAAATTATTTATTCAAATAGTTTAGAAATATTTTTGAAAATTTATAGGTGTTCTAATTGTATTTTTAAGTGATATATATATATATATATATATATATATATATATATAAATATATATATATATTATATATATATATATATATATATATATATATATATATATATATATACATATATAAAAAATATATATATATATATATGTATATATATATAAAAAAAAAATATATATATATATACATATATATATATATATGTATATATATATATATATATTTTTTTTTTTTTTTTTTTATACATATATAAAAAATATATATATATGTATATATATATATATATATACATATATATATATGTATATATATATATACATATATATATACATATATATATATATATATATACGAGCATTACAACCCGTCCCTGGGCCAAAGACACAAAATCGTGCCTGGGCCAAAGACACAAAAGGCCCAGTACAACAAGTATTCGAAAGGCCGCACCCGAAATAACGAAAAACCGTTGAGATTCGATATAATTCAAAATTTTGAAAAACAAAATTTTCAAAAAATTTGAAAAAACAAAGGACAGTGGAAAACAGGCGTGGAAAGGCTCGCAGCCCGATGGGGAAAGCCACATGGGGGTGGTTGGCGCACTGCCTGGGGGGTGAGTGTGCGGCTTGATGAGCCTCGATCCCCTGCCACCTTACTGCCCGAGGCCTGGGAACTCGGCAGGGGGGCCATAGCTTCTGCGACGGTGCTAGTCCGACGAGGGGGGAGGCGAAGAAGAGTGGGGAGGGGCACCTGCGCCGCCTGGGCCGGACCCGACTCCGACGGAAGGAAGACGCGGCAGAGAAGAGATCCTGCACAGGAGAGCAGAGGAGAGGGGTGTGGAGATTCTAGGTGGAAGCTGAGGCCGACGCCTGGGCTGAGAAGGAGGAACACCGGACCGCTATGCTCCGGCCGACGCGGGGGGCCAACCAGCGAGGGAGAAGGGGAGCCCGAGGAGTGCCGGCACGTCCACTTCGGGGAGCTACCGCGAGGGACGGAGCCATAAGTCGGAGAGGACGAGTGGGGTCTCCGTGCCGGAGGACGAGCGTAGGCGTCTAGCGACGGGAGTTAGCGA
>JANAVB010032219.1:22314989-22384215 GCA_029216955.1 Iris pallida | reverse complement strand
AAATATATATATATATTTATTATATATATATATATATTATTTATTTTATATTTATATATATTTATAAAATCCAATATATAAATCCAATATTATATAAATCCAATATGTGTGTGTGTGTGTGTGTGTGTGTGTGTGTGTGTGCGTGTCACTACATTAGACTCTCTAAGCCCACTTAAATATCATATATAAATATACATATATAGAACCACCTGTACTGAAGTTAGTTTGGGACTGAACATAGATGATTGATCCTCAAATATATATATATACTATATATGTAGTTCAGATATGAGAATTCTCATATCACATATATTCAAACCATGATATATGTAACTCCCATATAGTGCACAGGTCTGAAGGCTAACTTGGATATGTAATGTAGTGGTATATATAGCAAGTCAGGTCATGTATGAAAGGGGTATGTAGTAAAGTAGTATGAAAGTGCAGTGAATGAAGTCCAATATGCAGGACATAGAGTAGTGGACAGACGTATATAGAGGTAATGAATATGTGTGTTTACAGATGAGTGTGGCAGTGAAGAATACGATAAAGGATGGATGCAATTAAAGGGCAGGACAATAAGAGACTCTACCAACATTTCATACCAACTCTAACCTATGTATCACGGCCACAAACAACCACTGACCTATGCAGTGCAGAGCGGAGCAAGGCAAATCCTTGCCCAGGCTTGCACTGGCCTCTTCCAATACTGATACTCCAAGGGATATTGAATGAGTGACTGAACATCAAGGATGGACTGGACAATATTTGACATGGACAACTAAGCAAATGGCTAACTGTGACATGAAAGAAAGACTGAAATAGCAAATGTTACCAAATCTCTGGACATGTGAGACAAAGTGAAAACATACCTAGTCAATTGGCTGAACCAAGCCCCCAAACCTTCCTTACTAACCCTCCTAATATATATACATATACTCACATTCAAACTGGGACTGAACTCTACCCAATATATAACATATATACATAGCATAGCTAATCCTCAAATCTGTCGAGGATTGGACAGAACACAAAAAGGCAAATAGACTGAACATTAGCACGGCAATGTTCTGAGTGTCCAAGTATGGTAAATGCAGTGGGCAATGGAATGCAATATGCAATGTACATCTGTGATTGCAATGAAGGCAAGGTAATGTAGGTGTCCAGGTAAGTGTGTGTCTGTGATGTGTTACAGAGCAAGGTAAGTGTGTGTCAGTAGTTATATGAAGTGTACAGACATGACAAAGTGTGGCATAGCAAAGTGAGTGTGTTCAGGCAATGTGTATGTGATGAATTAGTGTGTGTACAATGTGAAGAGTGTGTGTGTGAGGTGCAAACAAGTATGTGTGAAGAGAGATGTACAATGATGTGAATCATGTGTCAATGGCAATGTGAATGAAGTGTATCAGGCATGTGTCTACTGCAAGAAAGAATTTTCTGTTAAAGAGGTCCTTGAATTGTTCCCAGGTTAGGTTTGGATCCGCTAGCCTAGGCTCATTTCTTAATCAAGTACGAGTGATGTCCTGAAGCTGCACTCCAAACCGCTTCAATCTTAAGGTCTTCGGCGAGTCAAAATGCCTCATAATTCGTTCGATGTCTTCGAGCCAATCGTCAGCGTACAGGATTCCTTCGGTCCCCTTAAAATCTTGGGGGTTCATCTTCCTAAAGTCCAATTTGTTTCCCTCCCTCGGCTGAGTTGGCCGCCACGGCTGTTGAACAACCCTCTCCATGGCTGTCAAGGCAACGTGCTGAGCATGCTCCATGCCTGCCTTATCACCTCTGTTTGCTGCCTCTGGGCCTCTGTATGTGCCCTCTGTGCCTCTATCATGCCTCTAATGAGCTCATAAAGAGGTGCATCATTAGCCAGCACGTCTTCTTGAGGTGGGTTGGTCGGAGGAGGGGAGGAAGGCTCTCTGTTATAGGTGATAAAGCCTTCTGAGATACAGAAGGGTGCTGGTGGTTACCATTCTCTATAGCGTTGCGAGCTCTAGTCCTGGGTGCCATTCTAAAAGGTTGGAAAATGAAAGAAATCAACTGTATGGCACAAGATAAGAGGTTTTATTTCAAGAAGGTTAATAAGAATGGAATAGAAAATTATAAAGTTAAAAAGAAGGGAATTCCGAGTTGTGATTGAGTATTTTCATATCCCTAGTAATAGTACCCAAGACCTAAGTACTACCCAAGACCTATATCCTATGTAGACTCGTGATAGTACCCAAGACCTAAGTACTACCACGACATCGCACTAGTTGCGAAGTCTGATCTGCATGGGTCACCATGATAATGTGTCATAACCCATACCCAAAATTTGGGCATGAGTCGTGTGCACACCCAGCCTACACCGCAGTGTCGGTGGTAGAACGTTGTATAATACCAATATGATAAAATCCCACATAATATATGTAGTGCCCCATCCCACTCATTCAATCGGTAGAATCGAAATGCCGACGGTATTTGGACTTAGCCTTGCAACGGCTGCTCAGAGATATCGCTCTCGGTCCAGACGACCGCTTCGCTCAGGTGGGGTAGTTTCGGTGAACATGCCTCATCTTAGCCTTCACATAATAAATTGCATGTTTTTAACTTGCACAAGTAGGCTTGATAATAAAAGAGACGAATCCACATAGATAAGAGAATAATTCCGATGGGTCAAATTGAGTTAGAATATGGAAAGGTCCAACGGTCGGCTTAGGGTTGGTGTACGGCATGCTTTGAAAATGATACTCGATCATTCGTCCCATAGCTTGGGAGAAGAAAAATTAGCTGAGTAGGCAAAGTTGTGAACGTAGCCTAAGTCATAGGCGTTGCCCACATAAATGCTTCATAAAGAATGCACGGTCCCATCGTCCAAGGCTTGGCATAGCCTTGGCTTGCCCCATTAGTTAACGGCTTGTGACATAAGTCTAGGCACCCAAATGACTTGGTCGTTCAAAAGTCTACGTTTCCGCGATGCGAGACTTGACGTAGCCTTTTTTCGTCGAGTTGTATGATTGAGTTAGTCTAAGTTTATTAGGCTATCGAAGGCATCCTAAGCACTGTCCCGCTCATTCTGCGGTTGTCAACTTAAATAGTCCCACGATCCTACGGCCCGTCGTAGAAGGTATGACTTAGGCGATAGCGTCGCATAGAGTTCAAGTTGTTTAAGACATGATGTCACGGACTTAGTGTTTAAGACAAGGACCACAATTGATTCAAGTGAGTTTTGAGGAAAGGACTATCAAATAGGCATTCATGAGTTGAATGAAATGATATGGTAACATGGAAAGAATGCTCGCGACCGTGGGTCGTCGAGGGGTCTCAAATGATGGAAAGTCTTGATATTGGTTTTGAAAGAGAGGGTAAAGCTGAAAGAAGGATGATTGTGTGAGACGTCAGTTTGAGTCGAGTCTGCATGGTCATTGGACAACTTGTGTACCAATGTACAAGGATTTGATTTGTTCCTCAAATGATACCCGCAGCCACGGGACTGGTCTAGCCTAGGAGAAACATGTGCCTACGGGACCCTTGGTTGGTGTGCGACCTGACTCAAGGGCTGCGCCGTAGAGCGGATATTAGAGAAAATTCGGCAAGATCGCGCCTCGTTATAGACGAACGTAACCTCATATCCAATGAAGGTCCAAGATAGCTTGTCATGCTAGTGATCTCATATTGATGAGTCGGCACGGACGGCAATCTGCGAGTGTGCCTTTGGATTGAGTCGAGTATGAGTGCACTATATCAAGGAGTCGAGTTGATGGTGTGTGAACAAGTTAAAAACACAAAGTTGGGCCTAAGATTTCGTTGCAACGTAGGCAGCGTGCTTCGGCACGAGATGTGGCGTGGAGTCTTGAGTTGTCGCCATATGAGTTGCATAAGTTGGTTTGAGTTGTCTTGAGTTTAAGTCAAAAACGCCGCAAGGCAAAGTTGGTCGAGTGACACTTAGTTCACAAGTTGATGGGTCAGTCGATGATTTAGTAGCAAAGGGCCGTGAGGCGGCAAGGGCCGCAAGGCATCAATATGATTGAGTCTCATTGAGTTGCGAAGTACGGCCTCAATAAGGACTTATAGCACAGTCATACGGGAATAGAGTATATCGTGTAGTTTCGCCTCTGATTTTAAGCCGTAAGGTAAACACGACTTGATAGGTTAACGTTGTTGGTGCAAGCACGGGATGGTCTAGAGACACAAAATAGGCCAAGGTGTCGGTCGTAAAACTGATCCTAAGGCAAGAGTAGAAAGACAATACAAAAAGGGACTATGTTGCACAAAGTAAATCAAACGTGTTGGTTTTGTATGGGTGGGCGAGGATCTTATTCCACCAGTACAGTTGAGTACTGACACCCACATAGTTTTCATGTGCAGGCACAGGTAGAAGCCCGTGGCGCGGAGCTCGCTTGGATGAGTCGAAGCACGGGGTTCCTTGGCGATTCGAAGCTTGCGGCCGTATGGAGTCAAGACTTATACGGGACATAATGTATGGACGTCGCCTTCCGAAGCATCCGCTAGCTCAAGACCTGCATTGAGAGATGAGAGAGAGAGCTGAGTGACTTGAAATGTGAGAAGAGTAAGCTTGAGTGACTTGTAATCTTGGCCTTGCGCCCCATTGTAACCTTTGTTTCAATATCAATAAAGAGTTTCCTTTGAATAACTTGTGTTTTGTTCTAATTTCTGCTGCTATTATTCAATGTCTCTGTATGGGATTTCTGTGCGACGACCCCGTCGTAGCCGCTGAAATCGATCGTTATGGAACCCGCCTTGCACGAGCACAATCCAGGCTCGTGTGGCATCACGCCTTAGCGAGGACGATCGCTCGTACGGTAGCGGGGCATGACATAATGGTATCAGAGCAAGGCTTTACGTCCTTGGACTATCGATTGAATTCTTTAACTCCGCTGTTTTCGTAAACTCTGAAGTGTTGCTTTCATAAAGTTGATATCGTTGGTGCGCTCTCTCTCAAATGTCCCACGGGATGTCCATACATTAAGTCTATCTATTTTGCAAAATATAGGAGAATAATTTTTGACAACAAAACAAAAATATGGTTCGCTTAAGCACGGTTGGCTAAGTCGGGCTGGGCATATACACCAAGGATTGCGTCGACCTTAGAAAAATCGAGTACGGGATTCGAATTGTGTCATGCAAGAATGAGTTGAGCTCGATTGAGTAAAAGTGAGATGACTATCGATAGGGGTGCTATCGAGCGACGATAACGTCGGTGAGATATAGATGAGTGTGCTTGGAATTCAAGGAATGGTTCGAACAAAAAATTTGAAGAAGTCGATTTTGATTCAAATGATAGGTTGAGGATTTATTGAATAACTTCATCCCTGAGTGGTGTATGTGATAGTCTCAGGAATATCGACCGATTGATTTAGGATGGGTGTCGGTGAGTCTATCAGCAAGCGTCGCGTTATGCAAAGTCGTAGATTGAGTGTCGTTGAACAAGTTGTAATCTTGAAGATTTGGACGAGTTGGTTCGAACAACCTAGAAATTGACGCGTACGAAATGTGCACGGGATTGAAGATGGTGCGAGCATGAAATACGAAAATAATTGAGTAGGTGAAATCAAATTGAGGAAAAGTTAAGGTGTAGCGAAAGAATGACATAATAAAGGAAATCGATAGATGGATCGTATAGGAAAATTTAGCACGACGAAAAGATAGCGTGCATGAAAAGTTTGATTCGAATGTTTGAAAATGACTCTGAGGATTAGGATGGATGTTGCTCGTTGATTTGAGTTAGCAAAGGAATGATGCGAATTGAGAAAATACGTTGGTCGATGACTTAAGATAGACGGATGAACGATACGTGAATTTGGGTTTGTGGAAATTGAGGTTGTGAACGATTCGAGGGGTAATGATCGAATTTGAATTTGAATGTCGAGGAGATTATCCAGTCGGACGATAGCATCATTTGTACGACTCGAAATTGGTTGCAAAGAAAGATCGTCAGGTTACGCATATCATCGATGGTATTGAGGCGTATCAAAGATCTATGTGCGATAACTCGGGGGTACTCTGACTCGGCGAATGACGATCGTGCAAGTGTTATTGTTCGGTTGGATGCTATACGTAGGATTTTGATTGAGATGAATGTTGAAGGAAAAATAGAAGTGTCTGATGGTTACGTTGATAACCACAACGTCGACGGTCTTGTCTTGTGCGAGCACAACTCTAGCCTTGCATATGCGCTGCATCGGCTTTGGGGTGATCGTTCCGCGTGAGCGCTGACATGGTGATTCAAGTTGCAGGAATGATCGAACTCAGAAAAATAGGACACGACAAATTTGATTGTCTCGACTTGTTGGTTTGATACGAAGGAAAATTCGAGGATGTTTGGACTGGTGATTGACGATGGAGTAAACTCGAGGATTGAATAGATCCCATCTACATATCAAAAATAAAATTAGTCTAGACTCAAACAAGAGTTACGTCCTGATGAGAATGATTATTCCGCGGGAGCATTGCATGGTGATTCATGAACCACCGTGGATAATCGGACTCGCGTGAGATTGGGGTGCAACATATTGTTAAGTCAGACGACCTTGTGATCGATTACGTGAATTAGGATAAATAACTTAGGAAATATGAAATATGAATTATGGTTTAGAGATGAATCGCGTCATAGCGTGCTTGACTTGGAAGGATTGATAGGTGGATTATGTCGAACGTGTTTGAAGGGATAGACTATACGAAATGGCTTGATGAACGAGTGATGTGTTCATGTCGAGTATTGGTGGAACGTGAGTTATCGTAGGATGGCTTTGCTGAATGACTCAGACCCCGTGCGACGAATGTTGGGATGTGTGTAGAAAATCGATGCTCGATATTTAGAAATCGGAGTGAGGTGAGCTTGGATAGAAAGCCCCGTATCATCGACTTGGTTTGAACTTAGGATGGGGTCAGTCTTGATGTTGTTGTTTGGGAACTATGATTCCAATACTGACGGAAAGACATAGCTTAGCGGTTAGGCAGACGTCCGAGTGCGAAGTGGTAGGATTTGTGAAGGCACCACTCGCGAGTCTCGGTTGACATGCACGTATATCAGGGACGTCCAAATATGTGCACGATTCGACTCGAGTGGTGATAGCGGATTCTCTATCACGAGACTTGGCTAAAATATATGTATTTAAGGGACACCTAAAATATGTGCACGATCCAACTAAGTCATACATTGAATCAAGTGAGACTTGAGGAACGGAAAAGTATCGAAGATTTTGAGATCGTAAGTTTTGAAGAAAGGATTGAGGGTAGCACGAGAGTGGCTCGGATTTGAGAAATGGCTAGGGAAAATATGTGCGAGAGTCGTTGAATGTCGAGTGATAAGTTAATGAGTAAGTACACAGTTAGTTTCGAGGACGAAACTTTTTTTGAGTGGTGTATGATGTAATGCCCCATCCCGCTCAGTCAATCGGTAGAATCGAAACGTCGACGGCGTTCGGACTTAGCCTTACAACGGCTGCTCAGAGACATCGCTGGGACGAGACGACCGCTCGCTCAGGTGGGGTAGTTTCTGTGAACTTGCATCATCTTAGCCTTTACATAATAAATCGCATGTTTTCAACTTGCACAAGTAGGCTTGATAATAAAAGAGACGAATCCACATAGATAAGGAAATAATCTCGACGGGTCAAATTGAGTTAGAATATGAAAAGGTCCAACGGTCGGCTTAGAGTTGGTGCACGGCGTGCTTTGAAAATGACACTCGATCCTTCGTTTCGTGGCTTGGGAGAAGGAAAATTGGTTGAGTAAGCAAAGTTGTGAACGTAGCCTAAGTCATAGGCGTTGCCCGCATAAATGCTTCATAAAGCATGCATGGTCCCATCGTCCAAGGCTTGGCATAGCCTTGGCTTGCCCCAGGAGTTAAGTTGCATTGCACGGCTTGTGACAAAGTCTAGGCACCCAAATGACTTGGTCATTCAAAAGTCGAACGCATGTACGGCACGTTTCTGCGATGCGAAGCTTGACGCAGCCTTTGCTCGTCTAGTTGTATGATTGAGTTAGTCTAAGTTTTATTAGGCTATCGAAGGCATCCTAAGCGCTGTCCCTCTCATTCTGCGGTTGTCAAATTAAATAGTTCCACGATCCCGTGGCCCGTCGTAGAAGGTATGACTTGGGCGATAGCGTCGCATAGAGTTCAAGTTGGTTTAAGACACGATGTCACGGACTTAGTGTTTAAGACAAGGACCAAAATTGATTCAAGTGAGTTTTGGAGAAAGGACTATCAAATAGGCATTCATGAGTTGAATGAAATGATATGGTAACATGGAAAGAATGCTCGCGACCGTGGGTTGTCGAGGGGTCTCAAATGATGGAAGTCTTGATATTAGTTTTAAAAGAAAATGTAACACTGAAAGAAGGATGATTGTGTGAGACGTCAATTTGAGTCGAGTCTGCATGGTGTCACGACCCGCTTTCGAATAATCGGACACGAGTCGGACACGCCCGGCCTTTGTCGTTAGACACAACAAAGTAAGCTGTACCAATCTAGGAAAACTAACCAGATATCAAGACAAGTATGAAAATACAGCATCTATAAATGTGTCCCAAACCCAGAGTAAAGTACAATCTTAGAATTTGAAGGTGGATGGAGGAAAAGAAATTGAAGAAGATGGTTGTTATGACAAATTGGTAGTGATCCTTGGGATTTATAGATGGCCACAGCTGCTTGATACCTACGCCAAGTTGGCGCCCAAATTTGGTTGCTCGAATGAGAATTTCAAACCATGGGAACAGAATTTCTCCTTCTCCCTGCTAACTGAATTGCTAACAGAAGTGAAAAGGACCTACTTAAGTAATTAACCGGGTGGGCTAAAACCTATAGACTAAATAGGAGAACGGGCCTATCACCAGGCCCATAGGTTTAAGGGAAACCCAAAATGAAAGAATAAGAAATTCCAATTTAAATCAAAGTATTATTTAATCTATTAAAGTATTAAAAAAATAGTATTATAAGAAGTAGAATTACAAATGGTCATTGGACAACTTGTGTACCGGTGCACAAGGATTTGATTTGTTCATCAGACGGTACCCGTGGCCACGGGACTGGTCTGGCCAAGGAGGAAAACGTGCCTACGGGACCCTTGGATGGTGTGCGACCTGACCCAAGGGATGCGCCATAGAGCGGATATTAGGGGAAATTCGGCAAGATCGTGCTTCGTTATAGACGAACGTACCCTCATATCCAATGAAGGTCCAAGATAGCTTGTCATGCTAGTGACCTCATATAGATGAGTCGGCACGGGAGGCAATCCACGAGTGTGCCTTTAGATTGAGTCAAATATTGAGTGCACTATATCAAGGAGTCGAGTTGAGGGTGTGTGTACAAGTTAAAAGTACAATGTTGGGCCTAAGATTTGGTTGCAACGTAGGCAGTGTGCTTCGGCACGAGATATGGCATCAAGTCTTGAGTTGTCGGCATATGAGTTGCATAAGTTGATTTGAGTTGTCTTGAGTTTAAGTCAGGAAACGCCGCAAGGCAAAGTTGGTCGAGTGAAACTTAGTTCACGAGTTGATGGGTCAGTCGAGGATTTAGTAGCAAAGGGCCGTGAGGCGGCAAGGGCCATGAGGCGTCGATATGATTGAGTCTCATTGATTTACAAGGCACGGCCTCAGCAAGGACTTATAGCACAGTCATACAGGAATGGAGTCTATCGTGTAGTTGTGCCTCTGATTTTAAGTCGTAAGGCAAACACGACTTGATAGTTTAACGTTGTTGAGTTAACGTTGTTGGTGTAAGCACGGGATGGTCTAGAGACAGAGAATAGGCCAAGGAGTCGGTCCTAAAACTGATCTTAAGACAAGAGTAGAAAGACAATACAAAAAGGGACTATGTTGTACTAAGTAAATCAAACGTGTTGGTTTTGTATGGTTGGGCGAGGAGCTCATTCCACCAGTACAGTTGAGTACTGACACCCACATAGTTTTCATATGCAGGCACAGGTAGAAGCTCGTGGCGCAGAGCTCGCTTGGATGCGTCGAGGCACGGAGTTCCTTGGCGATTCGAAGCGTACGGTCGCATGGAGTCAAGACTTATACGGGACATAATGTATGGACATCGCCTTCCAAAGTATCCGCTGGCTCATGACCTGCATTGAGAGATGAGAGAGAGAGCTGAGTGACTTGAAATGTGAGAAGAGTGAGCTTGAGTGATTTGTAATCTTGGCCTTGCGCCCCATTGTAACCTTTGTTTCAATATCAATAAAGAGCTTCCTTTGAATGACTTGTGTTTTGTTCTAATTTCTGCTACTATTATTCAATGTCTCTGCATGGTACTTCTGTGCGACGACCCCGTCGCAGCCGCTGAAATCGGCCGTTATAGAACCCGCCTTGCACGAGCGCAATCTAGGCTCGTGCGGCATCACGCCTTAGCGAAGACGATCGCTCCTACGGGAGCGGGGCGTGACAATATATTTACTCCACATGGGATGACAATAATGTATTTCCAAATACTTAATCACAGCTTTAAACAGATAATTGCATGATGAAAAATGACGAAGAAATAATAGTCTTTGATTCAAAGAAATAAATGAATTCCAGAAGTTAACTACATGGTCAAAATGTCAAATAAACAACTAAATCCGGCGACAAATCTGGCCAATTGCCAATTTAGCTAACCTAAGCTACTTCTAGAATTTAGCAAGCTATATTTCTGTTGGGTCCCTTCCATGGTTCTCTTGTGCTCCATAATGGTTTTGGCACCTTTCCTCAAGCTTATTGTCTAAAAAATATTATCCAGTCAGGAAGGAATGAGTACATTTCTAACAGCAGTTTCAATATTTGACAATGTCTATAAAACAGTAAATAGTAATGAGAAACATGATGAAAAGATAAGAATAGAATCATGGAACAAAACATAGAGTGAATAGGCAAACACGGCAATAATGACAAATTTAGTAATTGAGAATCCGTAATGAACAACTAAAATAAGAACTAGTAATGTATAGAAAGACTGCACCTAACTAGTGTTTTAAAATACCACTTTCGATATGTAATGGCTAGGATAAATATGGCACACCGCACGTGATGTGTACGAGCACTATCGTTCCAGAATAAACCTGAGGGAGTGGTACCGAATTTGGGAGTGTTCACATGTCTCCTAAAGTACTTCTTCGCCCAACTAGTACTAATAGATCCAATATGTAACCCAGCCAGATAAACAAAAGTGATGTATATAAAAGAGTCCTGATAAGTCGGTCTAATACAATATAATCATAGTAAATCCATAAAAGTACTACATCGTGTAACCATTGTGTCGAGAATCAAACAAAAAATCAATGTAAGACAATCCTAAATATATGAATATCATGACCCGCACCCTAGAGTAAGGGCACGAGACGTTTGTACGTCCAGCCTACGCCGCGGTGTCGGCAGTAGAACGCTGTCCTAGGTCAATCATCTAACAGTATAAAGGTACCTGTATAGTATATATACTCCGAATGGAGGTGACATAGCAAATATACAGTCTCAATCACATCTAAGGCAGAATAAAGATAGAAAGATAGATAAATACTGAAATAAAAAGATCCACATAAGTACAACCAGAGAGTCTAAGTGTCTAAATATATCATAAAACCAAAGAATCCCAAATATCATAATACAGTCATCCAGAATGTAAACATAAAGAAAATCCTAGTCCAGTGGAGTGTCGTCCACAGCTAAAGGATCCTGCTGCTCGTCCTAGTCTGTACTGTCATCTAGGATAGTCCCATAATAAGTGGGACAACACGCCTCCTCCTCATCCTCTGTAATATTTCAACAGGTGCAGTCAGGACAGGAGCAAGCACAATACATCTCAACAAGTCATAGCAGGGAAGGAAATATAATCATGCTAGAGAGTAAAATATAGGAAACTGAAGAATAGCATAATGTAAAAGAGAGACTGTAAGTAAATATCTATGATATATAAAAGAGAGACAGTGCTAGTGTTTCAGAGTACAAGATGAACATGTGAACAGCTGGAGGGTAATTCATGACTATACTACAGAGGTGATTCAGGACTATTCTACTTTGGAATTATTCACATGCTCAGTTTCTACTCTCCCATCCCCAATCAATACACAAGGATCCAGTCAAGTTACGTTAAGATTCATGACTATACTACTGCCCATATAGGGTGATTCAAGAGTGATTCATGAAGATTCATGAAGGCTCTGTGATTCATGAGAGTACATGAATCACAAGCTGATACATGAAGATTCATGAAAATAGAAGCATGAGATACATGATGTAAGTAAAACACACGAGACAAGAGTATCTAATACTCCCGAGAGGGATAACATCTCATGAAGGGATCCATATAGTACTAATCCGTGTTACCAACGTGTCAGCATCAAGTAAAATAATCTAAAGCAGGAAATAAAATCCTAAACAAGTTATGAAATGATCAGAGAATGTACTCGCCTGGTATCCTGAATGTCCAAATAAAATATACTGTCCGAAGAGTGGTGTCTGTCTCCAATAGAATAGTACAAGTCACTACATGTCTAAAATAAGGAAATAGACTGCTACAATGCATCTACATAATGTTTGGGGTCAATCTAGGCTAAAGTCAACCTATGGTCAACTCTAGTCATCCCTGACAGTCAAACTAGGTCAACTCTAGTCTAGTTAGGTCAACTAGGACAAACAAGGTTAAACTTGGTCAAACTAGTCTAGGTTGGTCAAACCTAGGCTTAACAAGTCAATCTAGGTCAACTAACCAAATACCATACAAGTCACCCTAGCCTAGTGATACACAAGTGTATCCACACCACATGCCATAGGCTAACTACATAGGCAATGAGCCATATCACATATAGGCCAATACCCATTACCATATTAGGCTATCTACACATTATCTATATAGGCAAATGCCATATCCAATTCATATTACCTAATCACATGCACATTTCACATATTTATTACAGTACACATAGGTTAGGTAATATCTTTATATATATCTATATATATATATACACATAAGCATAGGAAGATAGATGTGTGTAGGCAATGTGTGTGTGTGTACATGTAGTATGTATATGGTGATTAGTGAGACAGGGAAGTAGTGTCATGTGTGTGTGTGATGCTATGTGTTACAGGAATTAGATAGGTGTGTGTCATATGTGTGTATGTCATGTGTATGTGTGTATATGGGCTAAGGGGAATGTGTGTGTATGTGTATGGTGTCACATAGATTGTGTTGGGTGTAGGTATGTGTGTTCATGTCAGGAATGTGAGTGTGTGAGGAAATCTAGAAATCAGTCCCAAGTTTGTGTGAGTCACAAACTATGAGAATAGAGTGTGTGAGTGACTGTGTGTGGGATGTGTGTGTGTGTGTGTAAGTGTCCTAGTATAGCAGGAATTTCATATATGTGTGTGAGTGTGAATGAATGATAGGAGTAGATGTGAATCATGAGTGTGCCTGTGTGACAGGAAAATAAGGTAGGATGTGTGAGTGTCCAGTGTCACATAGAGTGTGTGTAATAGGCTCAGGAATCGGTAAAATAAATAGGGTGGTGAATGAGTGTAGTGAGAAATCAGTCTCAGGAAAACCGAATGACAGTTAGCATACCAAACCCGATTTCCAGTAACCCATTGCATCACACAGATCAAAGTTAACATGTTCATCACTTATCAAATATTTAGGTGAACTAATTCCTACATTTAACAGCATCGAAACAGTTAAAAAAATAATTTAAAACCAGAAAATCAAATTCAGTTCAGTGTATCAGTGCGTATCAGCCATATTGCGAATTCGAAAATTCGAACTCAAATTAATCATTAAAATTACAAACAATAGGTTTCTAATAGGTGCCACATATGTGTACGTGTGTCTCGAGTCCTCTCGTGTCATCCAGAGCTGGATACGGCGTGTCCACACATCATGAACCACTCTCGTGCATACACAGACACGCTGTCTCATGTACGCGTGCACTCGTGTCTAGGACACGACACACGACACGTATGGCTACGTGGTCATGTCCACGTGTAGCCCACGTGTCAGGCTACACGTTCGACACCCTGTGGGGTGTCCACGATGTGTCCAATACGGACACGAACTCGCGTTCGTGCGTGCCTGTGCACGTGTATAGCCGCCTGCGCGCGACAGCGCACGGCCAGTACGAACACGATTGTGCCACGTGTACTCAACGATATTCTCCCAAATTTTGGGAGCATGGTGACAGTCACTGCCCCCTACTCTCCATAAAAAATTGGGTCCTGACGTGTCCTGTGTCTCGAGTTCTAGCCCCCGATATGCAGGACACAGCCTAGGGCTCGTGCTGCGTGTCGAAGCCAAAAAACTCGACACAAACGGACACAAAATACTAAACAACCTTCACAAACATTCATACACACACCTAGATCTACAAATCCATGTAATTAGTTTTCAAAAATACGAAAATAATTTCCTAAGCAGCATTTTTACAAACACCTATATTCCTATTATGATACGTGTCCGATACGGACACGAAATGGACACAAATTGTGCCCAAATCTCGGGGCCAGCTAGGAAACCCTAAAACCTAGCCTTATATACAAAGAAATCAGGAAAAACAATGGGTTTAGATGGTTTACCTATTGAGTGTCAATGTTAAAGAATGGCTTCAAAGGAAATAATTCCAAATGGCAACTCTAAATCTCCAAATAGCACACAAACTGAGGTGAACCTCCAAAATCAGTAAACAAACATAAATTAGATCATAATGCAAAAGACTAGGGTTAAAAAGGAGTTGAAATGAATAAAATATGAATTTAGGAGAATGGAAAATTACCTCTCCTTTCAAAATTAGGGCAAGAACAAAAGAGGCAAGAACACACTAAGAGATTACTTATAAGCAAGGGGAAAACCCTAATAGTGGCTGCCATGGGTGGGTTTAATTTGGTTTTGGGCTTAAGTCATGGGCCTATGGCTTAATTGTAAGTCTTGAAATTGGTAAATTATAAGTCATTAACTTAAGCCATAAGTCATGAACCAATTTCACTTAAACTTAACCTTCCTACTTTAAAACTAATTCTAATGACTAAAAGTAGGTTAACATAGGTTAGACTTAGGTCAACATAGCTAGGGTTAGCTTCTAGGCTAGTCTACAAGTCTCAACTAGTTTAAGTCAAAAATCAAATCACCAAATAATTAAATTAAATAAATTTAAAATAATCACTAATGACCAAAATATCCTCAATCTAAAATGTGGTAGTGACAAATTTACCCTCCTTAAAAGAATTTTGCCCTCGAAATTAAAGGCAAAACTAAACTGATGAGAAGGATAGATAATCATACCTCAACGTCCAAAAAGATAAGGGTATCGCTCGCGCATTTCATCCTCCCGCTCCCAAGTAGACTTTCCTGGAGAATGATGCCTCCATGCAACGCGAACCAAGGGTATCACCTAGTTTTTCAGCACCTACTCTCGGCGATCCAGAATCTCCACTAGCTGCTCTGGATAACTAAGAGTAGGCCCTACCTCAATCTCTGAATGATCAAGCACATGGCTCGGGTCAGCCACGTACCGTCTCAACTATGATACATGGAATACGTTGTGGACACCCACTAGTACAGGTGGCAAGTTTAGCTTGTATGCCATGTCACCGACTCTTCGGCTGATCACGAAAGGTCCGATGAAGCGCGGGCTAAGCTTCCCACCTCCACCAAAACGTATAGTACCATGAGTCGGAGATATCCGCAGAAAAACTATGTCTTCGACCTAAACACAAGCAAGGTCTCATGTTACTAAATAATCAAACATGACCAAACAAATAAAACAACAAACAACCTACTTCTAATCCTATCTCTAATCTGTACCTCAAACTCCAACGGCCTCTGGTGGCTATCGGCCTAGTGTCGATGTCTGTCCTGCGCCACGCGAAGTCTGTCCCTGATGAGCTTCACCTTCTCGACTGCGTCAACAACTATCTCTGGTCCCAGTAAAGATCGCTCACCAACATCATCCTAAGATAAGGGTGTACGACACCTACGCCCGTACAGAGCCTCGAAAAGTGACATCTCAATGCTGGCCTGATAACTGTTGTAAGCAAACTCCACCAAATGTAGATGATCCTCCCAGGAACCTCCAAAATCCAAGACGCACGTCCATGGCACATCCTCGAGCATCTGAATAGTCCTCTCTGACTGTCCGTTCGTCTGGGGGTGGTATGTAGTACTAAACTTGAGCTGAGTGCCCAAACTAGTCTATAGACTCCTCCAGAAATGGGAAGTAAAGCGACTATCCCGATCCGAGACGATGCTGACCGGAACTTCATGAATCCTGACAATCTGCTGCATGTACATCTCTGCAAGACTCTTTGTAGACGTACCTACCTAGAATGGTAATAAGTGGGCCGATTTGGTCAACCTGTCAACGATAACCCAAATCGCGTCTCTTCCTCCTGGTGTACGCGGCAACCCAGATACAAAATCCATTATGTTATGCTCCCACTTCCACTATGGAATGGACAATGGCTGCAATAATCTACCGGGCCTCTGCCTCTCTGCCTTGACTTGCTGACAGACCAAGCACCTAGCTATGAAGCGAGCTACCTCCCGCTTCATCCCGTACCACCAGACATGCTCTCTCAGATCTCGGTACATCTTGTTGACACCAGGATGTATAGAGTACTGGGATCTGTGAGCCTCCTGCATAACCTGCTCCCTGAGCTCCCCGCTGGGCATACATAACCTGGAACCGTGCCTCAAGGCACCATCCTCTGCAAGAAAAGACTCGCCATCCACCAACCATGCCCGAACCTGCTCTCGAAGACACCGCAGAGCAACATCCTCAAACTGCATCGACTTGATCCTCTCCACCAAGTCTGACTGAATCTTCAGGCCCCACATCTGCATCTGTACTCCGGACACAATCACCTCAATCCCCAGGCTCTCCAAATCAGCAAGTAAGTGACGGTCCATAGTCAAACACATGGCTGTCGGATACCTACTCAAGGAATCGGCAACCACGTTAGCCTTCCCTAGGTGATACTGAAGTGAGATGTCGAAGTCCTTCATCAGCTCTAACCATCTGCGCTACCTCATATTGAGCTCTTTCTGTGTAAACACATACTTTAAGCTCTAATGATCTGTGAAGATCTTCACCCTCTCTCCATACAGGTAGTGCTTCCACAACTTTAGAGCAAAAATTACTGCTGCTAGCTCCAGGTCGTGGGTAGGGTAGTTCTTCTCATGGGGACGTAACTGCCTGGAAGCATAGGCAATCACCTTTCCATACTGCTGTAAGACACAACCCAGCCCCTTCTCTGAAGCATCACTATAGATAGTGAACCCTCCTGAACCTGAAGGCAATGTCAAAATCGAAGCTGTCTTAAGCCGCTTCTTCAACTCATCAAAAGCTGTCTGATACTCCTCTGACCAAATATAGTCAGCATCCTTCCGGGTCAGCCGAGTCAACGGCTCTACAATCCGGGAGAAATCATGTACAAACCTCCTGTAGTATCCTGCCAGCCCCAAAAAGCTCCTGATCTCTGCCACTGAAGTCGGCGCTGCCCATGCCTCAACTGCTGTGATCTTCTTTGGGTCCACTGAGATCCCATCTCCAGTCACCACATGACCCAAGAAGTCAACTCTATCCAGGAAGAACTCGCACTTTGAGAGCTTTCCATACAGCCTCTCCCTCCTGAGTGTCTCCAACACCACTCTCAAGTGCTCCTCGTGCTCCTCCTCAGTCTTGGAATACACCAGGATATCATCAATAAATACCACCACGAACTTGTCCAAGTACTGGTGGAACACCTTGTTCATTAAGTTCATAAATACTGTTGGTGCATTAGTTAGCCCAAACGGCATAACCAAAAACTTAAACTGTCCGTACCGCATCCTGAAGGCGGTCTTCGGAATATCCTCCCTCTTCACCTTCACCTGGTGATAACCTGATCTCAAATCAATCTTGGAGAAAACCTGAGCTCCGCTCAACTGATCAAAGAGATCATCGATCCACGGCAGTGGATATCTGTTCTTGATCGTCAGGTTGTTGAGTGCCCTGTAGTCGATACACATCCGTATCGATCCATCCTTCTTAGGTACAAAAAGTACCGGTGCACCCTAAGGTGAAGAACTCGATCGGATGAAGCCCTTGTCCTGCAGCTCATCCACCTGCTTCTTTAGCTCCACCAACTCATTGTTGTTCATTCGATAGACATGCTGAAAAATCAGTTTCGCGCCGAAAACCAAGTCTATCGAGAACTCTACATCTCTGTCCAGTGGAAGCCCTGGCAACTCCTCTAGAAAAACGTCCATAAACTCTGTGATCAAGGGATGTGGAGCCGCCTGCTTCTCAACTAAATCTCTACAGAAAAGTTATCTGTCCTGCTCTGCCTGTCGTCGGATATACTCAAACTCTGGCTCTCCAGGTGCCCCAAACAGAACTCTACTCCCTCGACAAACTATACTGGCGTGGTGCCTGCTCAACCAGTCCATACCTAATACGATATCGTAGTTCGGTAATGGCATGACAAGCAGGCTCACCTCCAACTCTCGGCCTCCCAAAATGACGCTCCGCCCTCTGCAAACATCACTCACGAGGATAACACCACCCCCGGTCGTGATCTAGCAGGTCCTAGGCAATGATTCAGATACTAGGTCATGTCTAATAGCCAACGATACTGACACAAAACTATGGGAAGCCCCATAATCAAATAGTGCAAAAGCTAGAATGGAGTCGAGAAGAAACGAACCTGCAATCATCTCTCCTATGGCTTTTGTATCCTCGACCGCTACGGCGAAAGCTCGCCCTTACTGTCTACCTCGAGTCTGCTGCTGATGCTGAACAAACCTCTGCTGCTGTGTCTGCAGTGGTCCCCTCTGCGACTGCCCTGCGGGAGCCTTGGCCCCCGCTCCCTGTGCCACTCTGCCAATGAACTGAGCGCACTCCTTCAGCTGGTGGTCCGCTGCTCCGTAAAGAAGACATCTACCCAACCTCTTCCTGTACTCGTTCTACCCGTGCCCTGGCTTCTTACAATAAGCACAGCTGGTGTCCTGCTGCCTCGGTGCCTGCTGCTGCACCCTCTGCTGCTGAGGATGCACCTGCTGGAAAGGTGCCCAGGCCTGCTGCTAAAACTGCTGCTGGTGAACTGGCTTCTGTGGCTGCTGGTGCTGGAAATGAGGCCTCTTGGCCTGGCCCCCGCTGCTGCTACCTCCCTGGAAGTCTCGCCCCCTCTTGAGCCTAAGCTCAAGATCATCTTCTGCAGCTAACGCATCCACTAAAATCTTATCGAAGGTAGCGCTGCAGGCACTCTTGGTGTAGGACTTGACCTCCTTTACCAATCCCTTCCGGAACCTTCGGGCCTTCGTCGCCTCCGATAATCCCTCTACAAATCTGCCCAGGCGACAGAGCTCTCCTGCGTACTCCTCCACGGACTGACTGCCGTGGACTAGGGCCTCGAACTGGGTCTCGAGGGCTCCTAGCGCTGCATCCGGGAAGAACTTCTCCTTGAACAGCTTCTTGAATGCTGCCCAAGTCTGTCCTATAGTACCAACCCTCGGGTCGGTCTGGTACCATGTATGGGCCAGATCCTGTATCATGCTGGCCGCTACCTCTATCTGGAGCCTCGTCGGGATCTCAGCCAATCTGAATATCTCCTCCATGTGCTCGATCCACTCGTCGACATACAGGATCCCTTCTGTCCCTCGGAAGTCCCTAGGGTGCATCTTTTGAAAATCCTGGATGCCCTTCTCTCTAGGCTGCTGCGGCTGCGGGGCTACCATAGGTCGAGCTACTACTCTCTCCACCGTAGTCACGGCCAGATCAATGCCTCGGCTAAACTCTACTGTCTGCCTCTGCTGCTGGGCCTGCTGACCCTCAATAAACTGCCGGAAGAAGGCAAACAGCTGAACGGCGTCAATTGTCCCCGAAGGTGGCTGCTGCTGCTGAAGCACCTCTGAAACTATTGGACTCGGTCTGTACCCTACTGCTGGTGGAGGGGCTCCTCCGAACGTAGCTGAAACGCCTACCCCATCGGGCATGACTGGGGCTGCGGTACCAGGAGCTGACTGCTGCCGCGGAGGACGAGAGGTGGCAGACCCCTCTGCAGCGTCCCCCGGTCCGGGGCGATGAGATCTCGTCTCAACCATCCTGGAGACATAGATCAAACAAGAAATAATTACTGAGAATGAGTCAAAAATAGCAAAGACAGACAGTTTATATTCAAAGGAAGACAAATAGCAGCAAAATATAGATATACTGAATCTGATAAAGAGTTTTTCCTAGTGTGATTGAGTACCTTCAAAAATATCCAAATCCTACTGCAGGCTGCAGTGATACTCTAGTTCGAATACCACTGCATTTCTAATCTAGACCTGCATGGGCCACCACTAAAAACATGTCACGACCCGCACCCTAGAGTAAAGGCACGAGACGTTTGTACGTCTAGCCTACGCTGTAGTGTCGGTGGTAGAACGCTGTCCTTGGTCAATCATCTAACAGAATAAAGGTACCTGTACAGTATATACACTCCGAATGGAGGTGACATAGCAAATATACAGTCTCAATCACATCTAAGGCAGAATGAAGATAGAAAGATAGATAGATAAATACTGAAATGAAAAGATCCACATAAGTACAACCAGAGAGTCTAAGTGTCTAAATATATCACAAAACCACAGAATCCTAAATATCATAATACAGTCATCCAGAATGTAAACATAAAGAAAATCCTAGTCTAGTGGAGTGTCGTCCACAGCTAAAAGATCTTGCTGCTGGTCCAAGTATGTACTGTCATCTAGGGTAGTCCCATAATAAGTGGGACAACACGCCTCATCCTCATCCTCTGTAATATTTCAACAGGCCCAGTCAGGACAGGAGCGAGCACAATACATCTCAACAAGTCATAGCATGAAAGGAAATATAATCATGCTAGAGAGTAAAATACAGAAAACTGAAGAATAGCATAATGTAAAAGAGAGACTGTAAGTAAACATCTACGATATATAAAAGAAAGACAGTGCTTGTGATTCAGAGTACAAGATGAACATGTGAACAGCTGGAGGGTAATTCATGACTATACTACAAAGGTGATTCATGACTATTCTACTTTGGAATTATTCACATGCTCAGTTTCTACTCCTTCATCCCCAATCAATACACAAGGATCCAGTCAAGTTACGTTAAGATTCATGACTATACTACTACCCATATAGGGTGATTCAAGAGTGATTCATGAAGATTCGTGAAGGCTCTGTGATTTATGAGAGTACAGGAATCACAAGCTGATACATGAAGGCTCATGAAAATAGAAGCATGAGATACATGATGCAAGTAAAATACACGAGACAAGAGTATCTGATGCTCCCGAGAGGGATAACATCTCATGAAGGGATCCATATAGTACTAATCTGTGTTATCAACGTGTCAGCATCAAGTAAAATAATCTAAAGCAGGAAGTATAATCCTAAACAAGTTATAAAATGATCAGAGAATGTACTCGCCTGGTATCCTGAATGTCCGAAGAGAATATACTGTCCGAGGAGTGGTGTCTGTATCCTATAGAACAGTACAAGTCACTACATGTCTAAAATAAGGAAATAGACTGCTACAATGCATCTACATGATGTTTGGGGTCAATCTAGGCTAAAGTCAACCTTTAGTCAACTCTAGTCAACCCTGACAGTCAAACTAGGTCAACTCTAGTCTAGTTAGGTCAACTAGGTCAAACAAGGTTAAACTTGGTTAAACTAGTCTAGGTTGGTCAAACCTAGGCTTAACAAGTCAATCTAGGTCAACTAACCAAATACCAAACAAGTCACCCTAGCCTAGTGATACACAAGTGTATCCACACCACATGTCATAGGCTAACTACATAGGCAATGAGCCATATCACATATAGGCCAATACCCATTACCATATTAGGCTATCTACACATTATCTATATAGGCAAATGCCATATCCAATTCACATTACCTAATCACATGCACATTTCACATATTTATTATATTACACAAGGTTAGGTAATATCTTTATATATATCTATATATATATATATACACATAGGCATAGGGAGATAGATGTGTGTAGGCAATGTGTGTGTGTGTGTACATGTAGTGTGTATATGGTGATTAGTGTGACAGGGAAGTAGTGTCATGTGTGTGTGTATGATGCTATGTGTGACAGGAATTAGATAGGTGTGTGTCATATGTGTATGTCATATGTATGTGTGTGTATGGGCTAAGGGGAATGTGTGTGTATGTGTATGGTGTCACATAGATTGTGTTGGGTGTAGGCATGTGTGTTCATGTCAGGAATGTGAGTGTGTGAGGAAATCTGGAAATCAGTCCCAGGTTTGTGTGAGTCACAAACAGTGAGAATAGAGTGTGTGAGTGACTGTGTGTGGGATGTGTGTGTGTAAATGTCCTAGTGTAGCAGGAATTTCATATATGTGTGTGAGTGTGAATGAATGATAGGAGTAGATGTGAATCATGAGTGTGCCTGTATGACAGGAAAATAAGGTAGGGTGTGTGAGTGTCCAGTGTCACATAGAGTGTGTGTAATAGGCTCAGGAATCAGTGAAATAAATAAGGTGGTGAATGAGTGTAGTGAGAAATCATTCTCAGGAAAACCCAATGACAGTTAGCATACCAAACCCGATTTCCAATGACCCATTACATCACACAGATCAAAGTTAACATGTTCATCACTTATCAAATATGTAGGTGAACTAATTCCTACATTTAACAGCATCTAAACAGTTAAATAATAATTTAAAACCAGAAAATCAAATTCAGTTCAGTGTATCAGTGCGTATCAGCCATGTTGGGAATTCGAGAATTCGAACTCAAATTAATCATTAAAATTACAAACAATAGGTTGGTAATAGGTGCCACATATGTGTAAGTGTGTCTCGAGTCATCTCGTGTCACCCAGAGCCGGATACGGCGTGTCCACACATCATGAACCACTCTCGTGCACACACAGACACGCCGTCTCGTGCACGCGTGCACTCGTGTCTAGGATACGACACACGAAACATTTGGCCACGTAGTCATGTCCACGTGTAGCCCACGTGTCAGGCTACATGTTCGACACCCTGTGGGGTGTCTACGATGTGTCCAATACGGATACGTACTCGCGTTCGTGCGTGCCTGTGCACGTGTACAGCCGCCTGTACGCGATAGCGCACGGCCAGTACGGGCGCGATTGCACCATGTGTACTCAACGACATGCTCCCAAATTTTAGGAGCATGGTGACAGTCACTGCCCCCTGCTCTCCACAAAAAATTGGGTCCTGACGTGTCCCGTGTCTCGAGTTCTAGCCCCCGATATGCAGAACACAGCCTAGGGCTCGTGGTGCGTGTCCAAGCCAAAAAACTCGACACAAACGGACACAAAACACTAAACAACCTTCACAAACATTCATACACACACCTAGATCTACAAATAGGTTTAACACTAAGAAATTCCCATGGGTTGCGGATTTGTCGTGAGCTTGCTACTTTCAACAGCAAGCAGAAATTTTGGATGGGGGGCCCGCCCACTTTATGTGGGTGGGTTGATTGTTATTTTTTTTCTTCTTGCTTAAGCCAAAAGCTGATGGTTAGCAACTAAAGGCTGTCGTTTATGGGTGCTGTGGTCGGTCCTTGGGCCGACCACCACTGCTCGCCTTTTTTCGTTTATTATATATATATATATATATATATATATATATATATATATATATATATATATATATATAAACTAATAAATGCCCAAAGTAACGTATAATATGTCAAAAAATATTTTAAAAATATATAAAAATATCTATATTTACTAACTAGATTTGATATATACTTATATATGCATATATATACATATCTAAAATATGAGTCAGCATATAAAAATTATTCCTATTAAAATATTTAATACACTTCTATATTAATATTACTCATAATCATTCTAGTATAAAATATTAAAATAATTTTAAAAAGATTATATTATATACCAAGGTAAAATTTATTTATTATATAAGAATATTCTTTATATTTAATCAATAAAAAAATATTTGACAAAATAATCTCTAACCCTCATAATATATACATAAATGAATATCTCACAAATATTTGTAGGATGGAAATTTTCATGTAAGAATCTATCATTAATATTATTCAAAAATAAAAACACTAAACAAATACATTTACATTTCCTAAAAAAATAGTAAAATTTCAATTTAAGCCAAAACAATAGTCAAAAAATAATTTCACAAAATTTGGGGGTTTTACAACCTACCCAACTTATAAGAATTTCGTCCTCGAAATAAAGATAAAGCACGATCTGTGGAAACGAAGTGCAAGATGGAGGAAGAATAGAGCGCGAAAGTCATGTCATGATTTTCGTGAAAAAAGGGGTAAACGGTTGTGTATGTCGCCTTCGTGCCTCCGCATTTTAGCAGTGCATTATGTTGACATACGATCCGAGGGTATGGAACAGATCATAGTACTTACAAGGATTGCGGTGGTGGTTTCTAACTAGATAGGATACCCTCGTGTTTCTATAGCTATCAAGGTTTATACCATAAAATTTCTAAGTCATTCTATGATCATGGTAATACAATGGTAATTTAACTAAGATGTCATACCTGTTTCTATGGCTCCTTGGGTTGGTGGCCCCGTGGTAATCATGCTGAAGGCTTGTCCCATGTTTTGGTTGCCCCTTGGATATGCATTAGCTGCTGGCGAGTGTGGTGCTCCTCCTCCTGGTGCTGGTAATACTACTCCCTGCATCTGCTGTCGTCCAGAAGGACAATCTCGAGCTTGGTGTTGATTTGACCCGCAAGCCATACACAATCCCAACTTGCGACGACAATCCCTCTAAAAATGTCCCTTCTTTCTGCAATAATGACAGGTGGGTAATTCCCTCACTAGTTGTGGGGAAGCCCTAGGCTGCTGCTACGTCACTGGATGTCAAGTAGGCCCTGCTGGTGTCATCTTCACTAATGCAACGGTCGAAACAGATCGTCGTTGTTGTGCCTTCTTATTTATGGCATCTTGAGTCCTTGCTTCGGCCAATACTGCTGCCTGTGAGACTCGGGACTAGGAACTAGTGTATCGTTGAAGCTCTATGCTTAATCCTCTATGGAATCTCTTGGCCTTCTCTAACTCTGTCGAAACTAACCCGGGAGCAAAACGACTCAACCGACTGAACTCGGCGTCGTATTCATCAACTGTCATGCTTCATTGCTCTAGATATAGGAACTGGTCATAAAGTGCATCCTTGCCAGTGTCGGAGAAAAACTTTTTATTGAACAACTCTTTAAATTCTTCTCATGTCTGATCAACTCCTAGCCGTCTCTCCTCTGCAGCCCACCAATCATAAGCATTTCCATCCAATTGTAACTTTACGGCTGTCATCCTTAGGTTTACAGATAACTCCGAAGCCTTCAAGAGATTTTCTGTCTTAACCAGCCAATTGGTAATTCTGATGACGTCTTCAGTGCCTTTAAAGTGTGGCAGATTCATGTTACGGAACCCTTCGATAGTACCCATGGAGGCTTGGGGTGCTCGGGTCAGTGCTGTCTCCAAACTCCTCATAATTGCCTCGCTCTGCTGCATTTGGGCCTGTACTAAGCTCTGGAGGATCTGGTCGGTAGTAGTCCCACCAGCCTGAGGCATGGGCTGCTGTGGGGGCATATATGGCATCTGGGGCATGATTTGTGGCATACCCTATGGCCCGTACTGTGGTGGATATGAGGGATATGGAAGGGGATACTGTGGTGGGTATGAAGGAGGATACTGAAGTGGATACTGTGGAAGATACTGGAGAAGATATGGTGGTGGATACTGTGGAGGCTGCTGGGGTGGATATGATGGTCGATACTGTGGAGGCTGCTGGGGTGGATATGATGGTAGAGATTGTGGAGGCTGCTGAGGTGGATATGATGGTGGAGATTGTGGAGGCAGCTGAGGTGGATATGATGGTGGATATTGTGGAGGCTGCTAGGGTGGATACTGTAAAGGCTGGTGTAGTGGATATGATGGTGGATATGGAGGTAGAATCTGTGGAGGATACTGGGGTGGATAGGTTGGCGGGAGTGGCAGGTACTCTTCTTGAGATGCATGATTTTTGGGGTCTGTCTGCCCCACTTGAGGTACCGGGGCTTGCTGCTGAGTAGTGGATGGTGTCATCACATGCTACAGTCCGGATGGTACTGGAGTGGTAGGGGACATGGGTGGCTGACCCACTGGTCCTTCTTGAGCAGAGGTGTTCGCATCAGTTATGGCGAGAGTAGTAGAGCGACTACTACGAAGATTCATCCTATTGGCACGAAAATAGAGAATACGTTAGGACAAGATCAAGTTAGATGTAAGATAAACAGTCAAACAAGAATCTGAAATTTGAAATCAAGGAAGGTGATTAAGTATGTGGATGAGATTCCTAAACTCTATTCCTATATGCAGGCTTGCTTGGTACGGTAAAGTAACCAAACAATTTATCTTGACCTGCATGGGCCACCATAAAAATATGTAACGCCCCAGTCCCAATATACGTAGGACTAGGAAATACGTACATGCCAGCTGTATGCATACGCAGACTACTCCAATATATGGAATCCACATATACACACATAAGCTGTAATAAAAGAGCTCCAGCTCATAACAATATAACATGGTCACAGGCAGTATCTATACATCCACAGTAATAAATAAAAGAAATAACAAACCAAATGTCTCAACTCAAAATAAAAAGAAATATCTGTCATACGAAAACAAATCCACTACCGAGCTACTGAAAAGAAATCAACTGAAATGAATATAAAAAAGAGTATCAACTACATAAGTCCATCAACTAAGAATATAATCAAATAAGCTCCGAAGGCGAGACCTCCTCTACTGCAAATGGAGAGTCTAGTCCGGAACTGTACTCCTCAGGATACTGCTTGTCGTCTATACCTAGAGAGATCAACAGGTCCTCAGAGGGACGTAACAAGAAACAGAAAGAACATGCTAATATGAACTGTGAGAATAATAATAAAAATATGCAAGACTCTCCTAGACACCAATATGCCAAGGGTATTCTAACCATCTATTATGCAATTTAGAGGACAACTTTTATGCACATGGGTGGGATTTTGGCTATGTGTACGTAACTGGCATCCAGTCATCTGTATCCGACCGTAACGTCCAAAACGTCAGAGGGTATCTGCAATATAATCGCCACAGTTCCATCCGAAGACTGTGGTTTACCTGTTTGGATTTCCATACGCACTAGCTACTGTCCTCCCCCAATGTTCTTCATTATCCAAGTCATGCCTATGGCTCGTCCAGTTTTGTAACTGCTTGAGTCTCTAAAACCCTAGTCATAGCAGTTACGATCATCTATCCGTCACACGACTTCTTACATAAAGATGGCCAGTCAATATGCAAGCCGTGCCCCTAGCGACATGTCTCAAATCATGTAGTGTGACTGTCATGGCCAATGGAGATATAAGAATATCCCACGATAGAAAGGTAGTCCACTACAACTAAGTCGACAAGCAACAAAAAAAATAAAACCAAGAAACGACTGATAAAGTCGCTTGCACCCAAGTGTGGCTTGAATGCACAGTTTATAAAAATATGAAATAAAGTAAATAAATGCTGAAAATAAATAATATGACAGTAAATATAGCATGGTATACTTGCCTGGTGGTTGGAAAGTGTTTTGACGACGCCCAGTAGATGAAATTGACAAGTGAGAAGAAGCTACTAGAGTGGAACCTCCGCAAACGTTCCCCGATGCTGAAACAAACATCAAAAATGTTCTCGGTGTAAAAGATATACCTAGAAAATGCCTGTCCAAAAGTTCAATTCTAAAATAGGGGTAAAATCGTAATTTTGGGTCAAAACGATGACCCCCGTTGGACCCGCTTTGCACCGAAACGCGTGCCAGAACCTACGGTCTCTAAAGCCATCAAACTATATGTCTATGGATTTGGTTTGAGGAGATGAACCCAACGGTATGTCCAATTTTGGATTCTGATGAGCTGTGCACAAAATCGCCCGATGAATCGGGTCGCGGGCCCGCCAATTTTGGCGTTCCGATCAACCTTCTCAGAATCGGACCAAACTAGGCATGCAGGACCAAAAAAATATTTTGAGTGCAATGGCGCAAGTTTCGTCACGATTTGACGAGTGTTCACAAAGTAATTGGAAAATTTCGAAAATGGCCGATACGACGTTCTTCGACGGATACGGGTCAAATTCGTCGCACACACGCGACCAATTCAAATTCGGTCAAAGCCCACACGTCTACAAATTTGATACGCACCTTTCGATGCCTTCGATTTGCGACGGGGTCGTCCGGTTTGTCGGGACGTACCTCGTACCAGGATTTTTAATGTTTCGAAAACTAGTTTTTTGACAAACTTCAACAACAGATTATTTCATGCACATAAATCAAAACACAGATCTACCATATACGTTTTGATCTTGGTTATATTGTCTATTACTGCTTTCAATTAGTTTCTACAATTATTTACTGCACAGCAAGAAAATTGGCCGACAAGTTATCGTTTTAAAATAGTTTTTAGTATTACAGAAAACAGGTTTTTCGTCAACTTCGTCTCTCTTTTTCGAGCAAGTCGATGGGTTGTTTCGAAATCCACCTGGAGGATCTCGAAGAGGGTCAAGTCTATTTTCCAGAAAATCTTACGAGTCGAAAATCGGTGCTACGAGTAAAAAGTTATGTCGTAGGGAAGTAGGGTACCTTGAGTAGAAAAACTGCTCCGTAGGTAACGAGGGGCTGACTTCCGATGCTCCGTTCGTCGTGCACAAAGCTCCGTCGCGGGTGAAAGAAACTCGTAGGCGAAGGGGGTATGATCAGCCGCAACTTTCGTTTTGGAAGTCTAGGGTTTTGATGTTTGTAGAAAAAGTTATATATATATAACAAGTTATAGCAAAAACCTAATACAAATAGGTTTAATACTAAGAAATTCCCACGGGTTGCGGATTTGTCGTGAGCTTGCTGCTTTCAGCAGTTAGCAAAAATTTTGGGTGGGGGGCCCGCCCACATTATGTGGGTGGGTTGATTGTTATTTTTTTTTTTTCTTGCTTAAGCCAAAAGCTGATGGTTAGCAACTAAAGGTTGTCGGTTATGGGTGCTGTGGTCGGTCCTTGGGCCGACCACCATTGCTCCCTTTTTTTTTTCCTTTATTATATATATATATGATACACACACACACACACACACACACACACACACACACACACACACATATATATATATATAAATATATATATATATATATATATATATATATATATATATATATATATATATATATATATATATATATATATATATATAAACTAATAAATGCCCAAAGTAACTTATAATATGTCAAAAAATATTTTAAAAATATATAAAAATATCTCATTTACTAACTATATTTGATATATACTTATATATGCATATATATACATATCTAAAATATACGTCGGCATATAAAATTTATTCCTATTAAAACATGTAATACACTTCTATATTAATATTACTCATAATCATTCTAGTATAAAATATTAAAATAATTTTAAAAAGATTATATTATATACCAAGGTAAAATTTATTTATTATATAGAAATATTCTTTATATTTAATCAATAAAAAAAATATTTGACAAAATAATCTCTAACCCTCATAATATATACATAAGTGAATATCTCACAAATATTTATAGGATGGAAATTTTCATGTAAGAATCTATCATTAATATTATTCAAAAATAAAAACACTAAACAAATAAATTTACATTTCCTTAAAAAATAGTAAAATTTTAATTTAAGCCAAAATAATAATAAAAAAATAATTTCACAAAATTTGGGGGTTTTACACATCAGTTGTTCATCTTCCATCTTGACTATCAAAACTCATGTTCACTTGAGCCTTGAGCAAGTTCATCACTTGGACTCGTGACTGTACTGATATATCCTCTTGAACTGAGCATATTTTACTAATATTTAGGAACTGCAATATCAATACAGTCACGAGGTTGAAAGAGGTAATATCATTACAGTCACGAGTTTTAAGGGAGAGTATCGGCCATATAAGATGGGAGACATGTCTCTGTTTCATCATCAAAATATACAACAACTCCAATTGCTTTTAGTTTAGCCTTGAAAGACTGAATATCATTTCCATAAAATGCTTCATCAACAACAGGGACATCACACAAAGGAGCCCAATGATCATACCAATGGATGGATTTCGAAGGGCATCGATAGCCAATTTTGGTTCTCATCCAAGGTACTTCCTTAATATTTTTCAACAACCCATGAACCGAGGACCCGTTGTTTTGGATAAAACTAAGTAACAACAGAACTGCATCTCTCCTCATTTTAGTCAAACCAGTGAAAAATGTGAAGCTCACCTATATATATTTGTATACTTCTTCCAGATCCGTAACAACTCCTAATAACTTGAGCTCCAAAACATGCTCACTGATTTCACTTCCATAGAAAACCTCATCAAGGACAAGAAGGGTTGTAATCTATGCAATATCATCCATCTTGGACCTTACGAAAATAGATCCAAGAGGTGACTTGTACCCTTGATAGGTCTTAAGCCACGATTTTTGACTTAGATTTATCAAAAAGCTTTCACTTAGTTTATCGTGCTCCTTTGAGTGTTTGATATACTTAAGCAGGGTATATACATTCTATTTGGTCATTTTAGATGCAGCAAGAAGAACAAATGTATCACTGATTGCAGCATAAGAATCTTCAGACACGAACCTAACCCCTATAGTCTTCAGCACATCTCTATACTGAGTAATCCTATGACCATAGTACTCTTCATCTATAATAGAAAAATTTATAAGGAAGATCTTTCATGTTTTTAACATATTTATACTACTGAATATTACTAAGAAAACCTAGAGTTTCCAGAAAAATAGTGGAGCTAGCCCATATTGCTCCTCTAAAATTATCTAAGAGATAATCCAAGTTCAGCCTACCCTCAGGGAGTTTAAGTTGTTATTATGGGTGGGATTATCAGGCAAAACCCAAATTCTATAATGGTAAAAGTGTGTAATAACAAACTGTTATAAATAATACTCGTAGATGGATGACTCTTCTAGAACATTATTCAAGTGAAGATATTATAATTTGAGTTCTACAACATAAAAGGACAAATTATGCTACTGAGGAAAGGTGACATGCGTACTCTTCTTACCTCCTATAAGTATCAGAGTGCTCCTTTGCTTCAAATGGCGGCACCCCATAAAGGAACTCGTACAGAACACCCAAGCTCCAAACGTCTACACTAGCATCATGTTCTACACTTTCAACTGAAACAAACACAAATATCTTAGCAATGTCAGATCGAAGGAAATATAAAGTGTATGTCACATAGGAAGGGTGTAAAGGTGGAAATTAGCATACCCATTTTAGGTGGAAGGTAATCCAATGTGCCACACATGGTCCATCTGTGATTGAAAGAGAATTGGAGGCAAAGAAATGGGCGTACTTTCTTGTCCAAAATCGAATCGTATAAAACACGAGCGTATCTGCACCCAGAATGAACTACCCTACTGTACCAAAAACATGAATACGACTAGGCAACAAGATACTAAAAAATAAGATAAACTAAGTCTCAAATTTTGATCATACATCATTTGTCGTACTTGCGTGTGCCTCCGCATGTATTGAACATATACTGACACGGGGCCAGTGTACCTGACATGGTCTACAACGTCTTTGTTCATTTGGTCAATGACCATTTCCAAGAGTATCAAAGTACTCAAAAATAATACCAAGCCAACAAGGAATAAAATGTCTAGCATGCTAATATTATCCAACGACATATCACTAAACCTAAGCAATATACTGAGAACATATCCAACATCACGTTATCCCAAGGGAACCACATATATGCCAACAGAACCATATTACCCATAGTATAAGAACATAGGGAAATAGACAACCAAACCATAATTATATAACAACCCAACAACCAACAGTATATGAAAATAACCCAACATATCATCTGAATACCAACCAACAATATATTAATTTAAATACCAACCCAGCATATATAAATTTCTTCACCCAACAGTAATACAAAACCTGACAGCAATATAGGAAGAAACCCATCCAGCAAATAGAATCCGTGATCTAGGAACACTACCAAAATAAGTCATATTACCGACGAAATTAGTGACGTTTTAAGAAAATGTCGCAGGGAAAAAACAATTTAGCGACGTTTTTTTATTACGTCGCAAAACGTCGTTATTAGCGACGGACAGCAACGTTCTGCGACGTATTTAAACTATGTTTGCGTTTTAAACAGATAACGTCACGTATAAGTCGGTAAACGTCGCTAATATTAGTGATATTAGCGACGTTTACCGACGTATATGTTAATTCATCGCTAATATCACTTATACTAGCGACGTTTACCGACGTTTTTGTGTGACGTCGCTAACTTGTAAATATAGGTCAGGTTTGATTTTCATTCCCCCTATTATTTTCCCCCCAATTATTTTCCTTTCCCCCCGACCCCGAGCCGGCTTCCCCCACCCCCTCGGCCCCCGACCCCCACCGACCTTCGGTGACCGCCGCTCTCCTCCTCCGGAGACCGTCGACCCCCTCCTCCCCCTCCACCGCCGCTCCCCCTCCACCGCCGCTCCCCCTCGCCGTTCGCCAGAGCCAGCTCCAGCCACCTCGACCGCCGCTCCCCCTCGCCGTCGTCGCTCCCCCTCGTCGTCACGGTCAGGTAAACCCTAACTCTAACCGGCTCGACACCTCAACACGAGCCTGTGCACGTTTCTTGTTTGGACACCTCGTGTCTAGTTTGCTAGACACGAGACACCCCCCTGACATATGTATAAACCTTGTGCACACATTAATTGATATGAATTTGGGTTTTTGATTCGAATTGAGGGTTCTTCACATATTTTCTGAAACTGTCCAGTTTGAGCATTTTCTAAAATCTTTTAAGTAAATTAAATTGTTAAATAATGTAGATTCATGATGTTTAAGATGTATACAATATCTGAGATGTTAGTTTACATGGCCGAGGTTCATGGAATGCAAGTTTGGGTTGTATTTATTCAAATTTGGGTTCGAAAAAGGGATTTTCTGATACATGTATTGTTCTTTGTGTTTTCAAGAGTAAAATTGATAATTAAGATGCTAATTCATATAATGTAATGTTATTTACTGTAGGACATTGAAACTGAGTAACTGCCCTCTATATTGTTCAGTCCCCTTTCTTAGTTGTTCAGTCGACTTCTAGGTAGATAAAGGCCACTTCTTAGATGTATCATTTGATGGAAGGGAGAGGGGGCATAAGTGTTCAGTCC
This sequence comes from Iris pallida, assembly GCA_029216955.1. Taxonomy (NCBI): domain Eukaryota; kingdom Viridiplantae; phylum Streptophyta; class Magnoliopsida; order Asparagales; family Iridaceae; genus Iris; species Iris pallida. The sequence continues at coordinate 22,351,005 of JANAVB010032219.1, read as the reverse complement.
TTGTTCAACTTATGAACATGTATCAGTTCTAAAGTTACTAGTATCAGCCATAGTCAACCATAGTATCTTTAAGATTAGGATTTGAACCCATATTCAGTCAAACCCTTCTCATCCTTGTTCAGTCCTTGAACTTAAACCAATCCTTGAATGTGAAGTCTAGTATATATATTTGATTAGCTTTGTATATATATGTGTATCTCGATTTGTGTTTGGTTGCAGTGGTTAGGATTTAGTTATATATTGGGTTACCTAAGGGTTGAGTTCAGAGTTTAGAGTGGAGTGTGAAGAGGGAAAGTTAGTATGTGACATTGAGAGTTCACAAAGATGGTAGGGTGTATCAGATTTGATAAAAGAAGGGAGTGATGGCTATATATCGATTGTATCTATAAAGGTTGTATATATAAAGGATAGTATAGTGACTTATGGTAAGTTAAAGATTGTGGGTTCAGTCTAAGAAATTAGTCTTAGTGTGTAGAGTAGTATGTAGAGGAGTATGGCTACTAGTGATATATAGATATGTAGGTCCATGTGTATCTGTATCGGACTATCGCTATCGGTATCGAACTATCGCTATCGGTATCGGACTATCGCTATCGGTATCGAACTATCGGTATCGATCGAACTATCGGTATCGGACTATCGCTATCGGTATCGGACTATCGCTATCAGTATCGACCGTATATACGGTCTACCTAACCTATATACTGATACTAATTTGATACTCTCTGATATTAAGTACATCCGGCTTACTAGCTAGCGGATCCACCAGTTACATGATTATATACTAATTATGTTTATATAAAGTATGCATGTATAATAGTAGGTAATGATATGCAAAACTGAAAAGATAAATGCAATGCATGTATATAAAGTGTGTAGATAGTCAAACCCTTCTCATCCTTCTTTTATTTTATATTGACTTCCATGATATGACAGCTCCTCAAAAAAAGAATCCTCTACTAGACATCGCACTCTCCTTTTCAGAACATCAACTAGTATTACTACCTTGATGTATATATAAAGTATGCATGTATAATAGTAGGTAATGATATGCAAAACTGAAAAGATAAATGCAATGCATGAATGAATGGATGAAAAGATAAATGCAATCCATCGGAAAAGCTTTGACACTTGCATATCATTCACTACCTTGATGTATCTATCTTACAGAATTATGGAGCTGAATTACTATCTGCGGAATCGTACTTGGATGTACAACCGTCATCCTGATGACATGTGCAGTGTGCGGGATGAATTCATAGAGGGTGTACACCAGTTCCTGCAGTTTGCCAAGGCGTTCCCTCAGTACATGGACGGTACCAAAATTAAGTGTCCGTGTGTGAGATGTCGCAACTTGAAATATCATCCAGAAGTGGATGTCACGTATCATTTGTACTCGAAGGGTTTCACGCCGAATTACTATCAGTGGAGCGAGCACGGAGAACTTGTGTCTTTAGCATCGGAGTACGAGCCTTATGTGGATGTCCACAACAACGCTCCTTACGACGATGGGTTGGTGAACATGGTTTTTGACGCGGCCGGGCCTAGTTTCGATCCGGATGATCATGATGCACCTGAGGAGGCACTGAACCCCGATGCTGCACAGTTCATGGAGTTGCTGGAGAATGCATGGACTCCATTATATCCTGGTTGTGAGGATCATTCACCGTTGGAGGTGGTTACAAGATTGTTGAGCATCAAGTCCGATTTTAACATGTCGCAAGATTGCTACAACCGTATTATGGAGTTGCTTATAGAAATATCTTAGACTTCTACCGGTCTAAGAGAATGGTTAGATCGCTCTGGATGGGATATGAAAAAATCGATGCCTGTCGCAACGGGTGCATGTTGTACTACAAAGACGACAAGGATGAAGACGCCTGCAGATTTTGTGGTATCGATCGCTACAGGAAGCCTACCTCTTCGATGCACTACTTGCCGTTGACGCCGCGTTTGCAGCGGTTGTTTATGGTGAAGGAAACTGCAGAAAACATGAGTTGGCATAAGCGGAAACATACCGAAGGAGTGTTGGATCACCCATCTGATGGAGAAGCATGGAAGCACTTTGATCGAGAGTATCCAGATTTTGCTTCTGATCCGTGTAATGTTAGATTGGGTCTCTGCTCTGACGGTTTTACCCCATTCGGACTTTCGGGATCCCAGTATTCGTGTTGGCCTGTGATCGTCACCCCGTACAATCTACCGCCTTGGATGTGCATGAAGACTCCATATATGTTCCTCACCATTATTATCCCAGGTCCGAACAATCCGAAAAGGAACATCGATGTTTATTTACAGCCATTGATTGATGAGTTGAATCAGCTGTGGGAAGTAGGTTCCAACACGTACGATGTATCTAGAAAATAAAATTTCCAAATACGGGCAGCACTTATGTGGACCATCAACGACTTTTCGGCCTATGGAATGTTATCTGGATGGAGCACGCATGGTCGTCTTTAATGTCCGTGTTGCATGGACGACACTAAGGCTTTCCGTTTGAAACATGGAGGCAAACCGTGCTTCTTCGATTGTCATCGACAATTCCTGCCGAAGGATCATCCGTACCGGAGGAACAGGAATGCTTTTCGTGCTGGCGTTGTGGAGAAGGGTAATCCACCGACAAGGTGGTACGGAGCCACGATATGGGAGGAGGTTAGAGATTTACCAAGTGCTATTGAGCAGCCTGCTACGGGCTACAAGTGTGACGAATTTGGTCGCACTCATAACTGGACGAAGAGGAATATATTCTGGGATCTGCCATACTGGAGCACCAATCTGATTAGACATAACCTTGATGTCATGTATATCGAGAAGAATGTGTTTGACAACATAATTAATACTGTAATGGACGTAAAGGGGAAGACGAAAGACAATCCTAAGGCTAGATTGGACTTGAAAGAAATATGTAGACGTCCTGCATTGCATTTGATAGAGGACGGGAATGGGAAGTTGAAGCAGCCTAAGGCAATTTTCTCACTGGAGAAGGAGGATAAAGTGAGGCTTTGTAGGTGGATTCAAGGTCTAAAATTTCCAGATGGATATATTTCAAACTTGAGAAGATGCGTCGACCTCAAGGAGAACAAACTGACAGGTATGAAGAGCCATGATTGTCACGTATTCATGGAGCGGTTAATTCCGATTGCATTTCGGGAATTCTTACCGCAGGCAGTTTGGGATCCATTGACGGAGCTTAGCATATTCTTCAGGGACCTTTGTTCTAAGAAATTGCTCGTTGATCGTCTAGAAAAGCAAGAGAAGGACATTGCGGTAACACTGTGCAAGCTAGAGAGGGTGTTTCCTCCTGGATTCTTCGACTCTATGGAGCATTTGCCGATTCATCTTTCCTACGAGGTACGTATTGGTGGAACCGTCGAATATCGATGGATGTACCCGTTCGAGCGACATTTGAATCACCTAAAAAGAAAGGTAAAAAATAAGGCTCGGGTCGAGGGTTCTATTTGTGAAGCCTATATTCTCGAGGAGATTACAAATTTCTGCTCCTCCTATTTCAAACCTCATGTTGCTACGAATAGAACGAGGGCTCCGAGAAACGACGACGGATATCAAGAATTTAATGATGGAATACTGAAAGTATTCAATGCGTCCGGAAAGCCTTCGGGGAAAATGAAGAAGAGATATTTGAATGACGAAGAGCTAAGGGCTGCTCAGTTGTATGTATTACTCAATTGCGACGAGGATGAAGTGGAGAAGCTAGAGGGGTAAGTAAGGAATGATGAGTTTACGTCATCTCAATGTAATAGTATAAGCTAATATTATTGTACTAATCGTTCTAATGCTTCGTTGTTTTCCAGCACATATAATGATGAGTTGAGGCTGGTTAGACCCTACCTAACAGACGAAGCATTAGAACAAGAAATGAGACGTCATTTTCCTTCTTGGTTGAGCGAATATGTAAGCTGCTCGGTAATATTTACTGGCCTCTTCTAATGCAACTGCGCAATAAATAACTTATTATCTCTTCTTTGATATTCAGGTCGATCGTCTAATTTCACCCGAGATTGAATTAATTAGAACTCTTGCCAAGGGACCAATTACTTTTGTTAAAACATGGCCAAGTTATTGTGTCAATGGCTTTCGGTTCAAGTCAACAAATGCTCCGATCAGAGACAGCTTCCTGGATCTTGATTCCACGAAGAACAGTTGTTTGTGTATCAAGTCTTCGAACTACAAAGACGTCGATCCAGGAAATGATTTCTTTGGCATCTTGTGAGAGATTGTGGAATTGTCATATATTTATGGCAGAGAACCTGCAAAGATCGTGTTGTTCAAGTGTGAATGGTTCTATCCGATTGAAAATCAAGGCTGGAAAATTGACAAGCATGGTCTTGTGGATATAAACTACAAGCGTAGATATCAAGGCTACGAACCGTTTGTTCTAGCAACTCAGGCTCAGCTCGTGTACTTCACAGCTTATCCGAGACGGGGAGCAACGAAGTCTGACTGGTGGGCAGTATGCAAGACTAAAGCTAGAGATACTTTTGATGTTGATCAAAAAGCTTACCAGGAGGACGAGCTACCTCCTGTAACCAATATTGTCGATGTGGACTCCACGGAAGTTACGCATTACACGACACATAATGTAGAAGATGTAGAATTATCCGAAGAGGAAGACGAAGCCGACGAAGGTGAAGACGAAAGTGAAGATGAGGAGGAAGAGGAAGATGAGGTCGAGGAAGACGAACAAGATGATTATTCTGAAGATGATTGAGAGAGATATACTTATCTGAACTTAGATATTTCTTCTAGAATATATTATCTGGACTTAGATGTTTATTGTAGAATGTATCATCATATGTTACCTTAGTTATTATCTTTGTTGTACTGTCATATTTCTAGTCTCTATTATTTGTTGTACTTTCATATTTCTAGTCTCTATTATTTGTTGTACTTTTATATTTCTAGTCTCTAATATTTTTTGTACTATCATATACTGTTATCAGGTATGGCAGGTCATCGCGGAGCGTTACGAGGGACACGACGAGGACATGATCCTCCAGTACTTCCTACAGGTACTGCTAGAGGATGGAGTTTTCCTTCGGTACCTCCTACTGGTACCGGCTCTGGATCTTCGTCGCCGATTACTCCTCAATATCGAACAGTAGCTGGGCCTACTGGGACGATATCACGTGGCATATCTCCTTGGACGAGTAGTTCCGGGCCTGTTGAGAGTGCTCGCCCGTCTAGCGTTCCTGATGCTGATACGACGATGGAGACGGATGAGCAGATGGCGGAGGCTACGCCGACGGCCGAGGAGGATGTGCCGACGGCCGACCAGCATCATGCAGATCCTCCTTGCGCACCTCCGGAGGAGAGGAGGACGGAGATCTGGGCCGACGGTACAAAGTAGGTATTTTGGTTTATGATTTTTTTTTCTGTTTTTATCATAAATTAACTTTTTTTATGAATATAATATGTCTGTATAGATATCGTCCTCCAGGGGTACAGAGACGCCTAGGCGATATGCTGAGGCATAATTATGGTGGTCCCTGGATTAACTACTCTGATGCTCCAGACGAAAGGAAGAACTACTGGTTTACGCGCTTCAAGGTTAAAATAGATTTGTTTTTAACATGAATCATTTAATTTATGTATATTATATATAACTGATAAATATTTGGTTTCGTACTGTTCTAGGATATGTTTTACTATCCACCGCACCGGGCCGAGCTGATCGAGGGGATGTTTCCTTCCGTCGCTGCTAAGCTGATCCGCGACTCTATTAATGATCAGAAGGAACGTGATCGTGCCGAAAAGCCGATCAAAGGTTGGATCACCCCTGATCAGTGGAATGCGATGAAGGCTCGATTCAACGAGCCAAGGTATAAGGAGAAGTCGGAGAAGGCTAAGGCGGCTAGGCAACATGCCTCGAAGTGGTGCGGTGGGTCGATTCTGATGACGGAACATTTTGTCGTCTGGTATGTCTTTCTCTTTTAGAAATATTATTTTAATGCAAATCCGATAAATTATTACTAAGATAATATATTTAATTACAGGTAAGGAAGGTCGGTAACGCCGACATGGTGACCGTCTTCCTGGCCACCCATCGGAAGGGCGGAGTCCTTATTGACGAGAGGGCCGAGCAGACCTATGTAAGTATTACAATACGTTATCTTAATTTAATACTTCGTGTCAATTTTAATATAACTTAGTAAATATGATGCAAATAAATATTCATGAAGTTAGTAAAAATAAGTACATTAATTAGAAATTAGAAATCATAGAGTACTATCCATACTTTCTAGGCCGAGTATCAGAGGCTACGGGAACGGGCGACTGCTAGTGCACCTGATGCAGGAGTGGCCGGTACTTCCTCGCAGCCCACTCAAGCTCTGTCGGAGGACGAGCTGTGGATGACCGCCGCTGGTGGCCTCCATAGGGGTACGTACTATGGTACGGGATCCTATGGCGCCCTAGTTGCGACCCAGTCCTCTAGGACATCTCCTGCTAGTGTGCATGGTCCACAGCCGTCCCAGGAGTCTGCCCGAGTCCACCAGATGATGGAGTCTCTCCGTGACGACCTGTTACGATGGATCGAGCAGCAGTCTCAGCACCCTACGGACGATCCTGCACTGATAGCACGATTGGATGCGCTCGACCGCGCCATTATGGGGCTCGTGGAGACGACTGAGAGGACAGAGCGCACCGTTGGAGGGTTAGAGCGCACGGTGACGGAGTTGCAGACAGGACAGGTGACCATGGCCGAGACGGTGAGATTGGCGCAGGATTCGATGGTCCAGAGCAGTGGTAGAATGTTATCTATCATGGATTCATACAACCAGCGACTTACAGCGTTGGAGCATGCTAGTACTCTGGGTGCGCCTTCATCGTCGTCGACTCCGCAGCCTCCACCGCCTTCTTCTTCGACACCGACTCCACCGACGTCACAGTCTGGCGCTCCATTTGTATCGATTTCACTTGCGGAGTATGAGGAGTTGTTATCCCTTCGTCGCGGCGGTGCCCCTCCTGCACCAGATCACTAGTAGTCCTAGTTAGGACTTTTGTTTGTGTTTGTATCATCATATGTTTGTGACTTATGATTGGATGTTTGGATTTAGATGTTAATTGTGTTTGTATCGATTTGACTTATGACTTGTTTGGATTGGATGTTAATTCCTTCGTCGATAAATGTTAATTGTGTTTGGATTGGATGTTAATTAACTTAGATTAAAGCTATATGTGTAGCATCTTGAATTGTGAGTGGGGGTTTGAATGCGCTGTGATTTAGAATTGTGAGTGGGGATTTGAATGTGTACCTATATGTGTAGCATCTTGAATTGTGAGTGGTAATATAGAATCTGTGTTTTATTTTTTTATTTTTTTTACAATTTTAGCGACGTTTAGCGACGCTTACTGACGTTTATCGACGTCAGTTTCCGACGTTTACCGACGAGAAGCTGCAAAAAATATATTTTTCCGACGTTTTTCCGACATTTACCGACGACTAACTGCAAAAAAAGTACAGGTCTCCGACGCTTTTCCGACGTTTACCGACGACTAGCTGCAAAAAAATGTACAGGTCTCCGACGTCTAGCGACTACATTCACGTCGCTATATTACCGACGAAACGACGGTAGACGTCGGGAATTATTCCAGGACTTCACCGACGTGTAGCGACTACAAATACGTCGCTAATATACCGCCGACACGACGGTAGACGTCGAGAACTCACCGACGTACAGTTATGTCGCTGGATGTCGGTAATTGCGACGTTCGGCGACGTTTTTGTAATCAGCGACTAAGGAAACGGCGACAAAAATTAAACGTCGGTAATTGCGTCGGTGCTTCATATTAGCGACGGATTTTGTTGTTTTAGCGACGTTTTTGGGCGTCGCTAAAACCACTTATTTTGGTAGTGGAATCACTAAGATTCTCAAACCAAGACAATCAAAGGATCGTCACACAACGTTGAATCCGATAGGCATCAAAAATTTGACAACCCTATTTACGTAGGGAGATCGAGACCCAAATATCATCATCGACAGATATAAAATCGAAACAGAGATTCCAACCAAGAGTTTTAGAAATTATACCCAAATTAGTGTCAAAATCCGAAAGGATGCCTCAGATTCGGCCATAATCGCACGTCCAGCTTCTACATGGACTCGGGAATGCGTCCTCGATACGTCATCACTGGCGTAGGAGCATGCCTCAGAGTCGTTGCAACGTCTCGAGTATGTGTCACGGTCACAGCTTCTCGGAAGGGGCCAGTTTGTCAGGAAACAACGGCCACAGGAAAGGAAAGAGCCAGGGTTAGGGTTTTCTTTAAGAAGAAAAAGGGTCGACTACTCCGAGAGAGAGAAAAAGGGAGGAGGGTCGAGCAGGGAGCTCGTGGCTGGATCTTGGGGTCGACTATGGGTGGCCGGCGATGAAGGAAGCCGGCTTGGGCATAGGGGCACAGGGGTGGTGGGTAGGGGGAGCTCGAAGTAGGCGGCTGACGTAGAGGAGAGCCTCAAGAAAGTTGGATGGTCGGATCGACGGAGGCAGGTAGAGGCTCGACCTCGGGAAGGCTGCGGAGGAGCTCGGGAAAGAGACAGGGGAGTGGTCGACGGTCGTGGATGGCCGGAGCACACAGGAAGGCCTCAGAGGAGCTCGAAAAAGAGACAGGAGAGTGGTCGACGGAGCGACTACGGTAGAGGGGAAGCAGAGAGGAGTCGTACGAGAAAAGGGATTTTAATAAGGGAAAGAGGAGGAACGGAAGAGGATTCTATGAGAGAGAGAGTATTATGAGAGATCAAGAGACTTGTTGCTGTGTTCTTTGATTAAAAGAACAACCATCCGTCAACAAATATGAAAATTTTAAAAAATTACTATAATGGCAGTTGAAAATATTGTTCCAATTTTTTCGCACATACATCAGATGACGGTTATCACCGCACCGTCAATTTATAAAATGATGTTTCTTGACGGATCGTCTAAAACCATCAACATACATGCTATAAAATTGCTACAATAATAAAAAAATGACATCTCTTGGCGTAAGCCTAAATCCGTCAAGATAACCACTATTGTTGATGGTTTTCGACGACCGTCAACTTATAAACCGTCAAGAATCGTCATTTTTTTGTAGTGATTTAACTTGTATAACTCATATATAGGTTCATGTGACATCACTTTAAGCCCTGATTCACAATCATTGCTCAGGACGACATGTGAGTACAATCTCTAATAGTTTTTATTATTTGATATTTCCTATGATGTATGTTATACTAGTGTTCTATCTTGATCCCGATACGATAGACTCATGGATTGGTATTCTATGGATCCCTTGACTTGAGATACGTAGTTTCATGCCTATTGAGTTTCACTGACTAATAAATTACTAGACTAATGTATCTACTCTTGACTAATGAAATAGGTGTCAAAACTTGGATCCATGTATACTAGTCAGGCGGAGAAATACCTAGGAGACATGTGAACATACCCATTCTATCCCATGGTCTTACGGGAATAATAGCGGCCACACACGGACGTGTATAGTTTGCTGGATATCACATTCTAGCCATTTACATGTCAACTTGATATTTCAAAACACAGGTCTAAAATACTAATTTTCCTGGATTGTTTGCATTATACCTTGTATGACAGGCTTCCCTTTTATTACATATCTGTCTATTTTCACATTTCACATGTTCTCTATATACATCTAATGCTTGATATTCACTTGTCTCTTCCTTGTACATTGTCTCTATAAACTGTTCATCAAGTATTTCATTATTATTACATTTTTATATTGGTTTCCAACTAAATGGAACTACTTTTAGTTTATGTTCTTTGCTCAAATCCTGACTCGATAACCAATATTTTTTAGATGATTTAGATGATTGTCCGATCTACTATGAGAAGGGGGTATACGAGGGATGCACATAAGAGTCTGAGGAGGATCATGCTCGGTAGAGAGTGCCCTAGTTATAGCTTAGAGTGTTTAGTATCCATATTGTATTAGATTGTTCTGACTGTAGGATTTTAGACTTATCGATATATTCAGGATATGTATTCATTTGTGTTGGAAATCTAAACTTATGTGTTGTGATAACTTTACTCTTTATTTAGTTATCTTCCTTATTATCTATTTCCATATCGTGCTCTATCTTCTTTTAGACTTGTGATTGAGATTATATAGATATTATGTCATATTGTTCCTCCGTACGGAGATGACAGGTTTTATGGGTCATATTGTTAGTTGATAGATATTGTAGATGTCAGTCCCGTTTTTCGTTATACATATTTTCAGTATACGTGTACGGATTTCTGACATTTGTCAGGTGACCCGTATTTTTTGACTTGTCTTGCCTAACTTTGGCTTGATTTATTTTGGTTCGGCTTGGGTTGGCTTTTCTTGGTTTGGATTGAGATGGAGAGGTTGATATATAAGTCAACTCCTCTCTCTCCCCTCCATTATTTCTCATTTATTTCTTCTTCTTCTTTATTTACTCCTCTCCACCTACATAGAAGTCCTAGACAAGTGCAACTTGCTTCATGATCGATCTCAAGTTTTATTGTTCCATTCTCTTCCTTGCATGATTTTAAACCTCTTTAGAACTTAATATTTTTGGTTTTGGTGGATGGATTCTTGTAGATCTAAGTATATAGTTTTTTCAGTTTTTCTTGGTTTCGATCTCTTTCACTTTGTTATTTTCAAGATCTATTGGTTCTGTGTTGTGGGAAATTTGATTTTACACAATTTAGACCCTTGAAAGTCCTAATTCTGACTTGTTTTGAGTGAGTTATGCCATTTCTAGTTCATGGGTTCAACTAAGCACTTTCGGTGCTGTTGGAGAAGATGAGCAATGCACGTGCGCCCTTTGGTGCCGTGCCATCACGGTTGCACGTGCGCTCTTTAGCGTCGCGCTTTTCAGCCAGCGCTCTTTAGCGTCGTGCCATCCCAGTGCGCGCGTACCCCTTTGGTGCCGTGTTATCTCGGAGCGTGCGCCACTTGGCGCCATGCCATCCTAGCGAGTTCTCGCCACCTGGCACCGTGCTATCCCTGGCGCCACTTGAGATAGCGCCACTTTCCATCCTGCACTTCTGGCCGAGCACCACCTAGCGCCGTACGCTATTTAGCGCCGTGCTCTTCGATCGCGTGCCACTTGGCCCATCGCCACTTGCCGTGCGCCACCTAGCTCTCTTAGCCCGGCGCCACCCAGCATCATTTGGCCTATCATCATTTGTCCGGCGCCATTCTTGCCATGATACCCCTTGTCCCATATCTCCATGCTTGTTCATATAGTTCTTAGTGTAATGACTTGACCTTGCATGCATCTTGTACTTGGCCTAACTTGTGGGGATCCAGCATGATAACTTGTTAATATTGAGCATGATAGAGTTTGAGCATGTTTATGACTTGCTAGTATTGAACTTAAATTGACTTAGACATTATAGCATGAACCCGTCTTGTTATTCGTGATAGTGGCCCGTCAAAGCGCACTCTTGACAAGCACACTTGATAGTGGCCCGTCAGAACATTTCGTCTCTAAATACTTATATTCCGTCACTAAATACGTTTACCGACGGCTTACCGACGGATAATTGACGTCGATAAACATAACGTCGCTATAGAACATATGTCGGTAATCGGTCGCTATAGCGACGGATTACCGATGAAAATCCCGACGCAAGTATAGCGACGGATTAACAACGAATTGTAAACGTCGGCAATCGCAGCGACATATTAGCGACGGATTACCGATATATTTTTGTGAGCCAAAATACCAAATTTTCCAGAAGGTCAGCGACGAAAATTTTCATCGCTGACTCGTCTTATACGATTTTAGTATCATACAGAAACTCAGCGACGGATATTTTCGTCGCTGACCTGCAATTTTTTCCAGATTTTCGTCGCTAGTCTGTCGCAGGTTAGTCGCTAGCCTACAAAATTTTTAGATTTACGTCGCTAATCCGTCGCTGCTTAGTCGCTAAACATTTTATTTATACCATATTAAATTGTTCCAGCTTTGCTCAAACTTGTTAATAGAGATGTCATACATAAACTCATTAACCTAATATTTATACCACATTAAATATAACCCCAATATATAAAAAATAAACCCAAGCATACATAAACTCATCCCACAGTTGTAATATAGTACATATACACTCACGTCCAACAGTCACAATATAGTCCAACAGTCACAATATAGTACATATGCACAAATATCGATCAAACCCCTAAAGTTCATACAAACTCATCGTCAAATACAACAAAAAAATAAACAAAACTCAAACTGATGGTGGTGGAGGTGGAGGAGGTGGCGGAGGCATAACCGGCCGTCCGCATGAATATAACTGCCCTAGGACCAAAGTGAGGATCCGCTGTACGTCCTGGGCAGGAACGACATCTGGAAGAGTCGGCGGCACGACAAGAGGCTATGTGGTCGGAGGAGCAGTCGTTGGCGGAGGCGCTGTGGTCGAAGCAGGAGCTGGTGCAGTAGGGGCAGGCATCAGACCTGCTGTGAACAGAGCTCCACTCATCTGCCCCACATGATCCTGGAGGGCCACCAGAATCTGTGTAATCTGCCGCAAGGTATAGGCGTCGGCAGTATCATCGGTCTGTGGGGGTGGAGGCAATGGAGATAGAGGAGCTCTGGAATAAACGGACAGCTGTGATGCCAACGATCCAGTACCGTACGCACTGCCCCCTTTTCCTATACCTACGGCTTGTATCCACAAGTCGTTCCTCACAGCCGGCGATGGTGGCTAACTAGTCCCAGCTCCCCCCTCGGCAGTCCCTCCCTCACCGACTCGACTCTCTAAAGTCTCATAAGTCTCCTATATTTATATAGGTGAATAGATTTAGAGTTAATATTGGTATTTTATTTTCAATGTAAGTATTGTTATGGTTAGGTTCTCATACGTCTCTTAAACTATTCTTTGATTTATAATGCTACTTAGGGTTATGATTTACAGTTAATATTCATATTAGAGTTTAGACCAACTATTTCGGTAAACTAAATATAGTTAAGTACGTAAAGACGAAGAAGAAATGTAATTAGATATAGGACTCAGAAAACTTACATAGGCTTTGGACGTCCGATCATCTACGAGCTTCCCATCCTTCTTTCGCTTATGGGTACACTCGAAAACTTTAGAGAAGTCCACGGCGTTCGAATCTCCGCCTGCCTTGGCGACCTCCTCGCACTATAACAATTAAACATCAATTTATAACTAAATAGTAAACTTAAACAATTGAAGAAATAACAAATAAGAATACTCACCAGCCGTCGATAATGCTCTGTAATTGGGATGGATCCACCCGTGTGGTAACCACCCTTAGCACGGGCAGTCTTTACCTTCTCACACTTGGCCTTATAGGTCGGAGTGTCCATCTTCTTCTTCATCTTCTCCCAGAATTCCTCCTTCAACCACTCCTTGCATCGATCACTACTTTGTATAAATAACGCCTTCTGGTCGTTGACTATATCCCTCAACCTCTTGCTGGCGACGGACTTGTAGCACTTCCGGATCGCCTGATCTCTATGCGCCGGCCACCAGTACGACTTCTACAAATAATGACAAATAAAAACAAATGAGCAAATATTTAAGAAATGTTATAAACAAAGACGATATTATTTAGACATACCTCAAGCATCTCGAGCCAAATAAATCGTCTATCAACTGGGATGTCCCCGAAGTTCAGATAGGGACCATGGAATTATCGACACATCAACTCCCCCAAATCTCTACCAGCATGGACCAGAAAGAACCTGGAATAAACAAAACAATGTACGATTAGATAATAAATAGAGTATGAATAAATATGTCTACTAACACTAGTATACTTACGTCGTTCCATCGGCCCACAGCACGGTACGAGTGATATTGGATGACCGCTCTAGCAGAGTAGGAGGGTCTTCAAATCCTGGTCGACGTATGTACACTCCACGGTTGACCAAAAGGCCAGGATATGGGTTCATCGCAGTAGGGGCAACATGTGTAGTCTCTGGCGTAGAAGATGGGGCACCAGCACCGTTAGGAGTAGATACTGAAGGAATATCAGGGCTAGCTCCGTCGACTGAAGAACGAGTGAACGGTGGAGATAATCCATCCTCCTCATCAACCAAATCGTCCTCACTAACTCCTCTGTGATCTGCAGTCGGAGTACTAGGAGGAGCAGGAGTAGGAGGACGGGTCGACCCAGATCCTCGAAGTCGATTTGTACGGCCTCATCCCACCCTATGTAATTCTGAAAGAAATAAAAAATGATGTGATGATACAAATAATCAATGCAAATCTAATAGAAATTAAATAAAGGTGTGTTGATACAAATAATTAATGCAAATCTAATAGGTAATACGTACTAATCTTCTTCATCTTCTTCGTAATCCGAATCTTCTTCATCTTTATCTTATTCATTTTCACTATTACTTCCACTTTCACCTTCATCTTCAAATTCTTCATCCTCATCCAATACGTCCATTTCAGACTCCTTATCTATATGAGGTATGTCCTATATGTCAAGCTCTTCGTCAACTATATCATCCTCTATAGTAACGTCAACCTCTATGTCATCATTGTCGGCTAAACTCATAGATGTTGGTTAAAGCATGACTACCTTATCCTCCTGGTATGCTTGATCTCCAATATTATATGTATTTCTTGCTTTAGTTTTGCATACTGTCCACCAATCATGTGTCGTCCATCGTCGACTAGGATAATTCGTGTAGTACACTTGGACCGTTTGACTAGCCAACACAAACCGTTCGAATCTTTTTTTTTGTGTTTTATATCAATAAATCCAAACTGTTTATCAATTCTCCATCCTTGCTTGGGTGTTGTGTCGAACCAATCACATTTGAACAGCACAATTTGGGTATTAAAAGAGTAATCCAGATCTTTAGTATCTCTTAGAACAACGTAATAGTCAAATTTTGGATCGGCGTTGTAGACCGATCATCTTACACAAACTCCATAATTCTTTGTGGAAATAGCCTCCTCATCGACAAATGAGTGATTGATAGGCTTATCAGTGGTTCTAAATTTGAAGCCATTGATGGTATATCCATCCCAATATTTTGCCCTCTTGCTTGGTCCGATAGCTAGTGCTCGAAGTCTTTCGTCGGTCAATTGTGTGCCAGGACGAAAAACCTAAAATATCACGTATCATAACATCATTAGGACAAAAGCCCTTTCGTCGGTCAATTGAATTAACAATAGTTAAATGATACTAATCCTTACATAGTTATAGAACCACGACATAAATTTTCTGTCAACCTCTCTAGTAAGATCATCATCATCAATGTTAGGTCTCTCTATTTTCATCTCAGCTCTAAAAATAATATGATAAAAACGAGAAAAGTTAGTAAAATTTTTACAAGTATATCGCAAAATTGGAGTATAACATAGAAAAATTATGTCTCCTACTTCTCTATATCTTCCATCTTCTCTATTCCACTATTCAGGCATATATATCGATGAGCGGCTTCAAACTCATCGTCCTTCAACTATCGTAACTTAGAAGCACTTGTAGGCTTGCCACCAACATTGAAGACAGTGCAGATTCCACGATTCGGTTCATCGACCTCACCTTCATCATTTCTTAGTGCTCTATTCTAGTTTGTTCTGACATGAGTATCAAAGTATATTGAGCAGAAGTTTAAGACCTCCTCAATAATATATGCTTCGCATATCGAAGCTTCTACATGGGCCTTATTACCCACCTTCTTCTTCAAGTGATATAGATATCTATAAATAATATATTCAATATTAGATATTTTTGAATAAAATAATTATTAGTAATAGATAATTAAATAATTTATAACTCTCAAATGGATACATCCAACGATAATAGACGGGAGCACCGATACGTGCTTCGTATGCAAGATAAATCGGCAAATGTTTCATATTATCAATAAAGTCGAAAAAAATACCTTTTCTAACTTGCCCAATGTCAATACAATCTTCTCCTCAAGTTCAAACATATGTTGCACCGTCAACTTACTTGAACACAAGTCTCTAAAGAATATAGATAACTTGGCCAGTGGACCCCATACTTGAGAAGGCAGTATCTCTCTCAAAGCGATAGGAAGTAAACGCTCCATGAACACGTGGCAATCATGACTCTTTATCCCTATCAGCTTGCGTTCGTTGAGATTGACACATCTTGCCAGATTTGACACGTAACCGTCAGGGAATCTCAAGTTTCTAATCCAATTGCATATTATCAATTTATCATTCCTACTCAGTGTAAATGGTGCTGAGGGCTTGACCTAATTACCATCGGATCTTCGTGTTAGATGCAACTCTGGACGCCTGCAAATAATTTCCAAGTCCTTTCTTGCTTTGGGATTATCTTTCATTTTTCTCTTGATATCCATCACCGTATTGAAGATGTTGTCGAATACATTTTTCTCAATATGCATGACATCAAGATTGTGTCTTATGAGATTGTCCTTCCAATAAGGTAAGTCCCAAAAGATACTCCGCTTCGTCCAATTATGGCTATGTCCGAATCCTTCTAGGTGATGGCCCGAACTCGGATCTTCTTTTACAGTCGACAAATCCTCTACCTCGCCTAAAAGATATCTCCAGTCAATCTCAACGGGGGAGGAGTTAGTTCCTGTTTACCAGCTCTAAAGGCGTCCATGTTCCTTCTTCAAGGATGCGATATAGGAAGGAACTGACGATGGCAATCAAAAAACAAGCTTTTCTACCATTCTGAAGGCAAAATGCCTTACTCTTTTCTATACATATCGGACAAGACATAATACCATGAGTACTCCACCCAGATAACATTCTGTATGTTAGAAAATCATTAATGGTCCACATCAACATCGTTCTCATCGTAAAGTTCTGCTCCATCGATATATCATACGTTTGAACGTCGAACTGCCACAATTGTTTCAACTCGTCCACGAATGGCTGCAAGTAGATATCGATGTTCTTCTTTGGATTTTTTGGACCAGGTATGATAAGTGTCAAGAAGATATAAGGAGTCTGCATGCACATCCACAGTGGTAGATTGTAAGGAGTCAAAATCATCGGCGAACGAGAGTACTAAGCCTCCGACTGTCCGAAAGGAGTGAATCCATCATAACATAAACCCAGTCGAACATTCCTAGGCTCTGCAGCAAATCCAGGATGACATCGATTAAAATGCTTTCATGCCTCTCCATCAGATGGGTGAGATAATTCTCCTTCATCCATCTTTCGCTCTTTACTATGCCATGTCATGTATTCTGCAATATTTGAGGACATATACATTCTCTGTAGCCTCTTTGTGATTGACAAAAACTGCATGTATTTGTAGGGACGCAACCTTGCTCATGCAGTTGATTTTTATTTGCCTCGAATGGGCTTGTACCGGTCCTCGTGACAGAAAATACATTTGTCTTTATCATTGTTCTCCTTGTAGTATAACATGCAGCTGTTTCGGCAACAATCTAGCTTTTTGTAGCCTAATCCGAGTTTTCGTATCATCATCTGCGACTTATAAAAGTTTTCTGGAAAATTATTCGCTCCATTTGGCAGCAACTCTCTAACAAACTGAATTATCCGATCGTAGCATTCTTACGGCAAGTTAAAATTAGACTTGAGGTTCAACAATCGCATCACCACCGACAAGATAGAATGAGAATCACAACCCAGATATAATGGAGTATCAGCATGGTTGAAGATATCATAGAACTCCTTTGCAACAGGATTCGGATCCTATGGATCAAAACTTGGACTGGCACAAGCCGCATCAAATACCAACTCACGTGCCAAGTTTCGATGCCGATATTGGAAGTGGTCTCCAAGAGTGGGGTCTCCCACCTCCGTATTGAAGAAGGACTGATATTGTGGATGTAATGCCCTAGTCCCAAAATACGTAGGACTAGGAACATAGACATGCCAGCTGTATACTTACAAAGTATACTCCAATATATGGAAACCTCGTATGAATACATAAGCTGTAAAATGCAGTAAACCAAGAGTAATATAATCTCATCCACAAATGTAATAATAAAAGATATCATAAAATCAACTGTAATAAGTCTTTGTACAATATGTTGGGCGGAGACAAATCCACTACCAAAAAGTAAAGGAAAAATATACATGGAAACTGAAATAATTTGGTGGGAGTAGCAAAGAAAGACCCAAGACACGTCATCTCCGAATGAATAGAGAACATCACGACCTCGGCTAGAATACATGCGAATGACAATATCACACACCTGGAGAGATAACCAGGTCCTTAGAGAGACGTAACAAGACACATAATATCATGCCAATGTAACCAAATATAAATTTCTCAAATAAATAAGTCAATTGAATTATAACATGGTCCAATACACACCATTGAACTAGCGTATCATCCTCCCAACCAAACAAGGACAGAAGATGGTAAACTAATTCACGATGACGTATCTTTCCATGCTATGAATCAAATATGGTATCCGGACCCCAATAAGGTTCAATACCTTATCATCGGAGTAGTAAGCCACACCTACAACCAAACAAGGACAAGATATGGCAAACTAATCCGCGACAAGTTATTATTCCAAGCCACGATCAGATATAAGTACCCAAACCAAAAGTATTCATACCTAATGGATAAGTGTGCCTAACCTATCTAAGTGAATGCAGTTTTAAGAACAGTTCATGGTCGCATGACTACCGGGTCAAGTTAGGAAAATACCAATGCAGTACAGTACCGCAGTAGCGACTCACAACACCATATACTATTCCTCAGTATCGAACGAGTCTATAGCATATAGTCTACCTATCGTTCCTCAGTAGCGAGTGAGTCTACGATAGATAGGCTGGTAGTCAACTTCCAATCATGTTCTCCCTGTCCAATGCCAACTCATAACTGCTAAGTCTTCTAACATGCAACTCTATTAGCAGTTATCTCCTAACGCACGGCTTATACGTACTGGTGGCCAGCCAATCACGCATGTTCGAGTCCTATATCTGACTTACAACAATGTGGTATAAATGTGTCAAGGCCTATGAATGCAACACACAAGGTGGTCCCTTAAATCTAGGTTTAATGTGTGAGAAAAATAATACATAGCAGGAAATATAACTGAACAGTAAGTTCTAACAAGTTATGCCATGTATCACAGTTTATTTTGTATAAAGAAAATAAAGAATAATGCATGAAATATGAGCTAAAACAAATAAACAGCAAATGGCAAGGTGTCTTGCCTGAGGTTATGTGCAAAAGGAAATGATCCAGTAGCTCGAACCGTCAAATAAACGAATCAAGAAAAGTCAAATCCTACAGATGACTCCGGATGCTGCAACAAACATCACAAACGAGTTTGGAATAAAAGATAAGCCTAGGAAATGCCTGTCCAAAAGTTAAATTCTGGAACAGGGGCAAAACCGTAATTTCTGGTCAAAACGATATCCGCCGTTGGACCCGATTTGTACCGAAAGTGCGCCAGAACCTACGGTCTCTAAAGTTATCAAACTACATATCTACCGATTTGTTTTGATGAGACGAACCCAACAGAATGTCCAAATTTGGATTCCGGTGGGCTGTGCACAAAATTGCCTGTTGAGTAGGATTGTGGGCCCGCCAAAATGGCGTCCCGGTCAACCTTCTCAGAATCGGACCAAACTTGGTGCACAGGACCCAAAAAATAATTCGAGTACAATTTTGTCGATGGATACGCACTAATTTTGTCGTACACATGCAACGAAATCAGGTTACGTCAGTTTCCACACGTCGACAACATCCATACGCGCCTTTCGATGCGTATAGTGTACGACCACGTTGCCCGGTTTGTTGGGACGGACGCTGTATCGGGGTATTTTCTACTTTTTGAAAACAGAATTTATATTTTTTGTGAAACTTTAACAGCGTGTAACTTTCTACATACGAGATAAAAAGTGATTCCAGAATGTGCGTTACAATCTCGGTTATGTTGTCTTTGACTGCCTTTAATTAGTTTCTACAAAATTCTATTATACAGAAAGAAAAGTGGCCGACAAGTTGGTGTTTTAAAAAAGTTTTAAATATTTCCAGAAAAGTGGTTTTTCTCCAACTTTGTCTCAATTTTTCGAGCAAGTTGGATGGCCATGTCGAAATCCACCTAGGGGATCTCGAAGAGGGTCACGTTGGCTTTCTATACAAATTTATGGATCTAAAAACAGATTTAAATTGATGGAGAAATTGCATGGAGAAGTTAGGTACCTTGGTTTTATTTTCTGTTGATGTCGTCGTTGTGGTTGCCGCTGTCGCGGGCGGGGCTGCGACGCACGAGGCCAGGCTACGGCTGTGCGCACGGAAGAGGGGGTTGGCCGAGGGTGGTGTGGTGTGTGCGGAGGAGAGAGGAGGATGGAGAAATTAGGGTTTGGGTTTACCTTTAAAACATATATATACCTGTATATATATATATATATATGTAAGATTCGGCCACAAGTTGGTGTGGCTTTAGCTTGCTGTGGGTCGGGTCCCCCCTTTCCGAGAGCAGCTGAAGCTGCTGCTTGTTATTACTTGGGTGGTCGGTTTTCCACTTGTGGGGCCTACCAACAATAACTTTTTTTTCTTTTCCTTTTGTCTTATATATATATATATATATATATATATATATATATATATATATATATATATATATATATATATATATATATATATATATATATATATATATATATATATATATATATATATTATTCTTTATATATATATATATATATATATATATATATATATATATATAAATATATATATATATATATAAAGAAAATATATATATATATATATATATAGATATATATATATATATATATATTTATATATATATATATATATATATATATATATATATATATATATTTATATATATATTTATATATATATACACACACACACACACAATAAATCTCTTTACAATTTAAATAAAATCTACATCTTATCTACATACATATATAACATTAAATATATATATCTTTATATACCCAATTGACAATAAAATTGACAATTAGTAATAATATTAAATATCAATAATTATGACTATTTAATCATAATAAAAATAACCTTAATAATAATAAAATATTAAAATAATAAATGGTAGTCTAGGTGGGCTCACCCTTATCCGGGTCCAAAAAATTGTACAAAATGTTGCAAAATATTATTTAATAATAAAATACCAATAATTGTACAAATAGTTAAATAATTAGAAATTTCACATGAAATTCTAAAATAATTTAGGAATATTTGTACATACATAAAATATGCCCACATGGCCACATTTGGTCACACTATCTGCTTACATGGGCTTAAATTTGGTTCGGGCCCAGTTCGGGCTGGTTTGGACAAACCGGGTCATAAAAATCAATATATAAAATAATTTTTTTTAAATTAAAATAATTTAAATGGGTCAATTCACAACTTGGCCTGGTTTTTCTAGTTTGAACATCATCATGGCTAGGCTTCCCCTGGCATGGCTAATATACTAGTCAAGACACACTGTTACAACTTCTGTGCTAAAAGTCATGGTCATCTAGTGCTCCAAAACTCAACAATGGCTAAGGTCATTTCTACTAATAATAATATCATAAATTGTATAAATTCATTTTAAGTCTTTTAAATAACAAAACAAAAAAAATATTACCAAAAATTTAGGGGTTTTACATCCTACCCAACTTACAAGAATTTCGTCCTTGAAATTTAGGAATAATAGGGTAGATGGGGTTGAGGGGTAGAAGGAGTAGTTTAAGGCGAGGATATAGCCACATGACTAAAGTGATACCTTGGGTCCATTTCTCAAGTACAATGCATTGTCTCTATAAAATAAGTAAAATACCAGAACAATAAAGGGTTCAAGACGATGCTATTGAGTACGAATAAGAAGTTCATAGGCGACGAAAATAATTTAAAAGAGAATTGCCAAGGCTGTCGTGAATGAGACTCTAGGGCAAGTTTAACTATGTCTCCATCCACGTAGAATAATATATGAAGGCGAACCAAAGTGCAATAGGTTGATCAGACCATCATGCACCGGTTCTGATTAGACAATATGTTAGTGGGTACACCCAATAAAATATGTCATGATCAAGCTTGGTAAAAAAATAAGCTTACAAAACTGAGGCTATTTAGCAGCATAAGATAGTCAAAATATAAGTAAGGGAGAATGATGAAGGAAATTAAATAGTCCAGGATCTTTTAAAATCTAAGTTCCGCTCGAAGTTTGGGCCTGTGCAGTTGACTTGGTTGACTAGCTAAGTTAGGGTCCTCTCAGTTTATAGTATGAGTAAACTTATCGACATAGGTCACAAGGACAAAGGCTTTGTTGGGCCATGAGGTATTCTACCCAACTTACAAGAATTAAGCTAGTAGTGTGATGGGACAATGGGTCAAGCAATCAAGATAAAGCACAAATTTAAGCATTTAAGGAATTAAGTAGAACAAAATCACATATCGGGTCGAAAGAATTGAGTCGAGATTGAGTCCCTATTCGTGTACAATAACATAACGTAGCTGGATCATTATGTATTGATTGGGGCGGGGGAGTAGAAGTGGTTATGTATTCAATCCAGTAGATTACTCGTGTACAAACCTCTATAGATTACTCGTGTATAACATCGTGCCGTCTACATAACCATCTTGTGCTCTGAATCACTAGCACTGTTAGTTTCTCTATATATTGTAGCTATTTACTTACAGTCACTCTCTTTTATCATATTATTCTTCAGATCCTGTATCTTACTCTCTAGCATGTTTATATTTCCTAACCGATTATAATTTTGTTGAGATATACTGTACTCCGCTCCTATCCTGACTGGACCTGTTGATAAATTTTACAAATAGCCTGGAGGTTGCCTGCAGCCTAGAGGAGACAGTAGAGGTTACATAGATAGCTAAGGTTTTGTTTATAGTTTACTTTCAGTCATCTTGAGTTGTATTTATGGATTACTGTATTTGAGTTTTGAGATGTATTCTGAGTTTGTATCTTAGACACTTAGACTTCTATCTGTTGTATCTCTTTTCGATTTTATGTTTTATCTATCTTCCTTTATGCTCTACCTTAGATGTGATTGAGTTTATATTCGGCGATGTCACCCCCATTCGGGAGTATAACTGTTTAGTCTTATACTGTTAGATGCATTGAGACCTAGGACAGCGTTCTACCGCCGATACTGCGGCGTAGGCTGGGCGTTGTTACGTTCTCGTGCCCTAACTCTAGGGTGCGGGTCGTGACACATTTTTAGTAGTGGCCCATGCAGGTCGAGTTTATGTAGTGGTATTCGAACTTGAGTACCACTACAGCCTGCAGTAGGATTAGGATATATTTGAAGGTACTCAATCACAGTTAGGAACCCTTGAGAGATTCCTGGGACGACCCTTGAGAATCTTATGTTAACTTCGATTTAAAAACTCTCTTTTTCCTTGATTGTTTATCTTTATTTTCTGTTGTTAAATTTGATGGATTATTGTTGAATTTGGGTTTGTATTTATTGATTTTGATGGAAGATTGTTGAATTTTGAATATTGACGATTAGCTGTAGCATCCGAGTTTGTATTTATATGGTTGAAGGATTTGTTCATTTTTGAGTTTGATGTTCGTTGATAAATTTAATTTGATTTTGGGTATTCATTGTTGATTTAATTTAATTTTTGGCAAGATGAAATTGTATGGGCTAGGTCATCTATGTTATGGAATCTAGTCTTCTATAGTCACATTAGCCAGCATGGTGGGGACATATAGTCTGACTCTGGATATATTTCTTAGGTGTTGGAATTTAAGGTTTTCGCAGCCAAGCTAGCGGCACCGCAAAAATGTTAAATACCATGATTCTAGAGATATGTGCATAAGTCAAGGGCTCTGTGATTATCGTAGCCTTGCTTACTAGTATGACGAGGATTTAGAGTACCATGATTGTGGATAGACGCATATGATTATCAGATTGTACCTTAAATATTTTCGAACATGTTTTCTCTACTTTATTTCAATCCTTCAAAAAAAAAGGGAATTATTAATTGTTTTGTTTTGTTTTGCTTCTCATTATTTAGCTTAGGAGTAACTTTAGCTATTTTATAAACCTTTGTGTAACTTCTTCTATGAATTTCTTCTTAATACAATGAATCGATGATTTTGCTAGACTTTACCTTGGATTTGATATCTTAACTCTGGATTTCAAAATGGTTCCTTCTTTTAAACAGATAAGCAAAATAGATTTTATCGTTATTCCCTTCTTGCTATTATTTTTGTATTAAATAATAATAAATTGTCTTGAATACACCAATCACCTGTTTTGCAATATTGGTAGGAATCTAATGTGGTCTTGGTATAGAATCTGATTTTTATATTGGGACATGAAATATATATATATATATATATATATATAATATATAATATATATATATTATATATATATATATAATAATATATATAGTGGATACTTTCCTGACACTTATGCATGCTACACTTGATTTTCACCTATCTAAATAAATATTAATATGTCTTGATGTTAAATTTTCAAAACTCCAATATTTCTGGTTTTCTGCTTTTCCAGTTTAATTCGTAAGTTAAATATAAATTTCATGTTATTAGTTATGTTTACATCACTGCACATGTATGTCATACCTAGAGTTTCATTTTAAAAAAAAAATTTGTTGAGTTTTGTGTTTAATTTGTCAATCTGAGACTATGTGTATATTAACCCTTAATACTGGATTTTAAATGTTAGTTCAAATTGTTGTTTTAAATGTAATATTTAGAGCTGTGTACATTGTTTTGTAGGGATATAATGTTAGGTTTCATATTCTTACATGATAGGTTGTGATAAACATTGAGTTGGTTTTGATGTTCAAATTTCTCTAAAATCCTGAAAACTGAATATATGTTAAATTTTCACATTGATTTCAAATGTTCAATTTCAGATTTAACATGTAATATTGAACTGTATGCGTAGATAAATGTATGGATAGTATATTAGGGTTTCATTTCTATCATGTTAGGATGTATTGGGACCATTGAGATTGGTTGCGATATTCAAAACCCTAAAATCTGAAACTGTGTTATGTTAATATTGCACTGGTTTAAATGTTAGCATCTTTTCAGATTTTGTATGTAAATGCTGAACTAAAACAGGGTTTAACCTTTCAATACTAAGCTATAACCTGTACAAGGACACACACCCTAACTTAGTATACACTGTCATGTAACCTAACCCTTTTTCCCCTCTATGTTATGATTATATATCTAGATAGATATATATAGAGCTTAGGCATACATGTTATAATATATAAATACATAACTAAGTCTCTACCTTTTTTATATATATGGTTAGCCATGCAAGTTGTGATTAAATAGAATATTATTGTAGATTGTTAACCCATATGCCATGATTAGTGTAACTTGATAGTTATTGTTTGAAATCCAAATCCTCATATACACTTTCATGTATACACGTACACACACGCCTACTATCTAACCATATGAACACGTCCCCATACACACAATGCTAGCTTTTCCCCTCTAACGCTCTCTCTATATATATTGTGATTGGATTTTAATGCAAGTGATTTTCAATTCCTTAATTTTTGAATTTAATTTTTTGTACCTTTTTTAAATAATTGGTAGTTGCCTTCATTTTATTTTGATAATGACCAATTTTTATAGGATGGTAGACAGCCCTACACCTTGATGATTGTTGTTCCCTTACCTTCCCAATTAAGACACCCTAGATTGTTTGTGTGTTGATACCATAGTACTGTTTTGACCTAGAATGACCAGTGAACCTAGGTGAGACTTCCAACTGCTACGGTATGCCCTGACTTTTATACTATTCCTTCAAATTGCATGATTTAGATAAAAAAAAATTTAGACCTTAATTGTTGGAAATAGGGACGTCACTCCATTAGTATCAGTTGTAGATATATATGGGTTAGTCCTTGATGTGGGGATGTGTCTATAAACATGTAGCTTAAGATATTTAGGAGAGATTATAGTATCAGCCTTTAGGATGTACTAGTCTTTTGGTGAGTATAAATGTGTTATGAGAGATAGGGGCCTATATGTCTTAGTAATGCATCATTCCTATGGTAATAGAATGTATTAATAGATGGTTAATAGGAAGATAATAGTTTGAGCATACCTATAGCCTATGATCAGTTCCTTTTCATCCTTAGTTAAGACCACTTTAAAATAGGTCCAGTCCCTTGGATATAGGTTTCTAGTCCATATTTTATTGAAGTTCTATTACCGCCGTACAGCAGAGCAGTATTAGAGGTATTCCTAGATTGACACTATTTAGACGTCCGTTTATTATTCCAGTGTTAGGAAGTGTTACCTTAGATATTGGGTAGGTTAGAGGCTCTAGAAGGAGTACTATCGATCTTAATTTCGAGGACGAAATTTTTCTAAGGTGGGTAGAGTTGTAGCACCCAGTTTTCCAAATGAGGGTAATTTGAAATTTTGTGTTTAATATTATTTTAATAATGATATTTAATTTCATGATATAATTGTTGGTGATTTTAAATTATTTTAAATTATTTAAATCAATGACTTGTGGTTTTTGACGTTTTGCTAGTGAAATCCTAGAGACTGTTTGACCTAGAGCCTAACCATGTGATTATGATATTTAATGTCATTTTTGGCCTAAGAATATTTTTTTTTGCATTTGACCTCTTTGAATTATTTTGATATTATTTATTATTTATGATATTGTTTTGGGATTATTTGAGTCGGGTTCGAATTTCATATCAATCTGACTTGTAACGGGGACTCGGGGGTAGTTTGACTCTAGTGGGACCCACACACTAGTTAGGCATGGCCCACATGATATTAATTTAGTCCACAGGATAGAAATATTTTAGTTAGAGGTTAGACTAATTATTATGGATAAGGTTAGTGTGATTAGAGACTTTAGAATGACTAATTTAGCCCCAACCAATTAGCCCTTTCCTAATTCTCATAGAATATGTTAGTAGGGGCTTTTGGACTTTTTCTAATAGGACAAAACCACCTTTATGGCCAGCCACAATAAGGATAGGGTTGAGCCTCCCATTTGTCATTACCATCTATTTTTCTCTCTCTTGTTCTTTCCCAAATTCCTAGAGAGCAATCCCTAGCAATTTCTTCACCAAATCCTTCCATTTCACCACCAAATCTTCTTCTTTCCTTCTCCATTCTAGCCAAGGAGGAAGCTACCCAAGTTTGGGAGGATTCGGAGCTCGTTCGTGTCCTTTTGGAATCTCTACGTGTCGGTGTCGCTCCGGGAAGATTTTTCTTCGATTAGATCTACCGGGAGGTATAAATCCCTTCTCCTTTTTATTTCCTCATGCATATAGGTCTATTTTGAACCCATAGGAATGACCCCCATGGTTGTATCTCCATTTGTGTCCATTTTGTGTCCATTTGGAGTCATAGGAGTGTCCTTTGTGTTGTGGATGTGTTCATGTTACATATATAGATTTATATATATATATATATATTGTAATGAGAGTGTCTCTATATTTATATATGTAATAAATGGTTCATGATGATTATATAATCAAGTTTGTGAGTGTGGTTCCTCATATTATTATTGCTATTATTGTTGTGGATAATTAGGATATATTGTGTATTCTTTTGGCTCAACTACCCAAATCCGTCATGATTTTTCCACGTTTTTAATTTCAGCCCTAACTTAGAAATGTCATAACTTCTAGCTCAAAGCACGGTTTAATCTTTCATTTTTTTTAAAAGAAGCGTATTGAAGTTAGCTTTCCAAAACATATATTCATAGGCCTAATTCTTTCTGTAACTTTCTGGAGATTTATTTGAGTGTCAGCTGTACGAAAGACAAACGCGTTCTCGTGTTTTCGCGATTCCGGGAGTTTTCGGAAACGAAAACGCGATCCGTTTAAAGTTTCGGAAAGCTAACACATAGATCTATAACATACTTTAATCTTAGATTTTAAGTCATGCTGAGATGGTACAGTATTGATTATTAGTAGGAGTTACTATTCGACATATGTATTTTGTGCACCCTTGTGTGTAATATAATGTTCTATTTGATTTTAACCCATGTTAATGTATATATATTATGTAATTAAATAGAATGCAAGCATGAGTAAATATTTAAATAAATGATGTATGAGGTGTAAGTATCCTATCTAATGTATGCAAGTATAAGTATGGCTTGTAATGAATATGTAGGTTCCATAGTATGTAATGTATGGTGCATATAGTAGTGCAAAAGAATAAATGAATGCAAGCATGATATAATATAATAATAGATAATGTATGCAATATACAAGTTAATGAGATGTAATGTTCTATGTTAACACAAATCCTATATTACCTCATGTACCCCTTATACTATGTTGACACTATCACACTTGACACTTTGTTCACTTCACTTTGACACTCTTTGATATGTATACACTATGTATGCCCATTTAACCCTCACTTGCCCTTTGCCATGTTCACATACACACACATAGCCTCTTACATAAGTATTTATGAATACAGTTAACTTAGCTATGTATGTATATTATATATATGTTAGCATATTGTGTTGTAATATCTAAGTTTATATAAGCATTTGAAATGCCATGATTATAGACCTAATGTTGAATACCAATATATGCATGTGTATATATGTGTAGGCATATATAGCTTAAAGTAATAGATTACCTAGTGTATATCCAATGTGAATTCTTGCCTATTTGAGTATTGAATAATTGCATGCTATATAGAGTTGGGTGTATATTGGCTTGTATAGCCTTGTATTGATGTGTGCTTGCTAGGATAGTCTTGGTTAGGCCTAGTAAGACTTGCTGGGTTAGGACATGACCTAGTTTGACCTAGTTTGACTATACAGTTGACCAGAGTTGACTAAGGGTTGACTTTGGCCTAGTTTGACCTAGATTCATGTAGAATGCATTGTAGTGCTTTATATTACCCTTCTGGACATGTCGTGACTTGTGCTGTTCTAATAGGAGCCAGACACCTCTCCTTGGACAATATCTTTACCTTGGACATTCAGATATCAGGCGAGTACATTCTCTGATCATTTCATATCTTGTTTAGGATTATATTCCTTCTTTAGATTACTTTACATGATGCTGACATATTGGAAACATGGATTAGTACTATATGGATCTGGTTGTGCGATGTTATCCCCTTAGCGGATACATCGGATATTCGTGTTCGTGTACTTTATCGGAAACATCGTGTACTCCTTGTATTTGTTACATTCGTGTACGAAACGTGTGAATCGTGTATAATCATGTTTTCACATGACCTTCGTGTACAATAACAAACGTAGCTGGATCATTATGTAGATTGGGGCGGGGGAGTAGAAGTGGTTATGTATTCAACCCAATAGATTACTCGTGTACAAACCTCTGTAGATTACTCGTGTATAACATCGTGCCGTCTACATAACCATCTTGTGCTCTGAATCACTAGCACTGTTAGTTCTCTATATTTGTAGCTATTTACTTACAGTCTCTCTCTTTTATCATATTATTCTTCAGATCCTGTATCTTACTCTCTAGCATATTTATATTTCCTAATCGTTATGATTTTGTTGAGATGTACTGTACTCGCTCCTGTCCTGACTGGACCTGTTGATAAATTTTACAGATAGCCTGGAGGTTGCTTGCAGCCTAGAGGAGACAGTAGAGGTTGCATAGATAGCTAGGGTTTTTGTTTATAGTTTATTTTCAGTCATCTTGAGTTGTATTTATGGATTACTGTATTTGAGTTTTGAGATGTATTCTGAGTTTGTATCTTAGACACTTAGACTTCTATCTGTTGTATCTTTTCGATTTCATGTTTTATCTATCTTCCTTTATGCTCTACCTTAGATGTGATTGAGTTTACATTCGGCTATGTCACCCCCATTCGGGGAGTATAAACTGTTTAGTCTTATACTGTTAGATGCATTGAGACCTAGGACAGCGTTCTACCGCCGACACTGCGGCGTAGTGGGCGTTGTTACGTTCTCGTGTCCTAACTCTAGGGTGCGGGTCGTGACAGCTGGCGGCTACAAAATGTAGATTCTAGGAAAATAGTTGTTCTAAAGAAATATTGGGGAATGTCTAATATTTATAGGATAGTGTAGAAAGCCATAATGCAGAACTGTAAATATTATAGTGTAGAAACTTATTGGAAAACAAACAACCTTAACGCTAACCACTAACCATTAGTTAATAGTTATCACTAGCTAATTACAATTATTAGTTAATAAATATATATTCATTTATGAACCATATTTCGACAATCATTTCCTTTACGTAAAATCAAATATTTATAACTTATATAAATTCAGGAAAATGTCAAGAAATTATTTAGCATAAAATCTCACAAAATAGTTTCATATAACCGATGCTCCAAATTTGTGAACTTAGTACTTATAGTACGTCACGATTTCGAAAATATACTTTTATAGGGAAATTCAATTTCAAATATATTATAAAGATTTAGAAAAATAGAATTTTAAAGAAGAAGAAAAAAATATAGTCAAAATTTTAGAATCCAGTTCAAGGGGGTTACAAATCTACCCTTCTTAAAAAGTTTGTCCTTGAAATTTAAGGTGGCAAGGGAAATCGAAACATGATTAAAAGCTTAATTAATAACTTAGGCACGATCAAGAAACATAACTTGGCACGATCAAGATAATAAATTTCAAAATTGTTTATGCAAGACTTGTGATTTGGCACGATAAAATCGAAGTATGGACAATACTATATAGACATGGTTTAGAAATAACTCAAGTCATTTAGGCACAATCTTAATCACTGCTAGGAGGATCGAGAATAGTATTGAAATTCAAGTACGCAATGATCAGATGAAAACCAGCCTTTAGGTCGCATAGGCACGAACAAGATTAAGACTTAGTTATGACCAAAAATTAAATTTGGCATGATCAGATTCGAAGTCACATTCTTATAGGCACGATTTAGAAATAAATTCAAGTCATTTAAGTGCGAAGTCACGATTAGGAGAATCAAAAGATTTAGCTATGATCAGGTTAGAATCAGATCTAAGTATAAAGTAATTGATAAGATCTACGCTCGATAAAGTAAGATGCAAGTTGTTAAGCACGATCAATTTCAAATCAAGGCTCTAACGTGCTTGGAATGATTCGAAATCACTTAGGCATGGTCTAGGATAGAGCTACGAGAAATAATTAAACCTAGGCATGATTTGGAATGAAACCTGAGCATGGTGACTAGAGAATCAAAATTTTAGGTACGAAAAAATTATTAAAACACGATCAAATTAAGTTTGACACGACTAAGTTCAGATAGTCGTGATCAAGGATCAAAAATTCCAGGCACGATTC
This sequence comes from Iris pallida, assembly GCA_029216955.1. Taxonomy (NCBI): domain Eukaryota; kingdom Viridiplantae; phylum Streptophyta; class Magnoliopsida; order Asparagales; family Iridaceae; genus Iris; species Iris pallida. The sequence goes on along the minus strand of JANAVB010032219.1, from coordinate 22,319,772 downwards.
AAGGATAAAATTAATGTGTATAGTAACGATCGTAAAAATCACGATCGTTGGAATCTGAATCGTTTAGTCGTGCCGGGCATATAGGCGCGACCAAATATGAAATTCAGGTATAATATAGAGTAGAATAATTCTAAATCATGGTTAAATGGAACTTAGTCAATATCAAGAGTTAAATCAAGTTTTATGCACGGGCGATAATCACATTGAAATCAAAACATGATTAGAATTAAATTGACACGATCAAGATCAAGTCAGGCCAAATCTTGATTAAAACAATATTTAGGTATGATGAATTAAAATCGAAGTCTAGGCACGATAAATAAGGATTGAAATCCAAGTCACGGTCGAATTTTTTTCTAAATCGTTTATATTTAAGAATCAAGAAGGTCGGTGTGAGATGAAAGATGACCAAAATCGATGGGTCACGATCAAGGGGATCAAATTTAGCATCTTGAAATTTAAGGAATGATTTAAGGATAGAGAAATCAATCTCTCCTATAAGGATAGAAAATCAAAATATACGATTTGCAGGAAGAAGTCAAAGTACTCATCTCACTCTGCTTCGACACTACCAAGATTATCCAAAGTCCACTAAACTAATACCAAAACCATGATCTTCATTCACAAAAATTAGACCCTTATATGACTACTATCAAAAAATTTAATCTTCAGTCATGAAGATTGAACCCTTCTATAAATACTACAGGGTTGACCTTTATTCCGAAGGCACTACCCATGAAGCATACTCTTGTTAGAACTCCTCAAAAAAAATTGTTTTGCAATCCACTATCAACTTAATCATATTGAAACTAAAGTTCCTCCACCTTATTCTAAATTGCATCCGAAATTTCCGAATCCGGGTTTCTAAAAATCTTAAGCTTGTTCAAATCACACCTTTGCACTGCTCAAATCTAACGTCACGCTACCATGTATATAAAAAAATTCATTATTTTAAATATCAACCTTCATATTTCCTTCAACTTTTATACCTTCAGACAGTATCCTTCTAAAATTTAGTATTCTTACAAAATCTCTAAATTCTTTTCCTATTATTCAAAAATTCATTGTTCCACCATGTTTGTTTCTTTAGTCACTCTTCTACTAGTCTTTTATTCAATTTGCGTCTTCACCGCATGCAGTCATAATCTATTTTTTCTATTATTTAAATTCCAATTTTAGTATCATAGCCTTAATTTGAATATGAAATACCTCAAGAATCAGTAACCTAAAAATATCAAAGTTCTCAAAATCAAATCGATCTCGAATATCCTCATCAGTTCAAAAAAATACATCTACGAAAGATTACAGCTCTCACCATCAATAATGTTCTACTGTTCTTCTTACTCGGAATCCTCCTACGTTCTTTCCAAAGTAATCCATTCCTCTTACCATACTAATGTTAACTCTATATCATCAGGGTTTTCTAATAATGGTCATAGTAATCTACCTTTGAAATATCCTTTGTCTTATTCAAGCAACCTCAATTATTGTTCAAATCAATTAACTTTGTTGACAACCAGGTAGGAATCACATTCCATATGTAACCGTTTCTTAAAATTTTATGTGTCAATAACTTATCCAAGTTGCATGACTCCCTGGTCTTATCAAATCCTCTAACTAAATTGTAAACCCTAAGCATCCCAAATCCAATTCTCAGTCATCACTCATGCAAAGTCATTCTAATTCTTCTACTACATTTGTCTTGGTAATTCCTTGAAATTTTGGAAATTCTATCCCTGTATAATAGTCGCATCTCTTGCCACCTTCTTGACCACTCAAGCAAGAAAGATAATCGAATGACCTCTTCGATATCTCTTACCACTATAAAATTATATAAAATGCTTCTTTAACATTTTCCTTGTCGTAAGTCCATTCAACACTATCCTCTAATCCTTTAAAATTATAATCCACGTCTACTAGAAATTCTTAACCTGATTATGTAATCCTTCCTTTGTTCCTCCGCATTTCTTTGTTATATTCCGTTTATTTTCTCAACCTATTCAACAAACTCTCAAGTCCCAAATAATTATCTAGGTCAAATTCTAGTTTTTTGAATATAACCAAAAATAATTTTCAAACTTCTTGTGTAAGATTCACTAATCATTCTCTCCTTTGAACCCAAATAGTTACAAATCCATCTTCTACTCTCACTCTCGCGTTCATTCTAGAGTCCATAAAACTCATCTTCATGCAAGAATTGGATTCGACAACGGATAGATATTCAAAAATCAGGATGAGCAAAAGTAGGTAAAATTACTCAATAGAGTTATCGAAGCGAGATTCTCAGGGGTTCCATGGAATCTATCAAGGTCCTAATATGTGATTGAGTACCAAAACTCCTAGAATATTATATTTCAAATGCAAATCCTAGGGTAGGCTCGCAGTAGTACGGCTACGCCTAAGTACTACCATGACTTTGCATTTAGTCGCGAAGACAGATCTGTATTGGCCACCACAAAATGTGTCACGACCCACACCCGCATATTCGGGCACAAGTACATGGGCCACGCCCTGCCTACGCCATAGTATCGACGGTGAAGCGCTGTCGAGTACCCATCAATTATCTCAACATCTAAATATCTATAATAACAATATATACTCCAATCACCTGTGACTAAGGAAGATATGAATAAGAAAGATGGTAATAACATTGAATCAATCCATAGTCTACAATGATCATAAATGACAAGTATGTATCGGAAATCCGATAATGAAACACGATCTAAATAAAGAAGTAATGGTCTAGAGCTCCCAGAAGACAGCTCACGGTAAATAGAATATCAGGATCTCTCTCAGCTAGCATCTTCATGTAGTCCAAGAATCTGAGGCATAACAACTCCTAAAAATGTTGGTTAACAGTCAGGATTGGAGCAAAGTACATAGACTAACAGCGGTTCCATTTAAATTGACAAAAACTATAAATAACAAAAAGCAATGAAATACATGGTGGATAAGTAGAACTGAACAGTAAAGCAGAAGAATCATGTGAGCATGTCATGTAATAATGTACTGTAAGTAATCATGGGTACATGTAACAGAAGTGATAAATCTGGAATAGAACATATAGTACTACTAAACAGTGCCTTGAGATATTAGTTTATTATGTGATCGGCTTAGGACTAGGATCAGGCTATGCATATGATCGGATATGCACAAGAACAAGCACAGGTAAACCTAGAGATCAGGCCGGCCATACATGGAAGCTATGCACAAGTACAAGTAAAGTCAGGCTACACCCTACGTGTGGCGAGGGAGCTATGCACAAGTAAGTAGGAGTATGATCACATAATCTCCTAATATCTCCCCATCTTTCGACTAGTATAATGGATCCAACCATAGTACGTTACGACGCGGGATTCTCTAAGAGGGTAGCAAATCCCCTTAGGAATTGGTGTCTATACAAGTACAAGGACAATAGTCAAGAACGAGACATGTACCAGTATACTAGGATAACCAGAAGTAACATCTCATGACGAGATCCAACCTATACCAATCCGTGTACTCTCGTGCTAGAAATCAAGCATAACACTACAAACTGAAATCATAGAGGCTATCAAGATAATAAAAACTATCAGAGGGTGTACTCGCCTCAATTTGTCAGAGTCGACATGCTCGACACGAACGTATCAACACAGAATAGGTAACGATACTAAGCTCCACAAGATGCTCCCAAACGACGGCACAGATGGTCCCATTGAGTCCAGAATAGTCCAAATAGTCTAGTTTGGTATATAGAAGCCCAAAATCAGAGTTCGGTACGATATTTAATCAAGAAATAGAAAATGACTATAATAGTCGTGATCAGCGATTTGATCAATAAAAGAAATTAATCAGGAGGTTAGTCCTACGACTCAAAATATATATAGTATTTTATTTGATAATATTGCGACCATTAAAATATATTATTTAGTCACTTAGAAAGTATATGTAACTGCCTATAAATTATTGGAACAATATCCTAATAATATCATAAATACTCGTAGGTATACAAATTCATTTGAAAGTACTTGTTTATAACTCTTATTTACACAATGATTCGTATAATTTTGTATTTCAAAAGTATTTATGCATATATAAGCCCGTCGAAATATAATATCCAAATTAGATTATTATTAAAAATATATATATATGTATATAAAAGCTAATTATATGGTCCAATGCCCAAATTAACAAATAAGCACCATATAGACTCAAAACCCATGGCCCAAGCTCATTTGCAATGGTCCAATAATTTATCAAATATGAAAACCCAAAGTAATAATTTTAACTATTTTGAGGCCCAAGATTAAAACATTACCCACAACCCACATTCAAAAGAAATCCTAATCCTTCTGTTAAAAAAAATACTAAATAATAATACCCATATCAAATTTTTCTTTCTTTTTATTTTAAAAGAACAGCTACTGAATTGGTCTTGGCCCAACAAAACCCTAACAGCCCAAAGTACCATATGACCCTAGCCTAAACAATGATCATTAATAATAGGGATAATTTAGCAAATGCCCCTATTCTAAATGTTGAAATTAGCATATACCCCACTATTTTATTTATCTAACAAATACCCCCATTTTTGATATAAAATAATAAAAATTTAAGATATACCCCCACTCTTTTACATAGGAGTGGGGGTATTTGCTAAATAAAATAAATAGTGGGGGTATATGCTAGTTTTAACATTTGGAATGGGGTATTTGCTAAATTATCCCTTAATTAATAAGCAAAAAATTAATTAATCATAATACTAATTAACTATGCAATACAAATATGGAGGATTCTCGTATGA
>JANAVB010032219.1:22205034-22261706 GCA_029216955.1 Iris pallida | reverse complement strand
AGTTTGATTAGTTAGCAATTTGGGCTAGTGAGCTGTCATTATTAGAATTAATCTATTCTTGCCTTATTCTAGGTGGAGACATTGTTTGCAAGGACAAAGGCAAGCATATTCTATGGCTTGATTCATTTCTTCTATGTGACTTGTATTCATGTTGGACACGTTTATACACGATTGATCATGTGCTTCTATTTTTGGTACTTATTATTTTCTTGATCTCGTACTTGTATCATGGTGAGGGGAAATACTACGGATATGTGACCAAAGTCCAACTTAGAAATTTATGTTGATAGCTTAATCGCACACCTATGTACGTGTGATTAAGCCGTACCATATACTTGTTCTTATTTATGATCTTTACCCAGTCGGTCACATATTCGTATGTATTTTGAATCACATGTCATGATCTTCTTGTTTCAAGTTTCAGTAGATTATGCATCTCAGGTGATTCAGGTTAGTCATGTTCATTGCATCTTTACTTGTGCATATGTTGTATTTGTCTCACTATTGTAGGTTGTACTTTGTCCCTTTCCTGACTGGATAGTTGACATATTAGACCAGGACAAGAGGATAGCGCTAGAATGGATGACGACTCCTAGAAGATGCTAGAAGACCAGAAGCAGATATTTTGATGTATTAGATAGTTTCCATGAGACTAATGTATTTTCTTTTGGATCTAGTACCGAATTTGTCTCCGAAGATTGGGCATGTATGATGTACTAAAAGATATAATGATCTGTGATCATGTGAGTGTGTGCTGGATTGTTTTCGTTTACTAGTTCTGTGATTGAACTTAGGATTGATATCACGATATTGGAGTTTTTCTGAGGTTAAATACAGCTTACTATGTTGTGTCCACAATATAGGCTGGGCGTGTCCGACTCGTATCCAAAAATCTGAGAGTGGGTCATTACAACAATACTAGGTCCTCAAAATAATATACAAGTCCTCGGTTAGAAACGATAAAAAATAAAATATGATATGAGCAAAAATAGTTAGTTGGATATTTCTCTCGTAGATAAAGTTGATTTATTTAGATCTAGGAAAATATTATAGTGTAAACTTGAAATAACACTCTATCTAGTCTTATTCTAGTGATCTCTAATCGTTCAATCATTCAACACAACCTAAGTCACTACCACAATCACAAACAATTTCCTATATAATGATGTAATTTAAAAGAACACATTTGGGTGAAATTCATCCTATTTATCCTGCAATAATCACGTGATCAGGGATCAGGTGGTGTTTTGGTGTCACGGTGCTTAGAATACAGCCCCTCATATTATGTGAGTAAAATACTTATAAATTATAAACTCTTAAATTCCTGTTTTAATTCAAGAATTTTTGGAATCTGAAATCTCTTTTGGTGAGGTAAGCCTCACCCCCAACATCGTATGGCCTTACGATGCGAAAAACTCTTACTGATCAGATTTTATTGTTGTAATATTGCTAAAATTTCGGGGGGTGATCCAATTGTTCTCTTCCACCTAATGCACTAACCAAATATATTAGCTTTGTTCTGTATTTTAACCCAAATCTTAATATGTCAATATATATTTTCTTCAAAATTTCAAGAATAAAGTAAGCATCGCTTTCAAGCGTACATTCTATCCTATTTGAATGATAAACGGAAAATACAAGTTTAGGAAGAAGTTTCTTCCAATTATACAGAGCAAAAAACATTAAAACTTAAATTGAGTTTCTCTTGCGTTACTGGTGTCCATGTCCTACGTGTCCCAGACTCTTACTATTCGCCCCCTACACATTTTTATTTAAGGGTTATCGGGAGCTCGTCACTAACTAAACTATTGTATCCTAAAATTAGGTTTTAGTATAACAATATTTTTTGGATATCTAAAACATGGATAACTCCCAAATTTATTAGAAATTTTGTCAAAGTCTCCTTTGTATTTTGAGCACCAAAAAATTTACAATTTATATACGAAACCCGAAGCAACCCTCCGCAACATTTATCCGGGTACGTCGACCCCTTCGATGGAACATCTCAGCACCGGAATCACACGCAGGTTATATATATAGGCAAAATAAAATTCTTGAGAGGATATTCTTCTTACCTTGGTAATTAGCTATGTATATCTTACCTATGCATTAATGGCTATTCTTTTGTATCAAAGCATGACAATGAAATCGTTAGAAACATAACAATTCTATTTCCAAGTGATGACAATTTTTTTATACCTTAGCAAGCAAGCTATTCTTCTTAACTACTGCAATTTTCAAATACTACATCAAGTTCAAAGAATCACAATTTGTTAGAAGCATTACTATAACTAAATCTGAGTTATAAATTTACATAGTATACTGTATTTGTGAGATTGTATATTGTATATATGTATAGCTAGATATCGATATAGGAACATACGCGACTGATTATCGATATAGGAACATACACGACTAATTAGGGTTTGTTTAGTGAAAATTATGAGCATGTTAGAGGATTCGTTGCTTAGTGAAAACTATAAATTAAGCTTCTTCTAAGTAATGTATTTCTACATAATTTACGTCTTAAATTTTTGTTAGTTATTTATTTTATAAAAAAATTCTAAATAATCTTTATATATATATATTATATATATATATATATATATATAGAGAGAGAGAGAGAGAGGGATCATAAAAAAATGGACTATGGTAGCTATCAATAACATTTTTTTCATACTCTCTTGCAAAACACCAACAGATCTAAAACTATATAACTATCAAGCAATAAAACAATTATGATACTTATTCTTGCATCGTAGTGTCCGTACTGTGTCTTAATACACCAATTTCATATCATGCTAAATTCTTTAGCAATATCTAATCATGCCTCTATAACAGTGTTATGAAAAAAAAAAATTGACTAACAAACCTTATTAGCAATTACTATTAATTCACTTGTGTCCTCATAACCATTTTGTGTCCTAACCAATATTCTAAATTCCTATTCCCTAGTTTTATTTATTTTACCAAACATTTATAAAAATTTAAAATTTAGGATTGAACCATAATAGAAATTAAAACTTAAAAATGGAAATTAGGGCAATTAAGTTGAGGACTTGCCTACATTTTAAGAAAACCTAGAATTCTCTTTCCCAAATCAGGTGGATTCTTGTTTTCTCTATTGTTTTCCCCTATTTCAGATATTTGGAATATTAAAAATCAGACCTAAATTGAAATTTTTAAGAAAAATAGGAAAAAGGAAGTGTTATACCTAGAATTTTGAGAATGGAGAAGAAGGGGATGGAGGTCTACGTCGGAGGAAGGTCGGTCGGTCGACGGTCAGGCACGGACGTATGCAGTGGCTATAGGTACGCGTTGGAGGGATATGGAGAGAAGAGGTGGTGATGGTGTTGAAGATGGTTTTTTTTAAATGAAGGGAAGGTGAAGATGAAGAAGCTGTTGTTGGGGAGGGGTTGTGTTGTGGTTGGAGTGATAAGGGTTTAAGTAAATAGAATGTAATAATGGTTTATAAGTACGGGAACTTACAAATGAAAGAGAGGATGACAACATTTGTTCTACTGCTATTGAATCATATTATGGAGAGGGTTCGGGGGAGAGAGGAGGCGGTGCCTCTCTCCCGACCAATCATTATTTATTTATTTTTGAAAAGATCCTTTGAATGTTGGGTAATTACATAAGTCCTTTTTTTAGAAACATATTTTTATGGAGAATAGGGTTTTATATAGCGTAAATTATTATAAATTTACCGGCTCAAATATATATGTATTTATATTTATATCTATGAGATCGGTCCCATTTTCGGATAATGTATTTTTGATAGGCAGTTCTGACACTTACCTTCCTTAGAAAAATTACGTCCTCAAAATTTAAATTTAAATAATAAAATATATGAATCTAGAACATAGCCAACCTTGACTAGTAAACAAATACGAATGTAGGCTTTGCATATCCTCTTCTTTCTCCAAATAGAAAAAAATTCATATGAATCTTGATTCCATTTTACTTGGTTGAAAGTGATCTGATTCTTGTGCACCTTCCTTTGTGATCCAAAAATTCTTACTGGTTGTTGCTTGATAAGCAGCATTAATCTGACCATGATTTCCAATATCACCCAAAATTTTAATTTTCTATATGGCACATATAATTGATTTCCAATCTTTAAATAATCATCCCAAGTGTTTTCTTAATCCAGTTTAAAATCATGGTTATGTTTTCTTATCAAAGAATCATCCAAGCATAGCTAAATCAGAAAGGTCTATGCTGAAATACTTGGTAAAATAAACTTCTCCTTGAACGAAATCCATGTCAGCTGATGTCGGGGTTAATCAATCCATTTTAAAATATGAAAACTAGTAGTATTCATTACAACTCTACTTCCAAATTTGATCGGATATTGACAAATTTCTATTATGCCATTATAGGAATTTCTTAATGTCTTGGATAAAGAATGAGATGTAAGGGTAGATACTATAAATATATGGCTTTTAGATCAAATAATACTAATGTTGGGAAAAAATAAATATAGTACCTCTTACAACTTCCTCCGTGGGTCCTGCTTCATCGTTATCCATGATAAATACTTGTCCGGACCTTTTCTTCTTTGTATTTTGTGTTTGGTGAAAATTATAATTCTGAGAGGACAGTGGTGGCTATACGGAGATCCAGATAGCATAGTAGCTCGGAGAGTTTGTGTTGCTTGAATCATAGGCCTAGGATTATTTCCTTGCAATATAGGCCTTATATTATTCCCTTGGGTCATTGGTTGTGGATTCTGTTATGGAACTTGCAATATTGGTCTTGGAAACTGGGAATATTAATAAGCTTGGTAACTAGGTGATCCACATCTAAAACATAGCCGAAGAAATTTTTTGTATTTGATCTTAGTATGTCCTGGCTTTGAACAAAATCTACAAATACTTATCTCTCTAGGTAAGTCTTTTGAGGACGTTTAGATGGTCCCTGGCAATGATTCTTCAAAAATAAGGTTCCTACTTCCAAGGCCCTTTTCTGAGTTCCATATTGGGATTATTGTTCTTCTTTCAACATTCTCTCCTGGTTCCGTGTAGGTTCCGTCATTTCCGAATGGCATAGATACAGTGCTACCCTACTTTTCAATTTATTATCCAGTCCTTCGCGAAATCTAGATAACTTTGTTTCTTCATCAGTCACCATATAGGGAGCAAAGCGACTCAATCTAGTAAATTTTGTTGTATATTCATCCACTGTTAGTTTTTCCTACTTAAGGTGGATGAACTGTTATTCTAGCTCCATTCTAGCTGATTTAGGAAAGAACCATTCTTCAAACTTTCTTTTAAATTCTTTCCATGATATTATTTCATTAGATTCTTCAGGGTGTTCTGCACTCCACCAATGTTCAGCCACATCTTCCAGCTGGATGCGGAATATGGATACCATATTTTATGACTATTTTTTACCACTTTTAATAGTCCTTCTATAGTTCTTATCCATTGTCATGCTTCCATCGGACTCTCCGTTCTACGAAATTTTGATGGCCTAAGATTTCTAAAATATGCTATTGTCCCATCCTTAGAATTTGTGGATGTTCGTATATGCTCTAGTACTATATCATTTGTGGCTTGGGCCGTAATTGCATATTGGTTGTTGGATTCCAAAACTTGTTGGAATAGTTGGTACATATCCGAAATGGATTGTTCGGACTGACCTTGAGAAGATGAAGTGTAGGACTGGTCTAAATTAGCCATTTCCTAAAAATTTTAATATACCAATTCCTCAAGATCAATTTGAAATTGATATACAAAATTATTCATGTTCAAGGACGAGAAAAGATTTTTTTGTAATTCATAGGATGATTGAATAAGCAAATATTTGTAAGAAGTACAAAAGACAAAGCTGAAGAACATACATATTTCATTCACTATAGTCAAAAGATGATACAAATATGCAGTCGAGGTCACTAGATATTACACACACATACTATTTACATTCCTACCACTACTTACACCCCAGCCACTATTTACATCTGTTGCTTTACAAAATGAAGTACAACAGACAAAATACCCTCCTTATTTATAATGGAGACTTACTAGCCCTAGGTATTTACACAACCTTCCTTAGAGACATAACTTCTAGATAAACATCCGACTAATCCCGATGATAGTTGCCTCAGGATGAAGCTCCTGCCATTCTTATATAGTACCATCATAATCATCCCTATTTGAGTCAAAATTTGCAGGTGGCTGAGCCTTGATAAGTATGTAATAGTTCATCTGGTTAAAGTATACTTTTTTCCATCTGCTAATCTGAGACTACTGGATAGTTAACCTTATAATGTGCCCCATAAACCATCATCATCTGTCTTGGAGCTAATTGCCATATCTTTTTCACAAAGCGGTAATACCCATTAAGGCTTTGTATGTTATTCCCCAAAATTGCATTAGGCATAAAATGAGGCATGATCTACATCTAAGAAATTTTAAATCAGTAACCCCAAATATATCTCAATACAACTATGAATGCGAAAATAACAGTCTTTTATTCTTAGGTACAAGTGTGACTAGAAATAATTCAAAAAAATATAGACCATGTAAACTATTCTTAATAATCATTCCTCCATTATATGTATCTATGTATTATGTTCCTCTTTCGATATTGCTTCACCTTTCCATCCTTAGGTTACTTCCAGGCTTCCTAAGAACATAACTGAGGGTCTAAGCTTAACCTATATAGGCTTCTAAAAGCTGGGCATGCATCCTATCCCAGGCTCTTTATTTTTTGAGACCTGTATGGGCCACCATTAAAAGCCATGTCATGCCCCGTTCCCAGAATACGGTGAGTCGGGTACGTAACAATATCTCCAGGCTACGCACTATACGAATACATCTATACCTGTATCAGTGATTATCGCCTGTAATTATTCTAGGATAGAAATACAGGTAAAATACTAAACACGCTTCCATTTTCCACAAACTATAACTATTATACATAGACTATTTTCTAAGTATAACTTATACCAGTCATTACAACAAAACCATTAATTTACATATGTTGACAGCAACAAAATGTTATTGTGGTATCATTGCACTGTTGATGATCATTCAACTTCATCTATGTTGTACAAAGGTAACATCTCTTTTGGAGCTTCATTCCCTAGTGAACAATACTATATCGTTAAAACGACATGCAAGTTCTTAGTCAAGAACGATAAAAAAAATATGATATGAGGAAAAGAGTAGTTGGATATTTCTCTCTTAGATAAAAGTTGTTTTATTTAGATTCTAGAAAAAATATTATAGTGTAAACTTAAAAAACACTATGTCTAGTTCCTATTATAGTGATCTCTAAGTGTTCAATCAATCAACACAACCTAAGTCACTACCACAATCACAAACAATTTCCTATATAATGATGCAATTTTGGATAACACATTTGGGTCACATTCATCCTATTTTTTGGCAATAATCTTGTGACCAGGGATCAGGGGGTGTCTCGGTGGCACGGTGCTTAGAATCGGACCCCTCACATTATTTGAGTAAAATACTTGTAATCTATAAACTCTTAAATTCTTGTTTTGATTCAAGAATTTCTAGAATCCAAAATTTCTCTTGGTAAGCTAAGCCTCACCCCCAATATCGTATGGCCTTACGATATGAAAAAATCTTACCGATCAATTTTTATTTTTATTATATTATACAAATTTTGGGGGTGATCCAATTGTTCTCTCTCACCCAATGCACTAACCTAAACTACAAACATTCCTATTCTATTATCTTATATTATCTCTGTTCTATATTTCATCCCAAATCTTAATATGTCAATATTTTTTTCAAAATTTCAAGAATCAAGTAAACATTTATTCTATCCCAATTTGGGATAATCATGAAATATGATAAATACAAGTTTAGGAAGAACTTTCTTCTTATTATACAGAGCAAAAAACATTAAAACTTAAATTGAGTTTCTCTTGCGTGACTGGTGTCAATGTCCTACGCGTCCTAGACTCTTACTATTTGTCCCCTATGAATTTTTATTTAAGGGTTATCGGGAGCTCGTCACTAACTAAAATATTGTATCCTAAAATTATGGTTCAGTATAACGATGTTTTCTGGATATCGAAAACTTGGATAACTCCTAAATTTATTAGAAATTTCGGCAGAGTCTACTTTGTATTTTGAGCTCCAAAAATTTTATAGTTTATATACGAGATCCAAAGCAACCCTCCGTAACATTTACCCGGGTACGCCGACCCCTTCAGTGGAACATCTCAACACCGAAATCACATGCAGGTTATATATATATATATATATATATATATATATATATATATATATATATATATATATATATATATGTGTGTGTGTGTGTGTGTGTGTGTGCAAAATAAACTTCTTAAGAAGATATTTTTCTTACCTTGGTAATTAGCTATGTATATCTTACCTATGCAATTAATGGCTATTCTTTTGTATCAAAGCAAGACAATGAAATCGTTAGAAACATAACAGTTCTAGTTCCATGTTATATATATCTCTGTGTGTGTGTGTCTGCAAAATAAAATTCTTGAGAAGATATTCTTCTTACCTTGGTAATTAGCTATGTATATCTTAACTATACAATTAATGGCTATTATTTTGTATCAAAGCAAGACAATGAAATCGTTAGAAACATAACAGTTCTAGTTTCATGTAATGCCAATTTCATTCATAGCTTAGCAAGCAAGCTATTCTTCTTAACTACGGCAATTATAAAATACTACGTCAAGTTCAAAGAATCACAATTTGTTAGAAGCATTACTATAACTAAATCCAAGTTCTAAATTTACATAATATACTATATTTGTGAGTTGTATATTGTACATATGTATATCTAGCTATCGATATAGGAACATACGCGACTGATTATCGATATAGGAACATACACGACTGATTAGGCTTTGTTTAGTGAAAATTATGTGCATGTTAGTGGATTCATTGCTTAGTGAAAAATATAAATTAAGCTTCATCTAAGTAATGTATTTCTATAGAATTGACTTCTTTAATTTTCTTTAGTTATTTATTTATTAAGAGAATTCTAAATAATCTTTATATATAAAGAGAGAGAGAGAGAGAGAGAGGGATCATAAAGAAAATGGACTATTAGGTAGCTATCAACAATAATTTTTTCATACTCTCTTACAAAACACCAACAGATCTAAAACTATATAACTATCGAGCAATAAAATAATTATGATACTTATTCTTGCACCATAGTGTCCGTACCGTGTCTTAATATACCAATTTCATATCATGCTAAATTCTTTAGCAATATCTAATCATGCCTCTATAACAGTGTTATAAAAAAAATCAACTAACGAACCTTATTAGCAATTACTATTAATTCGCTTGTGTCCTCATAACCATTTTGTGTCCTAGCCAATATTCTAAATTCCTATACCCTAGTTTTATTTCTTTTACCAAACATGTATAAAAATTTAAAATTCAAGATTGAACCATAATACGAATTAAAATTTAAAATAGAAATTAGGGCAATTAAGTTGAGGACTTGCCTTTGTTTTGAGCAAAACCTAGAATTATCTTTCCCAAATCAAGTGGATTCTTGTTTTCTCTATGTTCTTCCCCTATTCCAGAAATTTGGAATATTAAAAATCAGACCTAAATTTAAATTTAGAAGAAAAATAGGAAAAAGGAAGTGTTATACCTAGATTTTGAGATTGGAGAAGAAGAGGATGGAGGTCAGCGTCGAAGGAAGGCCGGCTGGTCGACGGTTAAACACGCGATGGGTGCAGCGGCTGCGAGAATGCGTTGGAGGTATATGGAGAGAAGAGGTGGTGATGGTGTTGAAGATGGTTTTTTTAAAGGAAGGGAAGGTGAAGATGAAGATGCTACTGTTGGGGAGGGTTGTGTTATGGTTGGAGAGAGATAAGGATTTAAGTAAATAGAATGTGATGATGGTTTAGAAGTATGGAAACTTGGAAATGAAAGAAAGGATGACAACATCTATTCTACTGCCGCTTAATCATATTATGGATAGGGTTCGGGAGAGAGAGGAGGCGGTGCCTCTTTCCCGACCAATTATTCTTTGTTTTGTTTTTTGAAAAGATCTTTTGAATGTTGGGTAATTACATATGTCCCTTTTTTGGAAACATATTTTTATGGAGAATAGGGTTTTATATAGTGTAAATTATTATAAATTTATCGATTCAAATATATATATATATATGCATTTATATTTATATCTAATAGATTGGTCCCAATTTTGGATACTGTATTATTGATAGGCAGTTCTGACACCCCTGATGTAGTTGTCAAGTCCTACATTGTTCCTTTGACTTGACATGACTTGACTTGAGTAGGACTTGACTTATAACAATCTATAGATTGTAAGTGCTTACCTTGACTACGGTCTATAGGATTACTTGACCTTGATACTATGAATGACTATAATCTCGATTGGGAATACTTGCCTTAACTATAATTGAGATACTATAGATTGGAAGTGCATGCCTTGCCTATAGTCTATAGGATTGACCTGTTAGCATAGTATGGCATGCCAGTGTCTTAGTTTTCTTGTGTCTTAGTTTCTTGGTAACATAGTTCCTTGTGTCTCAGTTGATTCGTTTAAGACTATTTCTTATGTTCTTTGCATATTTTGTACTGTTACATTTGGCATGTTTATATGTATCTTGCTAGTCCCCTGAGGATCTGGTGATCTCTCCAGGTTATTGCTGAGTTTGCTTCATAGACTAGATGGTGATTGATGATTGCATTTTCAGGATTTCAGGTATATATATTTGACGATATCATTATTATGATCCTCCGACATTATATTTATTTTTTTGTTGCTTTCTTCTACTGCTATGGCTTAGTTTTGCAAACTTTATTATTCTCTTTGAGCTTGATCAGACGATTGTAATAGAGTCTGATCAACTTTATTATATATTGTCTATTCTTAGTTGTTTATAGGATCTGGTGTGTTAATGCTTGATCAACATTGCACTTGGTCTTACGATGGATTTATTTTCTGTTAATTGAGATATAAAAATATCATAATGATATATAGATATAACTACCCAACGTAGACAGCTTATACATTTTTGAGCTAGGCTGGAGTCCACTTGGTATGTAGCTGGCATGTTTATGTATCCTTGTCCTACATATTTTGGACTGGGGTATTACATATTTTTTGGTGGCCCATGCAGGTCGAGTCATCATTTCGGATACGTTATTGTACCGAGCGGGCCTGCAAATATGATTAAATCCTTAGGATTCTCAATCCACAACTACATTAACAATTATTTTAGAAATTTCTCTACCGTCCTTGAAATTCGTATTTGCTCTCTACTATTCTTATTTGCTTTCTCATACCATTACTTCTAATCCATACCTATTTCGGAATGACGAATGATCGTGCTTTATAGAATTTATCAGAAATTCTTAAGTTATAGTGTAAATTAGTTTGCTTATTGAATTTTGGTTGCTTGATAGATAGGAGGGGATTAGAGATACCATATGCCATAGGTATCTAGTGGTATTGATTTTTGCAACTAGTGTGCAAGGGTAATAAAATTTTAGGGCATCATGTGTCTGATGGGGTAGTGTAACCAAAGGTGGGTAGACGTCCTCCAAGCACAATATGATTTATGGATGGTGAATTAATGATTGAAATGATTGAAGAAGTTCTATGAATTTACAAGCTTCTGAAAGGAGATTGGATTTACTTTTCAATAATTAAATGGTTGTAGATTACTATTACTAATTGATTTTTAATTCAAGGCTTGAATAATAATATAGGACGAAATCTTTGAGAAAATTAGTTGTAGATTCAAAGGTTAAAGAAAATCGAGGATATAGTGGTTAAGGGACTTGTAATTAAGTTCTTGATTTGATGGTCAAGAAGTATTGGGAAAGAAGCGCGGAAACCTTTCCCTAAACCGGAGAGTACCTGCGAGAGGACCGAGCAAACAACGCACGAACCCAAAAACAAGCACACAAAAACAATCACGCAGACACAGAGAATTTTTGACGTGGAAACCCTTGCGGGAAAAACCACGGGACGATCGGAGTCCAACCCTGAGAAGCCTCCACTAATGGAATAGAAGAATTACACCCTCTACAAACTCCTCCCGATCCAAATCGGATTCCCACAACACTCAGAGACAAGAACAATGATCACAAGGCTACGAAGAACGAGAACGACGAGTAGAGATTACCCGAAACACGATCTCCTTCGAAAACGACCTTCAATCCTCCGTCTTCTTCTCCGAAGTTGCAATGGCACTCTTGCCTCCTTCTCTCTCAAACTGTGTGTTGTCCAATGCGATAATACGATTATGAATTAGGGTTGAGAAAACTCAATATATCTCCCTAATCCCGCAACCAACCTGGACCGTTGGATTAGATCCAATGATGAAAACTCATCCAGAAATCCGCTTCAGCCCCCCGACACACAGAGTTCGGCCAGAACTCTGTGTGGGGCAACCAGCACTGGATGGCCAAACCCTGGAACGGCTAGACCGAGTTCGGCCAGAACTCGGCCTGGGACCGAGTTCGGCCCGAACTCGGCAGACTTGGTCCAGAACCCCCTTTGGGGCAGCAGCAGCAGTAACAACTACTCCCGAGCTTCTCCGACATCGGACGGCGCTCGTCGCACTCCGGGATCTTCTCCACATAGGTTGGGAACCCCACCCACTCCAACAAATCTCCCCCTTCACAACTATGGGGAGGACGTCGTCATCTCGACGATCTGCCTGCAGTACTCAAACTTCCCCTTTGGTAGAATCTTCGTGAACATATCAGCTCCGTTGTCATCTGTATGCACCTTCTCAAGCTCCGCGTCCTTCTTTTCAACCACATCCTGTATCCAATGATACCGAGTCTCGATGTGCTTGGACCGGCTATAAAACGTCTGATTCTTCACAAGATGGATAGCACTCTGACTGTCGCAAAGCAAAGTATACTGCTCTTGCTTCAGTCCCATTTCCTGCAACAGCTTCTTCATCCACAACAGCTCCTTGCAAGCCTCCGTCGCCGCAATGTATTCCGTCTCCGTCGTCGATAAGGCAACACACTTCTGCAACCGCGACTGCCACGACACTGCTCCTCCCGCAAACATCATCACGTAGCCTGAAGTCGATCGCCTCGTGTCTACATCTCCAGCCATATCAGCGTCGGTATACCCAACCAGCTTCGGCTCGTCACCACCAAAGGAAAGTCTTCAACCAGCAGTGCCCTAAAGATATCGTAGAATCCACTTGACCGCACTCCAGTGTACCCTTCCAGGATTTGAAAGATACCTGCTAACCGTACCAACTGTATGAGCAATATCTGGCCTCGTACACACCATGGCATACATAAGGCTTCCCACAGCTGAGGCATATGGAACCCGCTCCATATCTTCCTTTTCGTCCTCGGTAGATGGACACTGCTCCTCAGTGAACTTAAAGTGAGCCGCGAGGGGGGAACTCACTTTCTTTGACCCGTCCATCCCGAAATGCTGAAGTACCCGGTGAATGTACTTCTTTTGGAACAAGTGTAGCAGCTTGGACTCTCTCTCTCTCGGCTGATCTCCATCCCAAGAATAGTCTTCGCTGCGCCCAAATCCTTCATAGAGAAGGCCGCGCCCAGTTGGCGCTTCAACTCCGCTATCCTAGTGGCATTCCGACCCACTAATAGCATATCATCAACATAGAGCAATAAGATGATAAAATCATCATCGGCAAAATACCTCACAAATGCACAATGGTTCGACGTCGTCCGTGCATAACCATGCTCCCCCATAAACGACTCGAACTTTCTGTACCACTACCTCGGAGCCTGCTTCAGACCATACAAGCTCTTCCTCAACAGGCAGACCAAATGTGACTTGCCCTTCTCACAGAATCCCTCCGGCTGCTCCATGTACAACTCCTCCTCAAGGTCACCGTGGAGGAACGCCGTCTTTACGTCCATCTGCTCGACCTCCAAGTCGAAACTGGCTGCTAATGCTAGCACCACCCGAATAGACGAATGCTTGACGACAGGCGAAAAGATTTTATCATAATCCACGCCTTTCCGCTGACCGTAGCCCTTGACTACCAGCCTCGCTTTGTATCGAGGGCGAGTAGCATCATCCGTCTGCTTCACTCTGAACACCCATCGATTTTTCAAAGCCTTCTTGCCCTTTGGCAACCGTACCAGATCATAAGTAGAATTGGTGTGCAAGGAACTCATCTCCTCCTGCATAGCTACCATCCACTCCTGCCTGTGTTCGTCTTCCATAGCCTCTACGAAACTTTCGGGCTCTCCTCCGTCAGTCAATAGCACATACTCATCCGACGAGTATCTCGTAGATGGTCGACGATCCCTGTTGCTCCTTCTCAGTAGAGCCACTGGTGCTGGCTGTATACTGACAGCCTCCTCCCCTTCAGGAACTGCCTCCCCGGCATGCTCATCCTCCTGAGGGACACCCTGACCACCATCAGCAGGCTGATGATCAAGGTTGGGAGCAACTCCATGTACCGGCTCCCCCATAACTGGATCCTCCGCGATGTCCTCTGGAAACTGCTCGAAGCGAAATGACTCTAACTCAGGCAATTCCTCAGCCTCAGAAGGCGTCTCAAAATCCTGAGTGTTGGTCATGGTCTGATCCTCGACGAACACCACGTCCCTGCTTCTGTAGAGCTTTCCTTCCACTGGGTCGTAGAGTCTATAGCCAAACTCATCCCGACCGTAGCCGACAAAGACGCATCGCCTCGTCTTCGGCTCAAGTTTGGTCCTCTCGTCCTTCGGTACATGCACGAAGGCTTTACAACCAAACGCCCGCAGGTGACTGTATGACGGCTCCTTGCCGTACCATACTTTGTCAAGCACATCACCCTGCAAAGGAGCACTAGGAGACAAATTAATAATATAAGCAGCTGTGAGAAGAGCCTCACCCAATAACTGCCCGACAAGTTTGCTTCTGACAGCAAACACCGCACCCTCTCCATCAGTGTCCTGTTCATGCGCTCCGTTACACCATTGAGCTGAGGTGTCTTTGGCGGAGTCTTCTGGTGTCGTATTCCTTGCTCTCTGCAATACGCATCAAAGGGACCGATGTATTCGCCGCCATTGTCGGACCGAACACACAACAACTTCTTGCCCGTCTTCCTTTCAACAGAGGCCTGAAACTCCTTGAAAGTAGGCAGCACCTGATCCTTGGTCTTTAAGGCATAGACCCAAACCTTCCTGGAACAATTATCAATAAAAGTCACAAAGTAAGAAGCACCACCAAGAGATTTTACCTTCATAGGACCGCAGACATCCGAGTGAATCAACTCGAGCAACGCCGGCTTCCTCGAACTTGGGTGACTTTGGAAAGACACCCTATTTTTCTTCCCAGCCAAACAGTGCGTGCATTTCTCCAACTTTGTAGACTTGAGCCCCGGAATCACTTTCCTGTTCACCAAATAGCTCATCCCCTTCTCGCTGATATGGCCGAGCCGCCTGTGCCACAACTCGGTAGACGCGCCACTGACTGCGTTCACCTCCTGTGCCCCCTCTGCGCTCCCCTCCATATAGTAGAGACCGGACTTCTTGCTTCCTCTGGCAATCACCATCGAACCTCTGGAAAGCTTCCACTGACTATTCCCGAAGAGACTGAAGAATCCCTCGTCATCCAACCTTCCAACCGACACCAGGTTGAAACGGATATCAGGGACATGACGAACATCCTTGAGAACAAGAACCGCACCCGTCTTCGTTCTCAAATACACATCTCCAACGGCAACCGCCTTCGACACATCTCCGTTCCCCATCTTCAACACGCCACAGTCGCCTGTCGTGTAAGTGGCAAACAGTGCCCTATTGTGAGATACATGTGCTGAAGCCCCTGAGTCCACCAGCCAAGAATTGTCATCGCAGGCGAGGTTAGTAATGACCTCATCACCTACGACGATCACATCGCCTCCATGCACCGAGGCCGCCGCTGTAGTGTTCTCTTCTTGCTTCCCCTTGTCGCCCTTCTTCTCTCTCTTCCAAGCGAAACAATTCCGCTTGATATGGCCCTTCTTACCGCAATGATAACACTCTGAGTCCTCGTACCGACCTTTGTACTTTTCCCTGCTCTTGTTTCTGCCACCACCTGGACCCCTGCTTTTGCCCCTTCCGCGGCTCTCTGAAACAAGTGCCTCTGAGTGGTGGGATGTGGATGAAGTGCCCTGAGAATGTCTCCGCATCTCTTCATTCAACACCCCGCTCTTGGCAAACTCCAGACTGACCACGCCCTCTGGAGCAGAAGCGATCATAGATACTCGTACGGTCTCCTACGAGTCTGGCAATGTACACAGCAGCCACAGTCCCTGAACTTCGTCGTCGAACTTGACTCCCATAGAAGATAGCTGGTCAACCACGCCCTGGAACTCACTCAAGTGATCCGAAATAGACGCCCCATCCTTGTACCGCAGACCCATCATCGTTCGGATCAGGAACAACTTGTTTACCCCGGTCTTCTTCGTATACAAGGATTCCAGCTTATCCCACAACGTCTTCGCGTGCTCAATATTGGCAACGTGGTTGTACACGTTCTCATCAACAAACTGCTGTATGTACCCACACACCTGTATGTGCTCGAACTTCCAGTCCTCCTCGGATTTATCACTGGGCTTCTCGGTTGTAAACACAGGTAGATGCAGCTTCTTGACAAATAGCAAATCCTTCATCTTGCTCCGCCAATAATGATAGTTTATGCCATTGAGGTTCACCATGCGCACCGGCTTCGCGTCCATCTCTCCTCTCTGGTTCCTCTGTCAACTCCTGACACCCTTTGAACCCAAAGCTTTGATACCACTCTGTTGGTATCAGCCAGAACAGAACCTTGCTCTGATACCACTCTGTTGGGAAAGAAGCACGGAAACCTTTCCCTAAACTGGAGAGTACCTGCGAGAGGACCGAGCAAACAATGCACGAACCCAAAAACAAGCACACAAAAACAATCACGCAGACACAGAGAATTTTTGACGTGGAAACCCTTGCGGGAAAAACCACGGGACGATCGGAGTCCAACCCTGAGAAGCCTCCACTAATGGAATAGAAGAATTACACCCTCTACAAACTCCTTCCGATCCAAATCGGATCCCCACAACACTCAGAGACAAGAACAATGATCACAAGGCTACGAAGAACGAGAACGACGAGTAGAGATTACCCGAAACACGATCTCCTTCGAAAACGACCTTCAATCCTCCGTCTTCTTCTCCGAAGTTGCAATGGCACTCTTGCCTCCTTCTCTCTCAAACTGTGTGTTGTCCAATGCGATAATACGATTATGAATTAGGGTTGAGAAAACTCAATATATCTCCCTAATCCCGCAACCAACCTGGACCGTTGGATTAGATCCAATGATGAAAACTCATCCAGAAATCCGCTTCAGCCCTCCGACACACAGAGTTCGGCCAGAACTCTGTGTGGGGCAACCAGCACTGGATGGCCAAACCCTGGAACGGCCAGACCGAGTTCGGCCAGAACTCGGCCTGGGACCGAGTTCGGCCCGAACTCGGCAGACTTGGTCCAGAACCCCCTTTGGGGCAGCAGCAGCAGTAACAACTACTCCCGAGCTTCTCCGACATCGGGTGGCGCTCGTCGCACTCCGGGATCTTCTCCACATAGGTTGGGAACCCCACCCACTCCAACAAGAAGGACAAGCCTTCAACATGATCACTGCAAGATCGTCAGCACCACGATGAGGAACTAGAGGTAACCATTTATAGTTTTATGCTAGAAACGTTGAATAGAAATTGTTTAAAGATTGATTATTGCTTGCTTGATTAGGAGAGACCGTAGTGACATAGCGTACCCTTTTGAGCTATTCCTAGTTACGTTAGCATGATTTATTATTAGTGAGCATTATATTGAGGACGAAATTCTTTTAAGGTGGATAGATTGTAAGCACCCTAATTTTTAGAAATTATTATTTTATTTTTTACATGATTTTATACTTATTAAGTTATATTTTATTTTTAATTATGACTATAGATGTACTTTTTCGTAGCTTTAATTTTTGGAGCAAAAAAAATTAAATATTTCGAAACATCCTTCATGAGTTTAAAAGTAAACATGATTACCTTTAACTTTTGATATATTATGTCATACCCAAACTTGTTTCCTAACATTCTTTTGACTTCACATAATTTTAGACTATTTGATCATTTACCGTAATTCTAGACCTACCTTCCAACGTAAGTTCAGAACTCGACATCGATCAAAACCATTTGACCCAATATATAGCTTTGATCCATTTTGATCCAACGAAACGTATAACTAGGGTGTGCCATTCAATCGAGTCCCCATATGCTATTTACTTGTGAATGGCACAAAAGACTCATTGGTTGACTTTTCGGGTTCAATTTGACTAAAAAAATATTTGGACCCTATGGTAGAGCTATGTTTGGTTGCCCTGGCAAGCCTCTTCTTCCTTAAGACAAAGCTCTAACAATCAAATTTATGGATATTAGGGAATCGAACTCTGCCTCCAGTAAACCTAAAAATAGGTATTGATTTTTCTATTCTTATTCACACATTCATCAAGCAATTCACTTGCCTATCTATTCATCATGAGCCTAAAACATTCCATCACCAAGAAGCCAACTCCCAGCCTTCTAGTATATCAAAGTTACAATCTCCGCTAGAAGTCTGTTCGAGTTGTAAAGTTTGGATTTCTAAGTGTTGCTCTTTATACTTGTTGTTTGAAGTCGGATCAAAAGCTTGTGGTTGTTGAAGTTGTCGTGTCCTTCGGATCAAAGCATGTGCCTGTACAAAATTAGCAAGCATTCGGATCAAAGTTTATGTTTTACTAATAGTGGATTTAACATCGAGCGAGATTTCCCTAGATTAGAGTAGTCCTCCATGAAGGATACCAGTATAAGTCGTGGTGTTTGTGTTTGATCTCATAAACTCTATTTACTTTCCATATAAGTTTGCTTTATTGCTTGATAATTTATAGTTGGTTAATTACCTCACTTCTATTAGGGTAATAGTGAAAGACACTCTATTCACCCCCCCCCCCCCCCCCCCCAGAGTTGCATAGTTGTCTTCAATTGGTATCAGAGCGCGTTCTCGTGCAATAGGCTTAACATATTAAGAGTAGAACCTATGGCAACTGTAAAGTCCATTAGGCCAAACCACAAATAGGCTGCCCCTATTTGATGGTACCAACTACAAGTATTAGAAGATACTTATGAATAATTTCTTAAAATTACTAGATTTTGATTTATGGTTATCTGTTATCAATGGTAACAAAAAGCCTACTGTCACCACCATTCTCACTTCCAATATAGTTGACAAGCCATGTGATAATTACACGAAAGAAGAAAAGAAGTTAGCGGGCCTTGATACAAAAGCAATGAATGCTCTTTGTTGTGCTGCAGACATAAATGATTTCAATCATACTACTACTTGCATGAAATCTCATGAAATCTGCAAACTGCTTGAAGCTACTTATGAAAATAAGCACAAAAGTAAAGCTAGCAACTCCAAGGAAAAAAAAATCCTTGTAACGCTACCAATGTATGTATTATGGCATTGTGATTTAAGGTGCAACACAACCCCTTATATGAAGAAGAGCTTGTATGTTACAATTACAAGAAGACATGCCACATCAAGGAGGATTGTCCTACTACTAAAAAGGAGAATCGTATGAACGATCGAACAAAGAAAGATCGTCATCTTACAAGTATGCTAACATAAGCATATGGTGTGAAAGCAAAGCAAGCGACTCTGACGAAGAAGAAAATCCTCGTAAAGTTGCACATCTTTGCTTTATGGCATTAACAGATTAGGTAACTACAAAACCCTTGTATAAAGATTTTGCTTTTGATGAACTCTCTGATTATTTTAGTGATCTTCTTGAATATCATAAAAAAGTTCTAGATGAATATATATAAGCAAGCTAGAAAAGATATTCTATTATATAAGCTTGAGAATGAAAAGCTTACTTACTTACTAAATGATGATAGAGATACTTCTACTCCAGATAACTCTGCAGATGTTTCCACACTTAAGCTTAGCATGCATGAGGCACTTGAATGCATCGAGAAAAACATTCAAGAAAATGCTAAACTTAAGAAGGAATTAGAATAATAAAAAAAAGAAGTATTCTATTAATTCACTTTGAATTGGAGCTCTTACTGTTAAATATAATGAGATATATGCTACTAACAAAAGATTGGAAATTAGTTTGAAAACAAGTTATTCAACTCCAGGTCCAGTCAAACACAAGGCATGTGATAAAAACCCAAGAATCACTTATAAGAAACCTTTTCAAAGGGGATCTGGCACATCCAAGGTTAAACACAACCATGTCTATTACTATACACAACCATGAAAGAATATTCCTATCACATGTCGCACTTATACTA
Source organism: Iris pallida (assembly GCA_029216955.1). Lineage (NCBI taxonomy): Eukaryota > Viridiplantae > Streptophyta > Magnoliopsida > Asparagales > Iridaceae > Iris > Iris pallida. Next base: position 22,241,398 of record JANAVB010032219.1, on the reverse strand, counting down.
CTGCTGCAAATAGCAATGTTGTCATGTTTCAGATCAATGCAAGATTAGAAAGCTAGTTGATATGAACATGTATAAATAGGCTCCCAAAACTAACTAACATGGATCCAAGATTACTTGGATACTAAAGTCTTTATCTAATATTATAGGTGGAGCATCATGTGTCAAGACATAAGCATCAGGGAGTGTGTTGATGGTTACAAAGCTACAAATATCATTTTTCATACACCAGCATAAGCGTGGCCACTAGAGCTACTTTGATAACATGTTAAACGATTCTTTCTAAATGGCTAAAATTGTAGAATCTTGCTTGTTTTGCTACTAGTTCTCATTTGATATCATTTAGTTGATTTACCTCTTTAATTGTGCTTTTGAGAGTAGATGCTTAATTGTATCTTGCATATGAGTAAATATGGATATTTATTTATGAGTCACATGTTTTTGTGCATTATCTTGATATGTTATCACCATATTTATTAGTGCATATTTTTAGTGTGTGTGTGTATATATATATATATATATATATATATATATATATATATATATATATATATATATAGATAGATAGATAGATATATATATATATATATATTATATATATATATATATATATATATATATATAGATAGATAGATATATATATATATATATATATATATATAGATAGATAGATAGATATATATATATATATATATATATAATTATTTATATATATATATAATAAAATATATAGTATACTATGAAAGTTTTTTGAAAAATATTTTTAGCATCTAGCTTTCTTGATCTTGATGATCTTTCATTCTTCGGATATTTGATCTCTTATATTTATTGTTACCCAATGATTTTGTAGCTCATATGGATACATGTAATAGATATATCTTATACTTTATGTATTTAGCTACAATGTTTTGAGCTTTTTGAAATTTTCCAATTCTAGATAATATACTTGATTTCATATTAAATAAATTCCTATAGATCTAATTTTTTTTCAGAAGAGACTACCTTGGATACACGTCGAAAGGGTTATTCTGTCAAAAAGGATAAAAAGCCTTAAGCGACACGGTATTTAAGTGTCTTCGGACCACCGCTAGCTGGGATCCGACCCCGACAGCTAATCCAAGTTAATTAACACTTAAAGACTAAAGATTTGTTAAGGTCTATTTGAAACTATTGTTCGTTTCTAGAATTTGGATGCTAAAATTGATAGATTCAGATCAATTCTCGCTTAATTAGATAGTCAGGAACATGATGATATTTTATTATTTCTTAAATTCTTGAGCTATATTATGAATTTATCATGCTCGTTCTAATGGATTATTATTTCTTCTTGTATAAATATGATTTTTTTTCCGTTTTCATGACGATTTTATAGTCTTATATGCATTGTGCAAAGGGGTAGAAAACTTATAGTTGATACATCCCCTAGATCTTGTGATTATCTATTTTATGCATATATTCGTTTTTGAACTACATACACATATTATAGGGGGGAGCAAATTAATTGTTTCAGTTCATTTATACTACTAATATGTGGTATACCTAGTTCGTCATGGACCTTTTTTCTTGTTGATTGTGTTCATGATATTTTGATTTATGGAGTGTTTATGAAAGAATATGTGATTGTCCATATTTCTTCTTGGTTTCTCTTATTCATTGGTTTGTAAGTTAGAATTTTCCTATATTATCTTGATTTTCTTATCTTGATGATTATTGAACTTTCATTGATTTGTTTTTCCTTATTGAGATGTTACCCAAAATTTATGATTCACATTTAGATTGGTAATACTTTGCGGGGTAGCATTCAAGTCAGCTGAATTTTTCATTCTCAAGTATTCTTTCTCCTTTACCTTTATGTTTATCTAATAGATATTCATATAGCATGCTACGGTAATTGAGTTCAAATGCATGAACTTGGGTAAGTGGATTGATTTTGCATATAGGAAGATTCTAGCTTATATAATTGATCATGATTACCAATGCCTTCCTCCTACTCTGATATATTTACTTAAGCTTGAATTCAGTTTATATCTTATTACGGGGGAGCTTTTTTTTTTATCATGTCAAAGGGGTGAAGTAAGTTTAAGTAGTTTAAGTGATATATTTTTAGTGATGTATGCCTATATCTTATATATATTAGTGATACATATATCTGTTGTATCCATTTTAAACTTAATTGATTTGCCATAATAAAAAAAAGGAGAGATTATTATGCCAGTAATGGTTGTATCATGTTTTCGAATATGACTAATTGATTAACATTATGATATCACTAATATTTATGCAATCACTCTCATTTTGGTTCTAAACTTAGCATTGTCCTATTGTGCATTAAATATATCATATTGCTTTATTCGTCTACCACGTATTTGCATACTAGTAGTCAAAAAGATCAAAACAGGACTGTAAACCCCCTAAATTTCTACTATAATTTTTTAAAATAAATTTGGTAATTATTTTGTACTTCGGATTTGTACGTCACATACGAGTTCGCATTTGTCATAATTTACGTAGCGTGCGAGCTTGCATTTCGTAATTTCTCGTCGAGTGCGAATATGCGCGAGGTACATATTTGTTTGAAAACGTTTTATAGCTATAATATAGGTTCAAAATAATATGAGTTTAATATTTTAATTTATTTTTATTTACTTTAAAGTGGTATTTACTTTTATTGTGCGAATATAATGTTTCACAAATATTATTTTTATGCAAATACAGAAAATAAAATTTATGTAAAAATTGATTTTTGAAATTATTTTTATTTCAAATATTTAAATTATTACTGTGATTTTTGAAATTAATAAATTATTATTATTTAAATTTTTATGAAAAAGTATTATAAATGTAGTACTTGTGATTTAAATCAAAATTTGAATTTTAAAATAAATATCAAACGGTTTTGAATTTAATATAAGAATTTGCTAGTTTAAATCTTAGAAAGATACTAATATTTTGATTTAAAATTATTTAAATTATTATGTGAATTATCTATGGGGGAGTTTAAACAATCCAAAGCCTTATCCAACTAGGAGCTTCCACCTCCTGTATAAGGATATCCCCTTTGCTTCTTTTCTAAAGAATTTCTCCACCAAACCCATGCATCGTGTCCGTGCCCCATCCCATCTACTATAATTTCTCCATTACAAATACATTATTTCTCCAGGGTTCGACAATTCTGAACCTTCGCCTACGGCTACTCTCTCCCGACTGCTAGCCCCATCATCATCGTCATCATCCCCATAACCACCATCGTCGTAACCATCCGCACCACCACCTCTTCTCTCGGCCGAGGCAGCAACCCCCCACCACTATGCCAGCAACCCAACGCTATACCCACGGCCACAGACCCCTGCCCGGCTACTCCGGCAATCACCACCCGCAATCACCACTCAATACCGCCACCCTACCAGGACTTCACCACAACCACCACAGCAAATAAACCACCGCCACCGCTACCACGACTCTCTGACCACCATAGCTAGCACCTTTACCAACCACCATCTCCTTCTTCATCACTACAATTACGATATCCACCCGCCCTCAGCCCGCTTCCACCGTCACCGCAACCAACCCAAACCATACCGACCACCATCATCGTAAAATCCGAACACCAAATCAAAAAGGAAAAACAGACCCTCACCTGACCCAGCTTCATCGCGGGACCGCTACGCCCTCCGACCCGGAGCACCACTGGCCCACGAGACCCAGATTTGGTGCCGTCGCGATCCTCCTCTACAATGTCGAGCCTCGCACGCTGCCTCCCTCTGGCACCTCGCCGTGCCCGCCCCGGGCTCCGCCTAAGCCACGTCGGCAGCACGAGCCCGGAGCAGCCGGCCCTCTTCCGTCTGGCTTACCGCAATCGTATCCTGCCTTCCCTCCATCGCACAACTCCCCGCACCAAGGGCTGGCGCTGCCACCAACAGCCGCTCTTTTCCATCGAAGAACCTGGAGCTGCCCGTATCCGGGTGTACGGCCAAGCCACCGCCTTCATCGCCACTGCATCCGGCACCGTCGCCTCCTTCCTCGGGTGGTCGCGCCACCGCCCGTCCTCCGCCTGGACCACCGAGAGCCCCAGTAGGTTCTCCTATCTTCTCCCTCCCCATTTTTCTCTCTCTTCCCTCTCTTTTGCTCTCTCGAAAAAGAACGAGAAGCAGCAGCTGTTGCTGTTCTTTAACCCATTTATATTTTTTCTTATGTTTAGTTTTATTAAAGCAACTCATGTACTTCAGAAAATTTTGTGGATATTATTTTCCATCTTCCCATTGGAATACACTATAACCTATAGTATAAATTAGATTATATAATATATTATTTAGATTGTATTATCAGTATATAAAGTACCATAAGTGTTTGTTATCAAAATTATTATGATATATTATTTGATTTTATTAATTAATAGATAATAAATACTTTCTAAATTATTTTGACAAAACTCCACAATCCTAAAATATTTTCCTAAAATTTGTAAAAATATTTTGACTAATGAAGGAAAAAAATTAGTTTATACAATAATTATATATATAAGTATTTTTAAGTAATTAACTTAGAAATATTTTTACTAAAATATAGTTACCAAAATTTATACAAAAAATTTCTAAGTATTTACGAGTATTTACCAAAGAACTTTTTATGATAAATAAAAAAATCTAGCTTTAAAATATTATAGATATTTTCTAAGCATAGTATACGTATTCCATAAACATTTCCTCTTGATATCCCCATCGATCATGACTAATCAACCTTCCCTATTTTTCTCGTAGATATCGGACCTTTACTCATCGACCCGGCTATTGGACCAACAGGACTTGACAGAACATCACACCACACCAGGCAACACACCAGGCAAGATACCTTGCCATATTTGCTGCTTACATTTAGTTGCATTTTATTTCAGTTATTATATCTAAATTTCTCGTTTATTATTTTATTCTTGTATGTGGACTTAGAGTTAAGGGGCTACCTTCAACTTAGTGTATCTCATAAACTTGTGACGATTTTATCACGAGTTGTGTGTGAGCTGTGAGTACCATATAGAGGTCACTTGCGTGTTGGCTGATCACCCTTGCGCATCCGTTAGAAATAATTGTCAATATATGCATGTTAGAATACTTGACAATTATTAAGTATAAAAACCATGTTGTGGAAGCGACATGTGTTGGTGTGTCATGGTTACGACACACGTATAGTATCATTGGGGGGAGAGGACAACCACTAGTGTAGGGGCTACATTTACTTTTACACATATGGGTGGGCCGATAGTGACTCGTATGAGTACTACTTTCTGTCCATGGCCGATAGTGACTCAGATGAGCGCTACTTAATGCCATTCTTTATTTACTCTGCTGATCCTATAGCCCCTGCGTAGAACATTGTCCTCAAAGTGCATATCACATAAACGGTTAGGGATCCAGTTGTGTTGTAGTTTTATAGTATTTACATTTGCAGTTATAATGGCATGTTCTTCCTGAATCTTGTTACGTCCCTCTGAGGACCTGGTGATTTCTCTAGGTGTGTTTTTTTAATTTTTGCAGGTGCTCTAGCCAAGACAATAGTTTACAATCTACCTTCGCGATGCTAGCTCTTGGATCGTCTTTTGCTTCGCTCGACTCTTCCATCATTGCTATGTATTTCCCTCTCTTTAGTTGGTAGTAGATTTGTCTCCGCCAAACGTTCTTGTACAAATAATATTTATAAGTTGATTCTATGATATATTTATTGGTGGAGAAGATTAGTTTCATGGGTTTCTATATTTCATATCTTATGTATACATACGAGTGTTCCATATACTTGGTATATATACAGCTGGCATGTCTACGTTCTTAGTCCTTGTATTTTGGACTGGGGCGTTACATGTTTTTGTGGTGGCCCATGCAGGTCTAGTTTGTCACTTTGGTTATGTAATTGTACCGATGTGAGCCTGTATATAGGATTAAAATTTAGGTACCTCATCCACATACTCGATCACCTTCCTTGATTTCCGAATTCCAAACTCTCGTTACCTTCCTTGATTTTTTGTATCTTGCTTGAACTCTTTCTACCAATACCCTTACCTCCTTGTGCTTAATAATGGTTAGGAAGATGGCTACACAATTATATGCTCTGTAACACCCAGTTTCTAAATGAGGGTAATTTTGAAATTTTGTATTTTAATTTATTTAATTATGATATTTAAATAATAATATGATTTTTGGTGATTTTTAATTATTTTAAAACTATTTAAATCATGACTTGTGATTTGGTGTGCAGCTAATGAAACCGTAGAGACTGTCTACCCTAGAGCCTAGCCATGTGATTAGGGTATTTTATTTATCATTTTAGTTTGAGGGTATTTGGTCATTTTGACTTATTTGAATTTTTTTGATGATTTATGAAATTGGTGAATTCCTAGTTTGGGCTTTGACTAGTTTGAGACTTGTAGACTAGCCTAGAATCTAACCCTAGCTATGGTAATGCTAGCCTAACTTGAGTTAACCCATTTTAGTCATTAGAGATTGGTTTTAGAATGAGGGGATTAGGTTTAGTGAAATTAAGTCATGACTTATGGTTTAATGCAATGACTTGTGATTTAATGACTTGTGAATTGAACCATAGGCCCATGACTTAAGCCCAAACCCCAACAAGCCCACCCATGGCAGCCAACCTAGGGTTTCACACCCTATTTAATGCCTCTTCCATTTGTTCTTGCCTCTTTTATTATTTTTTTCTCTCAAGCTTTGAAAAAAGAGGTATAGCCATCTTCCCCAATCCATAACTTTTCCATTTTAACTCCTTTTTGGCTCAAACCACTTGCATTAGATTCTAATTGTCTCCCTCTTACTGTTCATGGAGGATAATCCCAGCCTTGGGGCAATTTGGAGAGTTTGGCTAACAAGGAGAAACCTCCTTTTTGAAGCTTTTTATTGGAATTTCAACATATAGGTAAATTCCTATTCCCTCCACCAAATTTTGTTTTCTTTGCGTGGATAGGAAGCCCTAGGTGTCCCCTAGCCATAGGTATTGGTTTTGTGTCGATTCGTGTTCGTTTGGTGTCCGTATCGGATACGTATCATGGTGTATGTGTATGTATTTGTGAAAATGCCACAAAGGATTTTTATTTGTTATTTTTGAAAAGTGTTTGAACAAATTTGTTGATTTAAATGTATATATTGTTTTACAACTGGACTGAGTTGGTTTCTAGCCGTGTCCGTGTCTAAACAGGACACGAACACGCTCGCAGCACTCACGGGCAGTGCCCTGCAGCCCGTGTCCTGGTTTGCTCTGGACATGCCACTTCACGACACAAAATTTGACATGGGGACTCCCTACATGACTGACACGAGGCCTACAAAGTTTCGTAGGACCTCATAGAATGGTTTGGGAGCAATCGAGCCCGCACCGATTCCTCACTGTCGCACACGCACGGAAGATCCGCACTGATACGGCCTTCGTGTCGAGTCTAGACACAGCTTGGACACCTCGTGTTGACACGAGTGTGTAGCCCTAGTGTGGGCGTACACGTGTGTACGAGCACGTGTCCTAATTTGTGTCGTGTCGTGTCTACGAACACAGTGAACATGTGTACGAGGATTGGTTCAGTGTATTATTTGTCCACTGTTTGATTTCAGTTTCAAATGTTTAAATTGTGTTTTAAATTGTTAATTAGGCCCTAAATATGATGTGTAATCTATATTAGATTAAGTCTACACGTTAGTTAGGTTGTTGATGTGATATGTGATTCGAATTGGGTCAATTTCAGATTCGATTATGGCATGTTAACTGATACATAGCTGATACTTGGTTTTTTTCCATTTCCTAAACATTAATTCCCAGTTTTTAGAGATGTTTTCTCACTGTTAATGTCCCCCACATGATTGGTTGTTCACGTTAGCCTAATATTGCAATTCGAATGGGCTTTTTGGTTTGTGAATGTGAATTAGACAATTGTGTTGGATTTAGAAATTTGTTAATAACTGAGAATAAAATCTCTATTCCTGTCAACTGTTAATGTTTTTCAAAATTTTACCAAACAACAAATTCAGGATTTTGACACTGCACACAGGGTCACTCATGTACACAGGTTTTGCCATTTCACTGATTTCCTATGGTTGTTTACTGATTTTCCTATTTCCTGTTTGTATCACACACTGCCATGCCACTGATTCCAGTTTCTTTTCCATGTATATCACTGAGTTTGAATGAATGCTTATTTTATAGTTAACTGTCATGCTTTTCCAAAGGTTGCGTTCCACACACACTTGAGCAATGTATTCACTGTTCTCTTCCTAACCTGTTATTTCATTTCCTATTAAGCCGAGTTGATTCCATTTCCTTCCCTTAAACTAATTTGAATGTTAAATTCTTAAGCATTGAATAGTTCATGTTAAGTGGATTCGAATTTGGGTTAAAATTAGGCATTGGTTAGCTAATGGTTGAAGGTTAATTAAACTGTCAAATGGTTCATTTGTTTTCACTGTCAAATTTTATATTAGCAACTGAGTTGAAATGAATAAAAACCTAAGGATTTCTTTACTACATGTTCTTAACTGAATTCACTGATTTTGAGTGTTTGTATGTGACTGAAATGGGAGTTAAAATTGGTTTGGGGTTCTTCCTGTCAAGTTCAGAAAAACTGAACTTATTCACTGCTATTCCTCACATTGCCACACAAATTGGTTCACACACTGATACACACATATAATTTCCAGTTTTCTCTCAACACTCACACTCTCTACACACATTGACAATTGTTCACTGTCAACCTGTTAATTATACTGTCAATTAGCTAACTGTTTTGGTACTTCACTGTTTTCCCATTTCCCAAATTCCCATCACTGTTTTTCCTTTTTAGGATATCACATATCACACTATTATATTTTTTTCTGTCAAAAAAAACTGAGGATTGAATGATGGTTTCATGTGAAAAACTGATTTTGATTCCAGACCTGAGAACATAATCCTAAAGCTGGAAATTCCTAAGCATGCACATTGATTGTCTTGGCTTTACATTCCTGTACACATGTACACACTAGTATACTTGAGATTTCCTTTCACTCTAAACCTGTGTTGACTGAAATCAGTTAACCTTGACACCCTCTACAAAACTGAAACACCATCTTATTGTTCTTGTCAAACCTGAGAGCTTAATACCCACACACAGGCCTCTCATTTATACACACTCATGTGTCACCTACACTACACTGTTTTCCTAATTTACATTAACACCCTCTTGGCACTCATGTACACAAATACACTCACACACATACACAGGATTCCTGCCATACTATTTTGGGAACCTATGTGCCTAATACCCACATGTAAATGCAATATAGTACACACACCCTCACCCTCTCATGTTACACACACACAAGTACCTAATTTATATTGACACCATTTTGTTACTCTCATGCCACCTTATCATGTACACACACACAGGTTTCACACCCTCAAGTGACACTCTCATGTCACATGACACACACACACATACACTTGAACACATGCACATTCATTCTCCTATTTCCCTATGGATATGTGTACATATTTATATACATATGTCCATGTTAGACTCACATTTTAATGTATCCTACATATATATGAGTGCACTATATTATATTAGATACATTTATGGACATGTATGTATATATGTGAGATGAATATATAGGTATCCTATATATTATAATATTTGGGTGTATTATATTTTAGATATATATATTGTTATGTATATATGTGAATAGTGATATATGTCTATATATGGATATTGTGGCCTATATGGCCCATAGCCTATATGCATGGCACATAGCCTATGGGATGTACCCCTATGTGATACAGCCTATGTATATGGCATGTGTACACCAATGAATGTGTGTGGTTGGCTTGTATAGCCTTGTGATTGGTGTGTAATTGCTAGACTAGGCTTGGTTAGGCCTAGTAAGACTTATTAGACTTTTTTGGCTTAGGCTTGACCCAGTTTGACCAGTCTAGTTGACTAGAATTGACCGAGAGTTGACTTTAGTCTAGTTTGACCTAGACAGCATACAGACGCATCGTAGATTACATTTATCATTCCCTGTATACATCTTGACTTGTGTTGCTCTATCTAGGAGTCAGGTACCTCATCTCGGACAGTACATTTACTTCAGACATTCAGATACGAGGCGAGTACATTCTCTGATCATTTCATATCCTACTTAGAATTATTTTCCTGCATTAAATTATTTTACTTGATACTGTCACGTTGGTCACACGGATTAGTACTATATGGATCCCTCCTTGAGATGTTATCCCTTCAGGGAGCATCGGGTACTACATTATCTGTGCGTTTCACTTATATGGCGTATCACTATGCTTCTTTGGTTCATTGATCACTTGTGACATATACTCTTATGATCACAGAGTCTTCTTTGAATCCTTATCCTATTTATTGGATTTCCCAGAATCCTCATTTATGGGACTTCCATGTATCACCCTTCGGGGGCCTTTGCATGGAATCATAACATAACCTGGCTGGATCCTTGTGTATTGATTGGGGATACGGGGGAGTATAAATAGTCATGTGAACAATTCTAAAGTAAAATAGCCATGTACGCCTCTTTAGTATAGCCATGTGCAAATCAAGCCGTTCACATGTCGACTTTGTACTCTAAATCACTAGTTACTGGTAGCTCTCTACTTATAGTAGATATTTCTATTACAGTTCTCTCTCTGTTTACATTCTGTACTTTCTTTCAGTTCATATATCTTACTTTACTGCATGATTATATTTTCTAACCTGCTATGAACTGTTGAGATGTATTGTGCTCGCTCCTGTCCTGACTGGACCTGTTGAAAATTTTACAGAGGATGATGAGGAACCCTGCACCCCTTACTTGGAGCTTGCCTAGATGACCCTCGCGACCTGGACCCCAGGGGAGGTTCAGGCAGCTGCTAAGGATGATACCTTGCATAGTGTAGATAGCTTAGACTGTTTTTTCCTTTTCATGTTTAGTTGTTGTCCTTATTTCAGAGTTGTATATTTAGAGATGTTGAGACTTGTTATTCTTTCTGATGTACCTCAGTTGAGGATTTCTTTATCTATTTCCATCGTGTTCGTTCTACCTTAGATTGTGATTGAGTTGTACCTCTGTGTTGGACTCCTTTTGGAGAGTATTCATATTATGTTAGTTATAGTTCATGACCTAGAACAGCGTTCTACTGCCGATACTGCGGCGTAGGCTGGGCGTTGTTACGTACTCGTACCCTCACAGTAGGTGCGGGTCGTGACATGCTCATAGGTCAAACATATGGCTAGAAGGATTATATTGACAATTGGAATACACTGAGACCTTAATTGAGTTATAAAGGCATTTTTCTAAAAGTATGATTTTTTTTTATAATTAGTAAATTCTAAGTTTGGTAGTAGAGATATTACCAGCTTCGAGAGATAAAGAGAAATTTATTTTTACCAGGTAGTAGTCATTAGAGGATTGATAAAATTTTATTTTGATACTACAGGAAAGTAGTTAGAAGCTATAAAAAATTGAGAAAAGTAATTGATTTGATTTTTGGAGTTTTGATATTTATGATTTATTGGGTTATAGTTATGCATCTTTGAACAGATGTAAATTTGGTTTGATAATGATCTTAAATTTTTAAATGTGGCAGTAGAAATTATTTAAAATCGAGTCGTACAACTTACAATTAATATGTTTATTAAATTTCAAGTGGAAGTAATGATAGTAAAATTTTGGTTTAAAATATTTTGGAAGATATGAAAACGATTTTTGAAGAAAAAAGTTTTAAATTTTAAATTGTGTCCTATGATTGATGATTTACAAATCTATTTAGATTTTGAGTTTAAAATGTTTTGATTATGGTTATCAAAAATTTGGTTAAAAAAAATAAGAGAAAGAGAATGAGTTTTTATTTATGACGGTTTTAGAAAATATGTATGGCTTATTGAAATATAAAAATCGATGTGATAAAAATCGAACTTTTTAAATTATGTCATAGGATAATGGTTGGTAAGTGCATTAAATATTGAGCTTAAATTTTGAGATTGCTTTGTAATATGCTATGAGTTTTTATTTAGAGAGTTATTTGAATTTTTTAGAGTTTTAAAGTTATGATTGGTTATGGAAATTTTTATAGATTCATGATTTATGAACTCTTGAGTTTCATAGTTGGATTTAAAAATGTTAAATTTTGGAAAAAGTTACTAGTAACGTGATAAGAGTTTACTTTGAGATTTATGATTTAAATTTTTATTAAATTGGGCAGCTTAGAGTGAATACAAATTATGATAGCTTAATTTTGAAAATTTTATTATGAAACTTTTTGAGGAAACTCGAGTTAAAATTTTAATGGTAGGCCACCAAGATAACCCTAATGAGATAGAAGTACTCCACTCGAATTGCCATATCTCTCATGACCATGATAGTAGTATATACTCAAGTGTTGTTAGTAATCAACCAAACTATGTGACTGGATCTCAACATTGACTCACTCGACCTTCCCTCGTGACCTACTAACCGTTTGCAATTTGAATAATGAATTGATCGTTCCTTAACTATACTCATCTAGGAGACTATCTTCTCTCTAGAACTGTGTCCCTAAATTATTTTTACTAGAGTCCTAATTAATTTTATTTCATGCTTCAACTTGATCTCCTTTATATTTGTGCATTAATTGTCACCTCATGAACTCCTACTTTCTATTTTAGATCTGTTGGCGTCCCTTACCGTGACTTTGACATTTGGAGTGTAATACTAGCTGTTACCTTCCAACAAATTTCATATGCAAGACCTAGACAAGCCCACCTTCATGTAGGTATATCATGTCCCACTAAAATATGTCCCTTTGTACCCTATTTTTATGATACGACTTTTGGGTCATAAAGACTAAACTATAACCTTTACCATGATATCGATTTTTTTCGATCATGATACGGACTCAACCTCAACTCAATTCTTTCGAACCGATATGTAATTGTGTCCTACTAAATTTCTTAAATGCTTAACTTTGGACATTATCTTGATTGCTTGACCCATTGTCTCGTCGCAGTACTAGTTTGACTCTTGTAAGTTGGGTAGATTACCTCATGACCTAACAAATTCTTTGTCCTTGTGACCATATTGATAAGTTTACTTAGACTATAGAATTCAGAGGACCCTAACTTATCTCGTCAACCAAGCCATAAATAAGGAAACACTGGGACGACTGCATGTGCCCAAACATCGGGCAAGACTTAGATTTTAAATGGTCTTGGTCTATTTAATTTCCTTCGTCAATATCCCTTGCTTATATTTTGACTATCTTATGCGGCTAATTTAGCCTCAGTTTTGCAAGATTATTTCTTTAACAAGCTTGATCATGACATATTTTATTGGGTATGCACCCACTAAAATATTGTCTAAACAGAACCGATACATGATGGTTTGATCAACCTATTGCACTTTGGCTCACATTTCATATATTGTTCTACATGGATGGAGACATAGTTAAACTTGATCTCTACAATCCCATCTACGACTGCCTTGGTAATTCTGTTGAAAATTTTCAATCGCCTATTCGTATTCGATATTACCTTCTTCAAACTCTTTACTACTTTCGTCTTTCGCCTATTTAGAAGGACAAACACTCGTACTTGATATCCCCTTAATTGCCCCCTATCCATTTCCAGGATAGTTAGCCACTAACCAACCATGAGACTACGACCATGCCTCGAGTTACTCTCCCTTCCTTCGGCCCTCGGCCTAATATTATGACCATCTAATCGTTTGTAAACCTTTCAAATTGTTCCCTTAATCGTACCCTCAACGCAGACGATTAGCATTCCCTCAGGGAACCACCTTTCCCAAATGTCTAAATTATTCTTTTGGATTTACTCAATTCCTTACTATTCTCTAATTCATGACATCATGGTTCTATCGCCTTAACTAGCGACCCTCATTCAATTCCACCCCCGCGAGATATTTTCGTAGATATCAAAATCACGTTTTCCTAAGGCATGTTTGTGTTGAACGTCGTTTCCTTGCCTCACCAATAATTGTTCATACCCTCTTATCGATAATCTCTTGTACCTTACCTACCCTATCTATTTCTAAATTTCGAGAACGAAATTCTTATAAGTTGGGTAGGATGTAAACCCCCTAAATTTCTACTATAATATTTTTAAATAAATTTAGTAATTATTTTGTACTTCAGATTTGTACGTTGCATACGAGTTCGCATTTGTTGTTGTCACATCCATTTTCTAGTTTGAGGGTATTTTGGTGATTGTAAAATTTTGATTATTTTAATATATTAAATTATTGGTAATGTGATTTTTGGCCTTTTGATAGTTGAGCCTTGGTGCAACCTAGCCTAGTGTCTCACCATGACTTAGTGACTTGGTTAGCATGGTTAGTTAGGTTTTAGCATTTCCATTCTAGTTAGTTTCAAGTTAGAAGCAAATTCGAAATCATTAGTTAATGTCAAGTTAGAACCCCTTGATTATTGATTCATTTTAACTTGTAGAGTGAAGCCTAGCCCTTGGATCAAAACTCTAGTCCAATCTCATAGGTGGCCGGCCAAGTAAGGTCCAGGAGCCCTATTTAATATCTCTTGTTGAGCACTTGCCTTTCTTTTTCATCCATTCTATTCTGGCAAAAACCTGGGTTTGTACTATTATTCATCTCTTTCCATTTTCTTTATTTCTCTTCCTTTTTAATCCTAGTCTTTTGCATTGGATTCTAAATCAAGTTCGTGGACTGTTGGTGGCAAGCAATATCAGTTTTGAAGAGTTTTGGATCATTCAAGATTGAAGGAAGGATCTTCATTTCGGGGCTTTCATTGGGAATTCATCCTCAATAGGTAAATCTCTTCAAATCCCTTCAAATCCATGAATTTTTTCCATAGATGCATCCATCTAGGTGTCCCCTAGTTGTAGGTTTTGTTTGGTGTCCGCATCGGACACGTATCAGTAATTTTGAAATCTATTTGAATGAATTTATAGCCCTATACGTGGCTTTTAATTTTGTATTTGACTGGGCACACTTCGTATCCCTTTTCGTGTCCAAATCTGGACACAAACACGTGTACGAGGCCACAGTTTGCTGCCCTGCTACTCGACCCTGTTTCTAGACACGACACGCTACGTAGACATGTGCCACTTGGCACAGAGGTGGCGGCCATCACTGACGGGGCACCCATCGAGTTTGGGACCATCTCATGTCGTATCGGACACGAGATCTAGCCCATGCTGGCTCTTCACTGTGTGCGCACACGTGAAATGGCCTCTCTGATACGCACCCACACACGCAACATGACACAAATTTGACACAGTGCAGGGACACGAACACGTAGCCCTACCCCTGGCGAACACCTAGACACGAGCACGAGGTGTCTTGTGTCATGAGTCGTGTATACGAGTCCGTGTCCCTACCGCACGAGGCTGTCTGTGCACGAGTTCACTATGTGTGTTCCGTGCTATTTGTCACGTCGTGTCCACTGTTATTGGACACGAATCATACCCCCATGACACATATAACACGCCTAATTATCTGTACACATTTAATGGTTGATTTATTTGGGTTTTCGAAATCAATTTTAGGTTGAATATTTACTTTCCTTCTTTTCACTGAAACTGAGTTTTCAGAGTTTTAAAATGGATTAAACTGTTAATTCATGGTTAAATTGATGATAATCAACATGTATACTGTCTGAGATATAAGTTACATAGCTAGGTTCATAGTGACATGCATGTTTGGGTTGTAAATTGGATTTTCGAACGTATCGATACTCTATATTGTTAATGGCTGATACATAGGTTTTCAACTAAACATAGGTTCATTTCCTGATATTTGAATGATAATTTGATAATTTTTAACATATAGTTAGTTCTGAGATCATATTTACATATATGGGATCATTAGGATATTCGATTTGGGTTGATATGGCTTTTTTTCAAAACTAAATATCTGATATTGGTTGCTCATTTATTGATTCCTGAAAACTGAGTTTTGACATTAAAGTTGACTTGGGTTTAATCTGGAATTTGGTTTGAATGATATTTGTAGCAGTTAACTGAGATTGAGTTGAGTTCATATATTGAATGGGTTCGGTTTGACATTATATGAAAGCTGGGATTGATATTGCTATATGTACTATGCATTACCTTTATCTTCACATATCTCACCCACATCAACTTAATATCTCACACACACATGTACACTTGTGTATCCTCACATTACCTACACTCTGTTAACTGAGCTGTATGTCTGAATACAAACTGAGATTTTCCTCACACTCTTCATTTACACCTTCCCCCTCTCTATGCCTATATATATATATATATATATATATATATATATATATATATATATATATATATATATATATATGTGTGTGTGTGTGTGTGTGTGTGTGTGCATGATTATATATATGTATAACCTCTATATAAAAGTATATGTATAGGATATGAATGATTGATAGTAGGTATATGTATATATGTCATGAGTGTAGGAAATGTAATAAAGGAATGCAAGCCTATATGCAATGTCTATAGGTACCATGCTCTTGTGTTGTAGGCAATAGCCTATAGGTGATATGCATATAGCATTTATATATAAACCTTGTGTGGGTTATTTTGATATTGTGTTGTGATTGTGTTGGATTGCTAGTATAGGCTTGGTTAGGCCTAGTTAGACTTGTTAGACTAGTTTAGAGCTAGTATGGCTTAGTTGACCTAGTTTGACTAGTATAGTTGACTAGAGTTGACCAAAAGTTGACTTTAGTCTAGAATGACCTAGAAATCATATAGAATGCATTGTAATGTTCAATATTATCTTTCTGGACATGTTGTGACATGTGTTGCTCTAAATAGGACTCATCTACACTGTCTAGACATCTATATTCATCAGACACTCACAATATCAGGCGAGTACATTCTCTGACCGTTTCATACTTGTTAGGAATTATATTCTTGTAATAGTTTAATTTACTTGATACTGACACGACATTATCACGGATTAGTACTATATGGATCTTTACATGAGATATTATCTTCCTCGGGTGCATCGAATACATCATGTCATGTGCTTTTCACGAACATCATGTATTTTGTGGACTCTTATTATTCATGTATACTCATTGCTCTTATGTACTCTCATGAGCTTCATGCATAAACTATCATGTACAATAACATAACCTATCTAGATCCTTGTGTATTGATTGGGGTATGGAGGAGTAGAAATAGTTATGTGAACAATTCCAAAGTAGTGTAATCATGTACAAACTCTTTAGGGTAATCATGTGCAAATCAAGCCGTTCATATGTCTATCATGTACTAAAAATCACATAATCACTTACAGTTCTCTATTATCATATATAGATAGCTTTGTTTATCAGTTTCTCTTTCTTTTCATGCTTATTTCTTACAGCATTTCATGTATCTTAACCTATCACATGCTTTATATTTTCTGTCAAGATATGAACTGCATGAGATGTATTATGCCCATTTCCGTCCTGATTGGACTGTTGAAAATATTACAGGTGATGAGGAGGAGTTCTGTCCTACATATTATGGCACAGGCTTAGATGACACAGGTGACTTGGACCCTCAGGATGATCCAACAGTCGCTGAGGACTTGCCTATTGTCTAGATTAGATTTTTAGACTAGTTTTCCTTTTAGTTGTCTTATTTCATGTACTTTCAGTTATTGAATATTGTGATGTTGTACACTCAGATATTACTCTCATTGTAGCTCTTGTTGGAGATTACTCTTTTATCTTATCTTTCTCTTTATTCTTTTTTTCCACCTTAGATTCTGTGATTGAGTTGTACCTTTATATTGCCCTCCTTTTGGAGCGTATATCATTATACAGATATGGTTATATTGTTAGATGTTGTGACCTAGGACAGCGTTCTACCGCCGACACTACGGCATAGGCTAGACGTACCCACTTCTCGTGCCCTTACACTGGGTGCGGCTCGTGACAGTTGTAATTTACGTAGCGTGCGAGCTTGTGTTTCGTAATTTCTCGTCGAGTGCGAATATGTGCGAAGTACATATTTGTTTGAAAACGTTTTATAGCTATAATATAGGTTCAAAATAATATGAGTTAAATATTTTAATTTATTTTTATTTACTTTAAAGTGGTATTTACTTTTATTGTGCGAATATAATGTTTCACAAATATTGTTTTTATGCAAATATGAAAAATGAAATTTATGCAAAAATTAATTTTGTGAAATTATTTTTATTTCAAATATTCAAATTATTACTATGATTTTCGAAATTAATAAATTATTATTATTTAAATTTTTATGAAAAGTATTATAAATGTAGTACTTGTGATTTAAATCAAAATTTGAGTTTTAAAATAAATATCAAACAGTTTTGAATTTAATATAAGAATTTTCTAGTTTAAATCTTAGAAAGATATTAATATTTTGATTTAAAGTTATTTAAATTATTATATGAATTATCTATGGGGGAGTTTAAACAATCCAAAGCCTTATCCAACTAGGAGCTGCCACCTCCTTTATAAGGAGAGCCCTTTTGCTTTTTTTCCATAGAATTTCTCCACCAAACCCGCGCATCGTGTCCGTGCCACATCCCATCCACTATAATTTCTCCATTACAAATACATTATTTCTCCAGGGTTCGATAATTCTGGACCTCCGCCCACGGCTACTCCCTCCCGACTGCCAGCCCCATCATCATCGTCATCATCCCTATAACCACCATCGTCGTAACCATCCACACCGCCACCTCTTCTCTCGGCCGAGGCAGCAACCCCTCACTACCATGCCAGCAAACCCAATGCCATACCCACGGTCACAGACCCCTGTCCTCCTACTCCGGCAATTACCACCCGCAATCACCACTCAACACCGCAACCCTACCAGGACTTCACCACAACCATCGCGGCAAATAAACCACCGCCACCGCTACCACGACTCTCCGACCACCACAGTCAGCACCTTTACCAACCACCATCTGCGTCATCATTACTACCAATACGACAGCCACCCACCCTCAGCCCGCTGCCACTGTCACCACAACCACCCCAAACCATATCGACCACCATCATCGCAAAATCCGAACACCAAATCAAAAAGGGAAACCAGACCATCATCGGACCCGGCTTCGTCGCAGCACCACTGCGCCCTCCGACCCGGAGCACCACTGGCCCACGCGACCGAGATCTGGCGCCATGATCCTTCTCCACAATGCCGAGCCCCGTACGTCGCCTCCCCCGGCACCATGCTGCGCCCGCCCCGGGCTCCGCCTCAGCCACGTCGGCAGCACGAGCCCGGAGCAGCCGGTCCTCTTCCGTTTGGCTTGCCACAATCCGTGCCCCGCCTTCCCTCCATCGCACAACTCCCTGCGCCAAGGGCTGGCGCCGCCACCACCAGTCGCTCTTTTCCACCGGAGAACCTGGAGCCGCCCGCAGCCGGGTGTGCGGCCAAGCCACCGCCTTCATCGGCACCGCATCCGGCACCGCCGCCTCCTTCCTCCGGTGACCGCGCCACCGCCCGTCCTTCGCCTGGACCACCGAGAGCCCCGGTAGATTCTCCTCTCTTCCCGCTCCCCCTTTCCCTCTCTTTCTTCTCTTTTGCTCTCTCGAATAAGAATGAGAAGCAGCAGCTGCTGTTGTTCTTTAACCCATTTATATTTTTTCCTATGTTTAGTTTTATTAAAGCAGCTCATGTACTTCAAAAAATTTTGTCGATATTATTTTCCAACTTCCCATTGGAACACACTATAACATATAGTGTAAATTAGATTATACAATATATTATTTAGATTTTATTATTAGTATATAAAGTACCATAAGTGTTTGTTATCAAAATTATTATGATTATATTATTTGATTTTATTAATTAATATATAATAAATACTTTCCAAATTATTTTGACAAAACTCCACAATCCTAAAATATTTTCCTAAAATTTGTTAAAATATTTTGACTAATGAAGGAAAAAATTAGTTTTCTACAATAATTATATATATGTATTTTCAAGTAATTAACTTAGAAATATTTTTACTAAAATATAGTTACCAAAATTTATACAAAATTTTTGTAAGTATTTACGAGTATTTACCAAAGAACTTTTTGTGATAAATAAAAAAATCTAGCTTTAAAATATTATAGATATTTTTTAAGCATAGTATACGTATTCCATAAATATTTCCTCTTGATATCCCCATCGATCATGACTAATCAACCTTCCCTATTTTTCTCGTGAATATCGGATCTTTACTCATTGACCCCGGCTATTGGACCAACAGGACTTGACGGAACATCACACCACACCAGACAACATACCAGGTAAGATACCTTGTCATATTTGCTACTTACATTTAGTTGTATTTTATTTCAGTTATTGTATCTATGTTTCTCATTTATTATTTTCTTCTTGCATGTGGACTTAAATTTAAGGGACTACCGTCAACTTAGTGTATCTCATAAACTTGTCATGATTTTATCACGAGTTGTGTGTGAGCTGTGAGTACCATACTGAGGTCACTAGCGTGTTGGCTGATCACCCGTGCGTATGCGTTAGAAATAATTGTCAGTAGATGCATGTTAGAAGAGTTGACAATTATTAAGTATAAAAACTATGTTGTAGAAGTGTGTGTTGGTGTGTCATGGTTACGATGCACGTATAGTATCATTGGGGAGGGGGAGGACAACTACTAGCATAGGGGCTACATTTACTTTTACACACATGGATGGGCCGATAGTGACTCGTATGAGCGCTACTTTCTGCCCCTTGCCGATAGTGACTCGGATGAGCGCTACTTACTGCCATTCTTTATTTACTCTGCTGATCCTACAGCCCCTGTGTAGAATATTGTCCTCAAAGTGCATATCACATAAATGGTTAGGGACCCAGTTGTGTTGTAGTTTTATAGTATTTACATTTGCAGTTACAATGGCATGTTCTTCCTGTATCTTGTTACGTCCCTCTAAGGACCTGGTGATTTCTTCCGGTGTGTTTTATGATTTTTGCAGGTGCTCTATCCAAGGCCATAGTTTACAATGTACCTTCACGATGCTAGCTCTTGGATCGTCTTTCGCTTCGTTCGACTCTTCCATCATTGCTATGTATTTTCCTCTCTTTAGTTGGTAGCGGATTTGTCTCCGCCCAACGTTTTTGTACAAATGACATTTATAAGTTGATTCTATGATATATTTATTGGTGGATGAGATTAGTTTCATGGCTTTCTATATTTCACAGCTTATGTATACATACGAGGGTTTTATATACTTCGTATATATACAGCTGGCATGTGTACGTACTTAGTCCTTGTATTTTGGGACTGGGGTGTTACAAGGACAAACGCAATAAAAAAATCATGATGGGCCAAAAATGATGTTATACTAGAAGATTTTTTTGAACCGCCCAATAACATCTCCAAGGCCTCGTACTCGGGGGTTCCGTAGTCTGTCAACAGACAATGGTCTAGGGAACAGGGCTCCCGTAGGGGTTCAGGGGCGAAGTCCCAGAAAGGTATTCATGTTTCCAGATCTGTTTATCTTTGGACGACTGTCGTCAAAGAAAAAAAACCATCATCGTGCAGAGAAAGAAGACAAGTCAAGCCATGCCTGCAGGATATAGTGGTCATCTACATGCTGCACGGATTTATATTTTTTCTATATTTTATCTTTGTTTATAAGACCAAATGTACATTGGGTTCGCAATTGGCACTATGAAGCTTAATCAATCCAAATCTGCTCAAAATGAGCCTGAATCCAAACCAGAAACATTCTAAAAATAAGGTATTCAAACTCGAATCGAGTTATGCCTCTTCTTCCTGAAGACTAGGCTTTAACGTTCGAATTTATGAACGTTAAGGGGCCGAACTCTACCCGATCTTGGTCTCAGTAAACCTATAAATAGGCATTAGATTTTCCATTCTTACTCACTCATTCATCAAGCAATTCACTTGCCATATTAACCTAAACCTTTCCATCACCAAGAAGCCAACTCTCAGCCTTCTAGTGTGCCAAAGTTACAATCTCGGTTAGAAGTCTGTTCGAGTTGTAAAGCTTGGATTTCCAAGTGTTGCTCTTTACAATTGTTGTTTGAAGTTGGCAAGCTCTTCATATCAAAAGTTTGTGATTGTTGAAGTCGTTGTGCACTTTGGATTAAAGCACGTGTCTACACGAAGTTAGCAAGCCTTCGGATCAAAGCTTGTCTTTCGCTGATAATGGATTTAACATCGAACGAGAGTTATCGAGACTGGATTAGTCCTCTACGAGGGATACCAGTATACATTATCGTATTTGTGTTTGATCTTCTAAGCTCTATTTACTTTCCATATATATTTTCTTTATTTCTTGATAATTTATAGTTGGTAAATTGTCTTTCATTAGGGTATTATTGACATACACTCTATTCACCTCTTCTAGAGTTTTCTACTTGTTTAAAAATAATAATCTTAGGTTCTTCGGAGGCTTCGAAAATATAAGATAGTGTATTCGACGAGCTGGTCACCTCATCGAATTGGTTCTCCATCATCTCTTCTACATTGTTGGAACATATTTGTTTTGGAGAAGGAGCACAAGTTTGAGAAGCTTGGTCGAAGAATTTTAAGGACTACATGACCGAAAATTAGCCTGAGATTCGCTGAAGTTTCCCTTATGTGAATGGAATTAGAGGATTTAAGGAATATTAGGGCTTAAAAATTTTGGACCACATAATTTTAATTTTCTTTTAGTTTAGGAATTGAAAAGGGAGGAATAAGACAAGTGGGTCGAAAATAGAATATTTTAATTTTATTTTCCCTTAAAGGAAAAAAAATTGTTAGTACCGGGGCGTGATTTTTCGATAGAAAACTGATTTTATGCAACACTTTGAAGAAGGTGCACGACAGAGATCCCGGAGGATTCTGAGAAACAAAATCAAATGTAACACTTCGAAGAAGGCACAAAATATTTCGTTGTAGCAGCAATAAAATTACACTAACAATATCTGATTAGGTCATAACTGTACTTGTTCGGAACGAGTTGCAAGTGGATGAACAGAAGAATAAAATGGACGAAATGAGAGAACGGCCTACTAGGGTGAATAACCATCGGTGCTTAAATCTAGATTCTTCCCACACGATCAGCTTCTAGAAACCAGCAAGTTTGAAGAGGAACTTCGGAACACTCTGCTCTTCTGGCTCCTTGGATGAATTGAAATGGCGCACAGTTCTCTCTTCTCTGCTCTTAGGAAATTTGTGTTGGAATGAACTAAACTAAATGAGAGAGAAGAGAGCAACTTGTATAGACGTGCACAGTAACTGCCCAGTATGCAAAACGTTCGGGACATGGAAAAACCGCTCCCAAACGTTTCGTAACCGCTCAAATCATGCACAGACATGATTGAGCCAACTGGCGCACAGGACGCACAACACGCCAACTGTGCGCTAACTGACAGTGCCATCTGGCCGCGAGATTGGCTGCGCAAAGGTTCACGCAACGAGCGCAACTTAAGCACATTATGCGTCTAGCGACGACAATGACATCCTAAGTGCAAAATGTGCCAAAAAATGCCATAGTACGCCTCATGATCCCATTAGCCCGAGTCTGAGTCGCTAAGCCCTGCGGGCCTTAGCTCCAATGGAATAAATTCCAAGAGCATTACAAAAAGCATTAATGCTTCATTGTTGATTTAGCCTTTTTCTACTAGAAAAACACCCCTACATTGTACTGATATGCCTCTCCACAACCACATGTGCATCTCTGAACAAACAAAGCTTATATAAAGAGATACCAGCCATTTGGCCTAGGCAATGTGGGACTATGTTTCTAGTGCTAAAGGCCAAACAACAACAATCTCCCGTATATCTATTTATATGGGTTTGAGTGTTCTCCACAGTGACTGTCCATCATACATTATGATAGATGTCGCTGACGACATGAATCTTCCTGCATGGGTCAAACAACATACTATAATACAAGAATGGACTAAGCCTTGAATTCTGTACCATAGCTGTAATTTTTTCCACTCACATAATGTAGTCACATGTGCTTCTGGCCGCACATTAAAGGCCCTGTGCCAGCCTGGTTTCAGTGTATTATTTTGGGCATCTACAAGTTCATCCTCAAGAGACGTGTCACTACCACATTTCTAGTTGAGGGCATTTTTGTCATTTTTGAATAATTTGAATTTAATATATTTTATTAGGAATTTAAAATGATTTATTTGAATGGTGTGATTTAAATACTAGTTTATTTAATTGCTATGTTGTTTTGGTTAGCCTAACCTAGATTGGACCTAACCTAGATTAGCCATAGTTAGCCTAGTTAGCCATATTGAGTTTAGTTAGTATTGAATAGTAGTTTGAGTTATTTTTAGCTAAGTGGGTGGTTTGCAACTTAACTAGGAAAGAGCCCTAGATTCTAGGCCACCCATTAGCCTTGATTCATTGCTAGCCCTTAGATGAAACCTAAAAAACCTAACCCTAGCTAAAGTGACCAGCCAAGACCCTCCCCCCTTGTCTATATAATATCTCCTTAGAAATTTGTGCCTCTTTTCAATAGTGCATCATTTTTTCTAAGAACTAGGAGAGCCTTTATTTATTTTTCTTCATAGTTTAATCAATAGAGGTCTATTTTCATTGGGATTTCTTCCATAGCACTCTAATTACTGTTCTACTACTGTTTGTGGAGTCACATCACAGGTTTGGGACAATTTGAAGGATTTGGGTGGCTTTTGGGAGATCCCCTTTGAAGAAGTTTTTGTGTTGAAGAACACCCATAGGTAAATTCCTATCCACCTATTAAAATTAGGTTTTCTTTGCATAAACACCTAGCCCTAGGTGTCCTGGTTCTATAGGAATAGGGTTTGTCAAATTTCGTGTCCTGTACGTGTCCGTATCGGACACGTATCAGTGTGGTGCACATGTGTTCGACGAAATGTCACAAAGGGCATTTCGATCGAGTTTTCGAGAAGTATTTGAATAGAAAGTTGAGTTTTGATGTCGCTTACACGTTTTTGATACACTGAGGTGATTTCCCTGTCGTTCTGGTGTCGTGTCAACCCTTGGACATGCCCGTGCGTGTGCGAGCTGCACTGCCCTGCTGCCAGCGGGTTCGTGTGAGCTATCCAAGGCACGTGAGCGCGTGTCCTTTGATACGGAGCTCGGGGTAGTGTCTGACATGACACTCCCCATGTCTCGTGTCACTTGGTTTCATGTCGAGACAATTAGGACTCGTGCACTGGACACAGACACACTGTCGACTGACCAGATCTGTGTGTATTGGGTTTGCGTGTGTTGTGGACACGTTCGTGTCATATGTTGGACACAACTGTAGATGTATGACATGAACACATGATTGTTATAATTTTCCACCTAAATTCCATTAATTAACTGCTATTTTAATGAAGGAATGGGAAAATCCCCATTCGACTGATACTCTAATGTATCAGTGATCTTTTACCCACTGTTCACCATTCGATTTACATGATTAATGATTTAATATCATGTATTATGTTATAATTTAATTTAATATACATTAAATAACATGTTAGGTTGTAGGGGATCCTTGTGAAGAGTTGTTAAATGGAATTCGAATATGAGGATTTGTGGTTAACTGTTGAAATGGATTTAACCCTGTGAACATGTGTATCCTGAGATTCATTGTGTAAACCTGAGAATGCTTTTCATCTCGTTTTGAACTGTCAATTAGTCCTTGTACTCCCTGTTAACACATTGTAGTCCACACACAGACACATACATATCCTGTCACACACTTTTCACTGTCACTTGAATTCAATTCCTGAGAACTGCATTGTATTTTACTGTTAGGATGATTTAATCCTGAGAATAAAATGTGAACTGGAAACCTGAGAATAGGGTTATCGAAATTAGTTGGTTGTTAACTGTTGGGTTGTAATGAACTGTCATAAGAGATTTACTACATACCTGAGATTGAATGTTAGTTAGAACATGAATTGATTTTCCTTCTTTTGCCTAACTGTCATTTCAATTGTCAATTGGTATCCTAAAATCTGAGAACTTATTACATGTCATTCTTCACTGTTTGTTTGAATTCCCTGAGAACACTGAGTTCATTCTCAGTTTCAGTTTTGAATAGGATTCTAATATTGAATGTTACTGAGAATTCATGGTGTAATGTTGGTTAAGTTGTTGGTGGGATTTAGGTTTCGAATTTTCATTGGACTATTGAACTGAAACCTGTGTACACACTGTCAATCCCTGAGTTAATTTCCTGAGACACACACATACAGCTCACATATATTCCTACACACATTAACATTTTCCTGTCAACATGTGTTCATGTCTTTAAATTCTGTGGCACACTCTATATTCTACTGACACTCACACACACAGTTCATATTATACACTGTTTTGCACTTTCTTGTCACACCATGCTAACCTACACACATACACACACAGGTTCCTCTCTTTATGCACACACACACATGAAAATGTTCTCCATTGAACCCTGTTTTAATTCCTGCCCCTTGTAATGAATTGAGACACTAAATTCTAACACACAATATCATGTATTCTTGCTAACACACTGGTTTCAGGATTCTCTTCACTAGGTACTCACACACAGACAGGCCCTCCACTAGCTAGTAGACACTGTCAATTAACCTACACATATATATCCACACACACACATTTATGTATCTAGATATTCCTAATCTATGTGTGTGTGCAATTTTATATATATATATATATATATATATATATATATATATATATATATATATATATATATATATATATATACATATATACATATATATATATATATATAAAATATATATATATATATACATATATGTGGGTAAATAGTTACAATAGCCTATGTGAATATGTGTGATGGTAGAGTAGCATCATGGGATTCCTATGTGTAACAGCTAATGTGCTATGCATATCTTATTGTATATGTAGGTATATATATATGTATTCACATATGTGAACAGTGATATATATCCATATATGGTATTGGCCTATGGTGTGTCTGTTAAACTAGTAAGAGCTTAGTTAGGCTTGTTTAGTCTTGATTAGGCCTAGAATAGACTAGTTTAGACTTGTTAGACCTAGTTTGACCATAGTTGACCTAGTTTGACTTCTAGGGTGGACCAAGGTTGACCAAGAGTTGACTTTGGTCTAGACTGAATCATGTAGAATGCATAGTAGAACTTCATGTTACCATTTTAGACTTGTTGTGACTTGTGATGTTCTGAATAGGAGCCAGACACCACTCCTCGGACAGTACTTTCATCGTGGACATTCAGATAGCAGGCGAGTACATTCTCTGATCATTTCATATCATGTTTAGGATTATATTTCCTGCTTTAGATTATCTTACTTGATGCTGACACGTTGGTAACACGGATTAGTACTATATGGATCCCTTCATGAGATGTTATCCCTCTCGGGAGCATCAGATACTTTTGTCTCGTGTGTTTCACTTATATCACGTATCTCATGCTTCTATTATCATAAATCTTCGGGAATCAGCTAGTGACTCATGTACCCTCATGATCATCGAGCCTTCACGAATCAATTCATGAATCACCCTTTTAGGGCAACATAGTAAATCATGAATCTTAACGTAACTTAACTGGATCCTTATGTATTGATTGGGGATGGGGGAGTATAAATGAACATGTGAATAAATCCAAGTAGTATAATCATGAATCAATTCCAAGTAGTGTAATCATGAATCAGTCCTTAGACATTCACATGTTTATCCAGTACTCTGAATCACTAGCATTGTCTCTCTTTTACATATATCATAGATATTTACTTACAGTCTCTCTCTTACATTATACTATTCTTCATTTTTCTATATTTTATTCTCTAGCATGATTATATTTCCTTTCCTGCTATGACTTGTTGAGATGTATTATATTCGCTCCTGTCCTGACTGGACCTGTTGAAATATTACAGAGGGTGAAGACGAGGCTGGCTGCCCTACATATTATGGGGCTACCTTAGATGAGATGTTGGACCTGGACCAGCAGCAGGTCCCACTAGCAGTGGATGACACTCCTCTAGACTAGGATGTTTCATTTATATTACTCTATGGATGACTGTATATATTGATACTTGGGATTTGTGATGTATTAGACACTTAGACTCTCTGTTCGTATTTGTGGATTTCCTTTCATTTTAGCAGTATCTATCTATCTATCTATCTATCTATCTATCTATCTTCTATCTTATCATCTTCCTTAGTTGTGATTGAGTTTACATTTTGCTATGTCACCCCCATTTGGGGAGTATAAACTGTTTAGCATATATTGTTAGATGTTGTGACCTAGGATAGCGTTCTACCGTCGACACTGCGGCGTAGGCTGGACGTACCCACGTCTCGTGCCCTTACTCTAGGGTGCAGGTCATGACACATTTTTAGTGATGGCCCATGTAGGTCTAGATTAGAAAATGTAGTGGTATTCGAACTAGAATATCATTGCAGCCTGTAATAGGATTAGGATTATTTGAAGGTACTCAATCACATTAGGAAAACTCTTTATCAGATTTCATATATCTAAATTATGTTTCTTATTGTCTTCCTTTGAATTTAAACTGTTCTCCCTTGATATTTTGACTCATTCTCAGCAATTGTTCTTTTTGATCTGTCTCCAGGATGGTTGAGACGAGATCACATCGCCAGGGCCAGGAGGACGCCGATGAGAGGTCTGCCACCTCTCATACTCAGCAGCCAGCCCCTGGTACCGCAGCCCCAGTCATGCCAGCTGGGGTAGGCATTTCAGCTGCTTTCGGAGGAGCCCCTCCACCTGTGAGGCACGAGCTGAGTCCGGTGATTCCGGACGTGCTTCAGCAGCAGCAGCCACATCCGGGGATAATTGATGCCGTTCAACTGTTAGCTTTTTTCCGGTAGTAGATGGAGGGTCAGCAGACTCAGCAGCAGAGCTCACACGAGGCATTGAGCTGGCAGTGACTGCGGTAGAGAGAGTTGTAGCTCAGCCAGTGGCAGTCCCGCAGCCGCACCAGCCGCGGGAAAAGGGCATCCAAGATTTTCAGAAGATGCACCCGAGAGATTTCCGAGGGATAGAGGGGATCTTGTATGCCGATGAGTGGATTGAGCACATGGAGGAGATATTCAGGTTGGCTGAGATCCCGACGAGGCTCCAGATTGAGGCAGCGGCCAGCATGATGCAGGATCTGGCCCGTACATGGTACCAGACCGACCCGAGGGTTGGTACTACAGGATAGACTTGGGAAGCATTCAAGAAGCTGTTCAAGAAGAAGTTCTTCTCGGACGCAGCGCTGGGAGCCCTCGAGACTCAGTTCGAGGCCCTAGTCCAGGGGAACCAGTCTGTGGAGGAGTACGCAGAAGAGTTCTGCCGCCTGGACAGATTTGTAGAGAGCTTGACAGAGGCGACGAAGGCCCGGAGGTTCCGGAAGGGCTTGGTAAAGGAGGTCAAGTCCTACACCAAGAATGCCCGCAGTGCTACTTTTGAGGAGATCCTGGTGGACGCTTTAGCTGCAGAGGATGATCTTGAGCTTAGGCTCAAGAGGGGACAAGATTCCCAGGGAGGCAGCAGTAGCGGAGGATCGGCCAAGAGGCCGCACTTTCAGCAGCACCACCAGCAGCAGAGGTTCCAGTCGCAGCAGTTTCAGCAGCCTAGGCATCAGCCAGTGCAGCAGCAGTTTCAGCAGCCTCACGTTCAGCAGAGGGTACAGCAGCAGGCACCGAGGCAGCAGGCCACCACCTGTGCTTATTGCAAGAAGCCAGGACACGGGTGGAACGAGTGTAGGAAGAGGCTAGGCAGGTGCCTACTCTATGGGGCAGCAGACCATCAGCTGAGGGAGTGCCCTATGTTCTTGGGACGTTCAGGGCAGGGAGCAGGAGCTGGAGCCAAGGCTCCAGCAGGACAGCAGCAGAAGGGACCGTTGCCGACTCATCAGCAGCAGTTCGTAAAGCACCAGCAGCAGGCCAGAGGAGGACAACAGGGGCGAGCTTTCGCCATGGTAGCTGAGGATACAGAGGCGATATGAGAGCTGATCGCAGGTTCGGTTCTTCTCGACTCCAGACCAGCTTTTGTATTATTCGATTCTGGTGCTTCGTATAGTTTCATATCAGTATCATTTACGAGTAGACACTGTATCATAGCTGAATCGTTGCCTAGGACTTACAAGATCATGATCGGGGGTGGCATTATCCTCGTACGTGATGTTCGTAAGGATCGGAGTGTTGTTTTAGGAGGCCGTGAGTTGGAGGTGAGCCTGCTCGTAATGCCATTGCCGAACTACGATATAGTACTCGGTATGGACTGGTTGAGCAGGCACCACGCCAGCATTGATTGCAGAGGGGGTAGAGTTCTCTTCAGAGCACCGGGGGAGCCAGAATTCGAGTACTCCAGACGTCAGGTGGAGCAGAGCAGCGAAGTTTTCTGCGGAGTCTCGGTTGAGAAGCAGGCGATTCCACACCCCTTGATAGCAGAGTATATGGATGTTTTTCCAGAGAAGTTGCCTAGATTGCCACCAAATAGAGACATTGAGTTCTCGATAGACTTGGTTCCAGGAGCGGAACCCATCTCTCAGCATGTCTATCGGGTAAACAACAGTGAGTTGGTGGAGCTGAAGAAGCAGGTGGATGAGCTGCAGGACAAGGGCTTCATCCGTTCGAGTTTGTCGCCATGGGGTGTACCAATTTTATTTGTGCCGAAGAAGGATGGATCAGTACGGATGTGTATTGACTACAAGACACTCAACAACCTCACGATCAAGAACAGATACCCACTGTCGTGGATCGACGATCTTTTTGACCAGTTGAGCGGAGCTCGGGTGTTCTCCAAGATTGATTTGAGGTCAGGTTATCACTAGGTGAAGGTGAAGAGGGAGGATATTCCCAAGACCGCTTTCAGGATGCGGTACGGGCAGTTTGAGTTCATGGTTATGCCGTTTGGGCTAACCAATACACCAGCAGTGTTTATGAACCTAATGAACAAGGTGTTCCGCCAGTACTTGGACAAGTTCGTGGTGGTGTTCATTGACAACATCTTGGTGTATTCTAAGACTGAGGAGGAGCATGAGGAGCATCTGCGGATAGTGCTGGAGACTCTCAGGAGGGAGCAGCTTTATGGGAAGCTCTCCAAGTGTGAGTTCTTCTTGGACCGGGTTGACTTTTTGGGGCATGTGGTGACTGAAGATGGTATCTCAGTTGACCCCAAGAAGATCATAGCAGTTGAGGCATGGCCAGCACCAACTTCAGTGGCAGAGATCAGGAGCTTCCTGGGGCTGGTAGGATATTATCGGAGATTTGTGCAGGATTTCTCCCGAGTTGCAGAGCCGTTGACTCGGTTGACCCAGAAGGATACTGAGTATGTTTGGTCAGAGGAGTGTCAGACAGCTTTTGATGAGTTGAAGAAGCGGCTTACGACAGCTCCGATTCTGACATTGCCTTCAGGATCAGGAGGATTCACTATTTATAGTGATGCTTCAGGAAAGGGGCTGGGTTGTGTCTTACAGCAGCATGGGAAGGTGATTGCCTATGTTTCCAGGCAATTATGTCCCCATAAAAAGAACTACCCTACCCAAGACCTGGAGCTGGCAGCGGTGATTTTTGCTCTGAAGTTGTGGAAGCACTACCTGTATGGAGAGAGGGTGGAGATCTTCACATATCACAAGAGCTTAAAGTATGTGTTCACTCAGAAGGAGCTGAACATGAGGCAGCAAAGATGGCTAGAGTTGATGAAGGACTTCGACATATCACTTCAGTATCACCCAGGGAAGGCCAACGTGGTTGCAGATGCCTTGAGTAGGTATCTGACGGCCATGTGTTTGACCATGGACCGTCACTTGCTTGCTGATTTGGAGAGCCTGGGGATTGAGGTGATCGTGCCTGGAGTTCAGATGCAGTTATGGGGCCTGCAGATTCAGTCAGACTTGGTGGAGAGGATCAAGTCGGCACAGTTTGAGGACGTTGCTCTACGGTGTCTCCGAGAGCAGGTTCGAGCAGGATTGGTGGATGGCGAGTTTTCTCTTGCAGAGGATGGTGCCTTGAGGCACGGTTCCAGGTTATGTGTGCCCAGCGGAGAGCTCAGGGAGTAGGTTTTGTAGGAGGCCCACAGATCTCAGTACTCTATACACCCTGGTGGCAACAAGATGTATCGAGATCTGAGGGAGCATGTTTGGTGGTCCGGAATGAAGCGAGAGGTGGCTCGCTTCGTAGCTAGGTGCTTGGTCTGTCAGCAGGTCAAGACAGAGAGACAGAGGCCCGGTGGATTATTGCAGCTGCTGTCCATTCCCGAGTGGAAGGGAAAGACGCGATTTGGGTCATCGTTGACAGGCTGACCAAATCGTCCCACTTTTTGCCATTCAAGGAGGGTACGTCCACAGAAAGGCTTGCGGAGATGTACATGCGGCAGATAGTCAGGATTCACGGGGTTCCGGTCAGCATCGTCTCGTATCGGGATAGTCGCTTTACTTCCCATTTCTGGAGGAGTCTGCAGATTAGCTTGGGCACTCAGCTTAAGTTTAGTACTGCATACCACCCCCAGATGGATGGACAGTCAGAGAGGACTATTCAGACGCTCGAGAATATGCTGCGGACGTGCATCTTGGACTTTGGAGGTTCCTGGGAGGATCATCTACATTTGGTGGAGTTTGCTTACAACAACAGTTTCCAGGCCAGCATTGAGATGTTACCTTTTGAGGCTTTGTACGGGAGTAGGTGTCGTACACCCTTGTCTTGGGATGATGTTGGTGAGCGAGCTTTATTAGGACCAGAAATGGTTGTTGACGTAGCTGAGAAGGTGAAGCTCATCAGGGACAAACTTCGCGTGGCGCAGGACAGACATCGGCACTGGGCCGATAGCCACCGGAGGCCCTTGGATTTTGAGGTACAGATTAGAATAAGATTAGATTTAGGTTTGTTTGTTGTGTTTTATTGATCACGTTTGTTTATCATAATTAAATTGAGACCTTGCTTGTGATTAGGTTGGAGACCAGGTTTTCTTGAGGATATCTCCGACTCGTGGTATGATACGTTTTGGTGGAGGTGGGAAGCTTAGCCCGTGCTTCATCGGCCCTTTCGTTATCAGCAGGAGAGTCGACGATGTGGCTTACAGGCTAGACTTGCCACCTGCACTAGTGGATGTCCACAACGTAATACATGTATCACAGTTGAGACGGTATGTGACTGACCCTAGCCATGTGCTTGATCGTTCGGAGATTGAGGTTGGGCCTTCTCTCAGCTATCCTGAACAGCCAGTGGAGATTCTGGATCGACGGAAGAAGGTTCTGAGGAACCAGGTGATACCCTTGGTACGCGTCGTATGGAGGCATCATTCTCCAGGAGAGTCTACCTGGGAGCGGGAGGATGAGATGCGCGAGCGGTACCCCTATCTTTTTGGACCTTGAGGTATACCTTTCTATCCTTCTCAGCAGATTAGTTTCGCCTTTAATTTCGAGGACGAAATTATTTTAAGGAGGGTAGATTTGTCACTACCACATTTCTAGTTGAGGGTATTTTTGTCATTTTTGAATAATTTGAATTTAATATATTTTATTAGGAATTTAAAATGATTTATTTGAATGGTGTGATTTAAATACTAGTTTATTTAATTGCTATGTGGTTTTGGTTAGCCTAACCTAGATTGGACCTAACCTAGATTAGCCATAGCTAGCCTAGTTAGCCACATTGAGTTTAGTTAGTATTGAATAGTGGTTTGAGTTATTTTTAGCTAAGTGGGTGGTTTACAACTTAACTAGGAAAGAGCCCTAGATTCTAGGCCATCCATTAGCCTTGATTCATTGCTAGCCCTTAGATGAAACCTAAAAACCATAACCCTAGCTAAAGTGGCCATCCAAGACCCCCCCTCCTTGCCTATATAATATCTCCTTAGAAATTTGTGCCTCTTTTCAATAGTGCATCATTTTTCCTAAGAACTAGGTGAGCCTTTATTTATTTTTCTTCATAGTTTAATCAATAGAGGTCTATTTTCATTGGGATTTCTTCCATAGCACTCTAATTACTGTTCTACTACTATTTGTGGAGTCACATCACAGGTTTGGGACAATTTGAAGGATTTGGGTGGCTTTTGGGAGATCTCCTTTGAAGAAGTTTTTGTGTTGATGAACACCCATAAGTAAATTCCTATCCACCCATTAAAATTAGATTTTCTTTGCATAAACACCTTGCCCTAGGTGTCCTGGTTCTGTAGAAATAAGGTTTGTCAAATTTTGTGTCATGTACGTGTTCGTATCGGACACGTATCAGTGTGGTGCGCAGGTGTTCGACGAAATACCATAAAGGACATTTCGATCGAGTTTTTGAGAAGTGTTTGAATAGGAAGTTGAGTTTTGATGTCGCTTACACGTTTTTGATACACTGAGGTGATTTCCATGTCGTTCTGGTGTCGTGTCAACCCTTAGACACGCCCGTGCGCGTGCGAGCTGCACTACCCTGCTGCCAGCGGGTTCATGCGAGCTATCCAAGGCACGTGAGCGCGTGTCCTTTGACACGGAGCTCGGGGCAGTATCTGACATGACACTCTCCAAGTCTCGTGTCATTCGGTTTTGTGTCGAGTCAATTAGGACTCGTGCACTGGACACAGACACACTGTCGACTGACCAGATCCGTGTGTATTGGGTTTGCGTGTGTTGTGGACACGTTCGTGTCATATGTTGGACACAACAGTAGATGTATGACATGAACACATGATTGTTATAATTTCCCACCTAAATTCCATTAATTAACTGCTATTTTAATGAAGGAATGGGAAAATCCCCATTCGACTGATACTCTAATGTATCAGTGATCTTTAACCCACTGTTCACCATTCGATTTACATGATTAATGATTTAATATCATGTATTATGTTATGATTTAATTTACTATACATTAAATAACATGTTAGGTTGTAGGGGATCCTTGTGAAGAGTTGTTGAATGGAATTCGAATGTGAGGATTTGTGGTTAACTGTTGAAATGGATTTAACCCTGTGAACATGTGTATCCTGAGATTCATTGTGTAAACCTGAGAATGCTTTTCATCTCGTTTTAAACTGTCAATTTGTTCTTGTACTCCCTGTTAACACATTGTAGTCCACACACAGACACATACATATCCTGTCACACACTTTTCACTGTCACTTGAATTCAATTCCTGAGAACTGCATTGTATTTTACTGTTAGGATGATTTAATCCTGAGAATGAAATGTGAACTGGAAACCTGAGAATAGGGTTATCGAAATTTGTTGGTTGTTACATGTTGGGTTGTAATGAACTGTCATAAGAGATTTACTACATACCTGAGATTGAATGTTAGTTAGAACATGAATTGATTTTTCTTCTTTTGCCTAACTGTCATTTCAATTCTCAATTGGTATCCTAAAATCTGAAAACTTATTACATTTCATTCTTCACTGTTTGTTTGAATTCCCTGAAAACACTGAGTTCATTCTCAGTTTCAGTTTTGAATAGGATTCTAATATTAAATGTTACTGAGAATTCATGGTGTAATGTTGGTTAAGTTGCTGGTGGGATTTAGGTTTCGAATTTTTATTGGACTATTGAACTGAAACCTGTGTACACACTGTCAATCCCTGATTAATTTCCTGAGACACACACATACAACTCACATATATTCCTACATACATTCACATTTTTCTATCAACACATGTGTTTATGTCTTTAAATTCTGTGGCACACTCTATATTCTACTGACACTCACACACACAGTTCACATTATACACTGTTATGCACTTTCCTGTCACACCATGCTAACCTACACACATACACACACAGGTTTCTCTCTTTATGCACACACACATGAAAATGTTCTCCATTGAACCCTTTTTTAATTCCTGTCCCTTGTAATGAATTGAGATACTAAATTCTAACACACAATATCATGTATTCTTGGTAACACACTGGTTTCAGGATTCTCTTCACTAGGTACTCACACACACACAGGCTCTCCACTAGCTAGTAGACACTGTCAATTAACCTACACATATATCCACACACACACATTTATGTATCTAGATATTCCTAATTTATGTGTGTGTGCAATTATATATATATATATATATATATATATATGGGTAAATAGTTACAATAGCCTATGTGAATATGTGTGATGGTAGAGTAGCATCATGGGATTCCTATGTGTAATAGCTAATGTGCTATGCATATCTTATTGTATATGTAGGTATATATATATATATATATATATATATATATATATATATATATATATATATATATATATATATATTCACATATGTGAATAGTGATATATATCCATATTTGGTATTGGCCTATGGTGTGTCTGTTAGACTAGTGAGAGCTTAGTTAGGCTTGTTTAGTCTTGATTAGGCCTATAATAGACTAGTTAGACTAGTTTAGACTTGTTAGACCTGGTTTGACCATAGTTGACCTAGTTTGACTTCTAGGGTGGACCAAGGTTGACCAA